>KV908342.1:548441-570941 GCA_002005505.1 Botryococcus braunii | reverse complement strand
CACGCACACGCACACGCACACGCACACGCACACGCACGCACGGACGCACGGACGCATGTGCGCCCGCATGTAACTACCCCCCCCCCCGCGGCACACACACACACACACACACACACACAGACACACCAAGGCTACTGCTTGCGGATTCAAAATTGGAGGCGCACGCACTAATGGCAGAAGTTTAGATGAGGTGGACGCACGGACGCACGTGCACACCTGCATTTCGGTCTTCATTCATGTTGGAGTCTTGAGGTATTTCGAGCAAAAAGTCCGTAACTTCGAGCAAATATCCAGAAGTCAGGGCAGCATTACAGAACTAAGCGCAAAAGTCCAGAACTTAGGGCAAAAGCCCGTACTCCGGGCACATTCCAGACGGGCTCCACCTGCATGGGGGTCTTCGATAATGTTGGAGTATCAGGGTACCTGGAGCAAAGTCGGGAACTCAGGGCAGAAGTCCAGAACTTGGGGCAGAAGTCCAGAATTCAGGGCAGAAGTCCAGAAGTCAGGGCAGAATTCCAGAACTTGGGGCAGAAGTCCAGAACTAAGGGCAGAAGTCCAGAACTTGGGGCAATAGTCCAGAGTTTAGGGCAAAAGTATGGAACTTGGGCAAAGTCCAGAATCAAGGGCAAAAAGCCCAGTAGTAAGGGCAAAAGTCCAGAACTTGGGGCAAAAAGCTCAGAACTTTGGGCAAAAGTCCAGATGAGGTGGACCTGCATTTGGGCCTTCAGTCTCTCCGTCTGAGTCTAGGGGCTTGGGAGGCCAGACGAGGAGTACCGCAAGGGCTCACGTGCAAAGGGCTCCCCCAGGGACCCGGTCCCAGCTGGAGAGTAACCTGCTGAGGGAGCAGGGGCGAAACCTCATCAGCTGCTTCGAGGTTGTGGAGGAGCACGTCGCCGAGTACATCCGCCTTAGGGACCAGGTGGGCTGCCTGCTTGATGAATGGGCCTGCCCCAAATCGTAAAACCCTAAATCCTGGACCCTGACAGATGTGTGGAGGAGCACGTCGCCGAATACATCCGCCTGCGCGACCAGGTGCAAGGTGTTGGGCACCGCAGTCCTTCTTGCCTGCTTGCTGATTGGGCCCGACGCGAATCCAGGAGGATGAGAGACAGGGAGGGAGGGAGGGGTGGGGAGAGAGAAAGAAGGGGTAGAGGAGGGGGGGGAGAGAGAGAGAGAGAGAGAGAGAGAGAGAGAGAGAGAGAGAGAGAGAGAGAGAGAGAGAGAGAGAGAGAGAGAGAGAGAGAGAGAGAGAGAGGGGGGGGGGGGGGATGTACATCTCGAAAAGTGGAAGTCGAACACATCCTTATAGCTGTGGACACAAATGTTGCAACCGTTGGTCACCACTTCTGAAATTGATCTTCACCGTTCCTGAAATTGATTTATAGGCTGAAAGTCCGCAGAATGAAGCTTTCAGAAAGGGTTCAGCCCTAGGGGGCTGCTCTGGAAGGCCATTCTCTTTGCTAATGAGGTACAAAGAGTGCGAACTCGCTGGGCTGGAATTTCCTGGACAACGAAGGTTGCGTTGGCTGCTGATCCAAGGGGATGGCCAGACCTGCAGGGGGGATTCCACTGACACTAAATCTGATTCTACTGATACTAAATCTGATTCTACTGATACTAAATCTGATTCCACTGATACTAAATCTGATTCCACTGATTCTAAATCTGATTCTGCTGAACCATATTCGTTTCTGCTGGTTGGGAAACTCGCGGAATTTCCAGGAAAGATCAGCATGTGGAGTGATGATAGGCAGATATGGGGTGGGTGTGCAGGGGCAGGCCCCTCCCCCTGACACCACGTGGTTTTTCCCCGTGCTCCCCCGGGGGGACCGGGAGGAGGGCTGTGCGGCAGACCACATGCTGGAAACCCTGTCCGACCACATGCAGGAAACCCTGTCCGACTGGCACGACGCCCTCAGCAGCTTGGAGGAGGCCGACTGGTTTGCCTCATCAGGTAACCCCGCTGAAGTGGACTTCGGCGCCCCGTCAGTCAAGCCCTCTGACAGTCTGGCCCCAGTATGCGCAGTGAAAGCAGGACGTTGTTTGAGTGTGAGTGTGAGTGCGTGAGTGTGAGTGCGAGTGTGTGAGTGAGAGTGAGTGTGTGAGTGAGTGTGTGAGTGTGTGAGAGTGTGTGTGTGTGTGTGTGTGTGTGTGTGTGTGTGTGTGTGTGTGTGTGTGTGTGTGTGTGTGTGTGTGTGTGTGTGTGCCGTGAGGACCACAATCAACCCGTGGGGGCTTGTATGCAGGACCAGGGGTGCAAGACACCGTCACAAGTGTGGGAGTGTTATGGGGAACACAGGCTTCCTGTGTGGGGGGACCATGGGAACCACAGGCTTCCTGCATGGGGGTACCACTGGGACCACACTCACATCCGGTGCGGGGCCGTTTGCAGGACCAGAGCAGGGGACCGCACTGGGACCTGCCGGAGACCACGCGAGGGAGGGGGAACCGAGAAGGCCACACAGACGAGCCTGGGTTGCTGTGAAGGGAGCCCTGAGGGGCCGAGCCCGCCGGGGGGTCCCGGAGGCGGCTCACCCCGCTAGCCGCACCAGCGAGCGGCGTCGTTGGGACGTCCGCAGGCGGGGGGCCGACGAACGGGAAATCCCTCCCAAAGCCCTGTCGCTGTCATCTGTGAGGCAGTGGACCCTTGTGAGCTTCCCCTCCCTTCCCTCCCCTTCCCTTCCCTTTTCTCCCCTTCCCTTCCCTTGTCTTCGATTGCCTTCCCTTGTCTTCGATTTCCTTCCCTTCCCTTTTCTTCGCTTCCCTTCCATTGCCTTCAATTTCCTTCCATTCCCTTCTCATCCAGGCGCTTCTCCCATTCTAAGCAGTGCTTTCCCTCCCTTCCTTTCGCTTCCTCTTCCTTCATTTCCCTTCTCTTCGCTTCCTCTCCCTTCATTTCCCTTGTCTACACTCTTACCTGTCTAAACAGTGCTCTCCTTCCCGCCTCAGCAGTGCTCACCATCCCTTCCCTTCCCTTCCCTTCATGGTGTTCATCCTCCTCCCCTTTCATCAGTGCTTCCCTTCCCTTCCCTTTATGGTACCTTGTCTTGACTTCCCCCTTCTCAGCACTGCTTCCCTTCACTTTCCTCCCCTTTCCGTAACCTTGTCTTGACTTCCCCCTTCTCAGCACTGCTTCCCTTCACTTTCCTCCCCTTTCCGTAACCTTGTCTTGACTTCACCCTTCTCAGCACTGCTTTCCTTCACTTCCCTCCCCTTTCCGTAACCTTGTCTTGACTTCCCCCTTCTCAATACTGCTTTCCTTCACTTTCCTCCCCTTTCCGTAACCTTGTCTTGACTTCCCCCTTCTCAGCACTGCTTTCCTTCACTTCCCTCCCCTTTCCGGTACCTTGTCTTGACTTCCCCCTTCTCAGGACTGCTTCCCTTCACTTTCCTCCCCTTTCCGTAACCTTGTCTTGACTTCCCCCTTCTCAGCACTGCTTTCCTTCACTTTCCTCCCCTTTCCGTAACCTTGTCTTGACTTCCCCCTTCTCAGCACTGCTTTCCTTCACTTTCCTCCCCTTTCCGTAACCTTGTCTTGACTTCCCCCTTCTCAGCACTGCTTCCCTTCACTTTCCTCCCCTTTCCGTAACCTTGTCTTGACTTCCCCCTTCTCAGCACTGCTTTCCTTCACTTTCCTCCCCTTTCCGTAACCTTGTCTTGACTTCCCCCTTCTCAGCACTGCTTTCCTTCACTTTCCTCCCCTTTCCGTAACCTTGTCTTGACTTCCCCCTTCTCAGCACTGCTTTCCTTCACTTTCCTCCCCTTTCCGTAACCTTGTCTTGACTTCCCCCTTCTCAGCACTGCTTTCCTTCACTTTCCTCCCCTTTCCGTAACCTTGTCTTGACTTCCCCCTTCTCAGCACTGCTTTCCTTCACTTTCCTCCCCTTTCCGTAACCTTGTCTTGACTTCCCCCTTCTCAGCACTGCTTTCCTTCACTTTCCTCCCCTTTCCGTAACCTTGTCTTGACTTCCCCCTTCTCAGCACTGCTTCACCCCCCCCCCCCCTGCTCTAGGCTCCCCGCACTTCTCAGCAGGGTGCTCCTGCCCTTCTCAGCAGAGGTGGCAGAGGAGGGCCTCCCGCTCTGACCTGCGATGCGTTTCCGGGCAGGACCTGCTGAAGAGAGGGGAGGGCAGCCCCAAGCTGGCGGCGCCGCCAACCGCTATCATCTACCTGGAAGCTGAGCAGTGACCGCTGAGCCCTGACGGCTGGGCAGTGACGGCTCAGTGACGGCTGAGCTGTGACGGCTCAGCCGTGACAGCAGAGCCGTAACTGCTGCTGCAGAGCGGTACTTTCTACTGTGTGCGTACATACGTGCACATGCAATAGTAATCCGAGAGGCACAGCCGGCTCACTAGTTTCTTGGCTACACCATTTCCAGCCAGCATACTAACTACATTTGATTCGGGGGTTATCGATACCGAGCCCTGCAATGCCAAAGCCATCTAAATCATAACCTATAAATCGAGCCCTGCAGAATCCTATGAGTGGAAAACCAAGCCCTGCAATAAGAATATTTATCGAAACGTGTCCTAGTTGATCCGGATATCCCGAGGGTAGAAGCCCTTCCGGAAGTCGTCCTGCCAGTGAATTCGGCCGGATCCCAGGGGTAGAAGCCCATCCGGAAGCTTCCAGAACCCATTCTCTTCGAAGATAATCCAAAGCCCACCCCACGAGGGAAAGCCCGCTTGTTAGGTCTCTGGTATTTCGTATTCATGCATGTTTTGCAACAATTGCCCATGCAATCTTGACACGACTCCGGCTTTGGAATGTACTCAGTGCACATCCCAAATCGGGCAACTGAACGCTCCCTTTCCACGATAACCCCCCCTTCTGAGGTCGGTTGTATTTCAGTTCATTATATTTCATTTTACCGTTCTATGGTTACCCTTCTTGGCGACCCCCTAGGGTATCCAAGACGCACCCAATACAAGTGAGCCCCCTTGCGGGTCACCATTTTTGAGCTCTCAAACTAGAGATCTCGTTTGCAGACCCATTTCTTCGGTGATCGATCCCCAGGGATATCCCCAGGTCGGGAGAGTTCAATTTCATTTCTGTTTGCAAGCCCTTCTGTTTGGTGAGCCCTTAGGGCCCAACACTGTTTCATTTTATTTTATAAGCGCTTCAGAGTTGCCTTTGTAGGCCGCCATAGTTTCATTTCAGTTTCATTTTGATTTTGTGCTGTCTTTCCAGCGCTGGCTATAGGCTCCATGTGGGGGATGCCAATCTATTTTGATGCTCTTGCTACAGCAGGTTAGCGAGTCGACCCAGGGGCCAAGCTATAGGAAGGAAGGAAGGAAGGAAGATAACATCCAAAGACCAGCCACTAGGGCTGAAGAGGACGGCAGTACAATGAATGACCCATATCTAGCCAACTAAGGTCGCACAGCACCCGGGAGAGTGAGGTAGCTCTCCAGAGCTTTAGTCACACATTCGGCAACCCCTTGAAGGTCTTCTTGTCACATAAACGTCTGTACACTATATAGCTATAGCTGTACACTATATAGCTATAGCTATACACTCTATAACTATAGCTATACACTATATAGCTATAGCTATACACTATATGGCTAGAGCTATACACGATATAGCTATAGCTATACACTATGCAGCTATAGCTATACACTATATAATACTGTATAGCTAGCTATATAGTTGCTGTATATACAGTGTGGGGGAAGTGCCTAGTGGAGGAAGCGTGGGCCCCCGGGGGAGGTCCCTAGTGGGGGAAGTGCCTAGTGGGGGAAGCGTGGGTCCCCGGGGGAAGTCCCTAGTGGGGGAAGTGCCCCAGAATAGACGGACTTTGCATGCCCCCTACAGGCACCCTAAGGTCGGCAATCATAGACAACACCTTGTTACACGGCGCGAATGTTTTAGGCAGTTGCAAACTCTGGGCTCAGGTGCGTTGATATCCATAGCTCATGATCTTGCAATTGGTATCATGATCTTGAGCTTGCAAGCTCTTGATCTTGGTAATGGTGTGCGCTATGCAAGCACCTTAGCTCATGATCTTGGTATCACGATCTTGAGCTTGTATCAAATGATCAAGGTAGGGGTCGTAGCAAACCAGCAGAGCTCAGCTAAAATTAGGGTCGTCACATCAAGACATGCTGTTGCGAATTCTTGGCTCAGCTTTAGTCCGGGTCCCCGGCTTATAATAGAAAGTTACGACGCTATAACTATAGCTGAGTCTAGCTAGACTCAGCTATAGTGAGGGTCCTCAGCTCAAGATAGGGGCAGTTGCGAATCTTGCAAGATAGGGGCAGTTACGAATCTCCAGGCTTAGCCATAGTCAGTGTCCTCACATCAAGACGGGCAAATGCGAACCCCTAGTCTCATGAGCTGATCAGCGCTGTAGTCAAGTTCCTCGTATGAGCATGAGGATGCATTATCATATCTCCAGTCAGGCAATTAGTTGCGAACTGGAGCCATGGATTACATCATATCTCAAGTCAGGCATTTAGTTGGGAACTGGAGCTATAAAGGCAATATTGCGAATTGCTCTTATAGTCAGGGTCCTTAGGTCAAGTTGTGCTAGTACGAATCTCTAAGATCAGCTATAGTCAAGGTACCTCAGCTCAAGTCAGGCAGTTCTCTCGAGCTCATAAGCTCAAGCTTATAGCTTATAAGCTCGCATACGGTCAAGGTTTTCAGCCCGAGAAGGCTATTTCAATTGATCAGCCAGTTCGCAACCGCCTGGCTTGAGCTGAGGACCCTGACTGCAGCTGAACTCGTTTTCTCACGAGGAAACCCGTCCAGTTGTAGTCAGGGTCCTCCGATCAAGCCAGGCGGTTGCGAAGTAGGCACGTGCTGTACAGCTTTCGTTTGGGGCTCCAGCTTGAGGTAAAGAGTTGCGAACTCTAGGCTCATCTGTAGACAGGGTCCCGAATTTATATAGGAAGGAAGGAAGATTGCATCCAAAGACCAGCCACTAGGGCTGAAGAGGACGGCAGTACAATGAATGACCCATATCTAGCCAACTAAGGTCGCACAGCACCTGGGAGAGTGAGGTAGCTCTCCAGTTCTCTAGTCACAAATTTGGCAACCCCTTGAAGGTCTTCTTGCCACATAAACGTCTGTACAGATCGACTCCTTTGTTGGAAGATATGCATAAATTGTTGCCGTACATATGTTGTACAGCCGGACAAGTGAACAACAGAGGATGTTCATCACCAACGAGCTCTAAGGAGCACATCTTGCAAATCCTCTGGTCTCGAGGGATGCCTTGTTGTCTACCTTTATCAATACGAAGGTCATGACACCCTAATCTAAATCGCATAAAGGTCCGCAATGTACCATTAGGAAGGTGGAGTTTGAGCGCACTCTTACGCCGTAGCACATGAGGCGGACGTGCGAGCCACCTTTGGTATCTGTAAAATAAGGCTCTTGGGGATGCGAAAGAGCGAGGGGAGATGTCTAGGTCATCCCATATCATGTCGCTTTTACGGTCTAACAGATCCTTTACCTGTGAAATGTCAATCTGCAAGGCTCTATCAAACCGCACATGGTCAGCTATATGGTATCCTAGTTTCTTAAGTTGTTGCATAAGGGTACCCGAAAACGTTTCTCGGCCTTCTACTATTGCCAACCTAATGTCATGCATGAGGACCTTGTAGTGCAATGAATCAGGTCTCATGGCCGCTATATTGTTCCAAACCTGACCATGCGTAAGATCCAAGTTGACCACAAAGAGAATATGTTTAATTCACGATTGATTATTTCCTCAGGGATTGTCCGACGCACCCCCAAAATCTGAGCTAGGACCCGCTTGTGCGCATCCAATAGAGGTATACCACTAGGTTTTCCCGAAGACAATTGTCTGCCTTGAAAGCATCTGAATGCCCAGACTTCACATAGGCAATTGCGAAGTCTAATTAGAGTCTTCTAAGTCTTATAAGCTCAGCTTTCGTTCAGGTCCCCAGCTTGTTGACATAAACAGTTGCGAACTCCAGGCTCAGCATACATGTGTAGTCGAGAGTAATACACGCTGTTGCGACCCCCCCCCCCCACACACACACACACACACACACACACACACACACACACACACACACACACACGCACGCACATGCACACGCACACGCACACGCACACGCTCTCACACACACACACGCACGCGCACGCGCGCACGCACACGCACGCACACACACACACACACACACACACACACACACACACACACACACACACACACACACACACACACACACACACACACACACACACACACACACACACACACACACGCACATTCCTGATTAAATGTCGGAAGCAATCCTGTCAAGTCCATCTAAACTAGACTGACTCTCTTGCGAAGCGTCATTGTACAGGTATGTACTGCATATTATTGGGTTTTCGCATTTCCTCCTCCGGGTCAAATGCGCAAATATTCCAGCATAATGCCGCAGCATATGTATATGCCATCTTTCTGCACCACACCCTTCCCACAGCGCTTTTCTTCTCCTCTCTCCCCCCCGTCCCCCCCCCCCCCCCCCCCCCCCCGCGGGGGAGTGTCAACACCCCTTTCTTCAACACCAGCGAAACAGCACCCATCCCACCCGTGCCAAGCTGCGTGCTCCCCTCACACTCGACAGTGACTTCAGAGGCCACATAGTTGTTTAGGCTGCGTTGGCCAGGGAGTCTTTGTTGCCATATGGAGTCTTTGTTGCCATATAACATGCATGCTTCATGCGTAGCCAGCAGTACGTTCAGAAGTGGCCAATGCATTCATATGACTTCATATAACAACTGAACACCCCACCAACCCCCTTAATTAAGGGGGTTGGTGGGGTGTTCAGTTGTTATATGAAGTCATATATGAATGCATTGGCCACTTCTGAACGTACTGCTGGTAAGGTTTGTGGTTAACGCTTTGAAGGCCTTCATGAATGCTTCAGGGACATCCAACTCGAGTGGTGGATCTAGAATTTAAACGCTTATATCGTCACATAGGCCATTACATCCAGGCCATAGTGGCTGGTCCTGGATGTAATATTTCCTTCGTTCTACTACAGCTTGAGTAGCATCGAGGAAAAACCCGAGGGGGCCCGAAACCTCCGGTCCTGGCGGGTTTCGTATGTGTTCACGGAACCCGCTACTTCCGTCATGATTGGCTATCTTGGCTCATGCGACTACAGGTGCTTAATGCTAAGCAGCTTCGATGCTTTAATCAGCTCCATTCCTCAAATTTGCGATTTCCTTTCATTATGTGTCAACTGGCAGCCGGCAGATTAGCCCTTCGATCAAGTTGCCGGTGGGAAACATTGTTACAAACAATTCACGAACCGCGCTGATTTTCAGCTCGTTGAGTGAATTGGGATTGAACTTGGGGTAGTTTTAATTCGATGGAACCAAATCAGTTGGTCTCCAGTCCTGAGGAAGACTTGGACGACATCTTGGACGGTATCTACCCTTGTCCTCCAGCAGGGCTATCTGATTCTACTCAAATAGATGTTATACCCAAAATTTATCAGAGATGGGCTGGATGGCATGGTTTGTCGTTTTAACTTGCGGTCACGGACGCTATCCACCAGAGTTCAGTTGCGCAACAACAGTCACGTGGGGTAGAGCATGTCAGGGTGTGGAAGTTGTTTTTCAGGACGTATTCAAGGGTATTTCAAACTTGAAGGACTTGACAGGTAGGAGGAAGCGATCTTAAAGTCCTTTTGAGCTTGCTAGTGGCTCTGGATGGAAACTCTACTTAGAATGAGGTGTACGGCATTTTCTACTAGTAGCACATCTCCTCCAAAGTACGTATGTCTTCTTTGGTGTTCCATCTTAATATGTATGAGGAGTCCCCTGATGCATCAAAAACTCCCATACGAACAAGAAGTCCACCGTCGCACACAATAGGTCCTACCCAAGTGTGGCAGTGGTATGCTGGCAGTCCACTGCTTCACAAGAGGGAAGCTATGCAGAAGGACTTTGTTAAGCTCAATAACCCCAGTAATGTTTAAGAAGACCACAGACACAGACAAAGTCCTCTTTGATACCAACCATCAAAAGGTCCCTCCAGGTTTTGTGCAAGAAGAAGTTTGAACATCATCTTGCTGACAGAGTGCGGGACTTTCACAGATGCACTTGAAGACTTCAAGACCCTCTGCGGATCCAAAGCCACACCCACCACCACTGTACTGCATGAGCGCGTGCTGATCGAAGAAATCGTGGGGGAAGCTGGCCCTAGCTCCAGCGGCAGCCAAAGCACCAAAACCGTTGGGGCAACCTTCGATCCCCTCCACCGTGCAGCCGGTGAGGGATTGAAGATCTCCTGTGCATGCATCAATCCATCAAGCTGACAATTTGTGTCTGTGTGTGTGTGTGTGTGTGTGTGTGTGTGTGTGTGTGTGTGTGTGTGTGTGTGTGTGTGCGCACGCGCGCGCGCGCGTGCTCTCTCACATGCGCATCTGTTGAGGGCGGCTTGCGCATCTGCTGAGTGGCCATGAAGGTTGAAAGCTGTGAATGAAGGGAAGTGGGAATGGACACGCACTCGCGCACGGGCGTGCGTGCACACACCTCCCCCCCCCCCCCCCAACACACACACACACACACACACACACACACACACACACACACACACACACACACACACGCACACACACGCACGCACGCACACGCACGCACGCACACCGTGGCTGCCCGACCTTAGATCTCAGCCTACGTGTCGGGCTTGCGTGAACCAGGGAAGCCAGCTCGCAAACCAGGAGGCCCTGGCCCCGCGCGGCCCCTGGCCTTCGATCCTCTGTCCCGCCCGCGGGGCCGCAAGTCACCCACGCCTGCGTCGGGCCCGGACGCGCGCACCGCCGGCTCCAGCGGTACGGGCGGGGGAGCGCAGGGCGGGGGAGTGGATGATGCGTACGCAAGCATATTCTCCGGGATATTGCCGTCGGAACCAGCCACAGGGACGCCGGCCGGGCTCCCGCGGGGCCAGGGGCCGGCGCCAGGGTCCGGGGCTCCCGCAGGGCCAGCGTCCGGGCCGAGGGACGGCTTGGCATTCGACCCACTGAAGAAAGTCGGCGGTGTGGGGCCCATCCTGGTTCTGTGCGCGAGGTATTAGGGGCGCAGCCGGGTTTCGTGCATGATGTATGTAGAGCTGTGTGGGCCGCTGCCAAATTTTGCGCTCGATGTGTGGGGGAGTGGTGGGGGGCAGAGCCTGGTTCTGTGCGCGATGTGTGTAGGGCTGTGTGGGGCGCAGCCTGGTTTTGTGCGTGATGAGTGTAGGGCTGTGTGGGGCGCTGCCAAATTTTGCGCTCGATGTGTGGGGGAGTGGTGTGGGGCAGATCCTGCTTTCGTGCGCGATGTATGAAGGGCTGTGTGGGGCGCGGCCGTGTTTCGTGCGCGATGTATGTAGGAGTGGTGTGGGGTGAAACCTGGTTTTGTGCGCGATGTGTGTAGGAGTGGTTTGGGGCGCAGCCGTGTTTCGTGCGGTATGTATGTAGGAGTGGTGTGGGGTGGAAGCCTGGTTTTGTGCACGATGTGTGTAGGAGTGGTGTGGGGATGAGGCTGAAGTAGCTAGGGTTTTGGGGGGGGTGGGGGGCGGGGGAGGGGCCCCAGGCTTATCCAGGTTAGGGTATGTGGGGGGTTTGGGACCCTGTTGGATTGGGTTTAGGGTTTTGGAGGGTTGTGGCTTGGAGCTCCAAACTGGGAGAAGCCCGGGGGGGGGGGGGAGAAAAGCGGCATTCTCATTCTCTTCAGCCGTAGGGCTGGTTTAAATAGACCAGCCACCAGGATGTAATATTCCTTCCCTCCTTCAAAGGCTGAGGTTGGGTGAAGGTCGGGAGGTTGGGAAGGGTTTTTTTTTTTTTTTTTTTTTTTTTTTTTTTTTTTTTTGTGGGAGGAAGGGTGATAAATAGAGGATAGTCACACACATGCAAGACCGACCACCCCCCCCCCTCCCGGGGGCCTCCCAAGACACAGGTACGTACATTGAAGAAGTAGAGGGGGGGGGGGGGGGAACGTCAAAAGGGCGCCCGCGCTTTCGCTAGCGCGATTCCGAGCACGCCAACCTGCTGCTGGTACGAACATTCGCGGTGTTCGTTTTCTGTACTGCGAGCGCCGCGCTTACTCGTACGAGCAGAGGTGCGGATGCCCTGTAAAATGGGGGAGAAATGAGCGGGGTGGAATGTACAGAATCTGGCTGGGATTCGAGCCGGGGTTGCAGGATAACTAGGGGCTGAGGGAGGGTGCAGGGCGTGGCGCCCACCGCGGGACGGGAGGGAGTGGAACCGGTGGGCATCATAGTGTACGGGACCCTTTGTCGGCGGCGGGACCGAGCCCCCCGGTACCGCCAAACCTCCATGACCTGGCAAATATGCCTGAGGATGTGGCCCAACGACTGGAACAGCTTATGGCAGAACTCGCCAACCGTATGGCCCCTTTATCTCCTCCCGTCTCTTCCCCTCCCCCTTTTCCCCATCCTCCTTCTACCTCTCCTCCTTCTCCCTGTCTGCCTCCTCCCTCTCCTTCTGTCCTCCCTCTCCTGTCTCCCTTTCGTCCTCTCCCTCTCATTCTGTCTCCCTCCCCTCCTCCGTCCTCTCCCTCTCGTCCTCTCCCTCTCGTCCTCTCCTGTCTCCCTCTCGTTCTCTCCCTCTCGTCCTCTCCCTTTTCTCATCTCGCTGTCCTTATCGCTCTCCTCCTGTCTCCCCCTCCTGGGGTCCAGGCTCGCTTACCATGCACACTAGAGCACACCCAAAAAACAAACAAAAAAATCACAAAAACAAATGCTGCACCACATGACGCTTACATAACCAGTGCATGTAAGCTGAAGCACAGCCAGACCGTAGCCATGCTCATGCTACGTCACATCAGAACTGCATAGCCAAATCATGTGCATTGAGCAATGAAGTACAGCCAAAACGTGAAGTACATGAATTACAGCCAAGACATAGCCATACCCGCGCTACATCGCATGACAGTTACATAATCGACAAACCAGCATGTTTACAGTGAGGTACAGCCAAAACCTAGCAATATACATACTACATCACATTAGCTTACACAACTAAACATGCATGCTGTTGGCAAGGACGTGTGCACGTTAAGTGTGAAGTGTGAAGTGTAAGGTGCAAAAAGTAAAAGTTTGATGCTGCTATTGGCTGAATTTCACTGTACATATGTACTTCTTGTACTTCATATGTACTTTTTGCACCTTACACTTCACACTTAAAATGCATATGAAGTACAAGAAGTACATATGTACAGTGAAATTCAGCCAATAGCAGCATCAACCTTTTACTTTTTGCACCTTACAGTTCACACTTGACACTTAAACGTCCACACGTCCTTGCCAACAGCATGCCATGTTTGCTTTACACCAGGCTAAGCATGTGGGAAGGCATGGCTGGAGGGTGATGGGGAGGGGGATTGGGGATGTGGGCAGAGGATCTGCTGGGGGGAGCACTGGGGGGTGCCGGTGGGGCCCCCCCGTGGTCCCCAGGGGGCCCGGTACCGTGGGGAACCTCTGGACCAAGTGCCACTCTGGAGGCCCTGGCTCAGCACTCTCAGGGCCCGAATGCCCCTCTCGTCGATGAAGACCTCCAACTCTTGCATCAGTGTGCCACTCTCTTCAAGTGCCTCTCTCGCTCCTGCGCCCCTCTACCTACCCCCTGTGCCTCTCTACCTAGACCCTGTACCTCTTTTCTGTGCCTCTCTACCTACCCCCTGTGCCTCTCTACCTAGACCCTGTACCTCTTTTCTGTGCCTCTCTACCTCCTCCTGTGCCTCTCTACCTAGACCCTGTACCTCTCTACCTAGACCCTGTACCTCTCTACCTAGACCCTGTACCTCTCTACCTTATGATGTGCCTCAATACCTGCTCATGTGCCTCTGTACCTCCCCTCTGTGCCTTGATACCTGTGCATGTGCCTCGCTACCTCGTCTTGTGCCTCTTTACCTCCCCATGCACTTCGAATGATATGATGGGTGCATTTAGCGTGATATGATGGGTCTAGACTCTTGGGTTTGATGCTTTCCAAGGTAGAACTTACCCTTGTTGATGTAATTAATCAATCTACACACACACACACACACACACACACACACACACACACACACACACACAAATACACACACACACACACACACACAGACACACACACACACACACACACACACACACACACACACACACACACACACACACACACACACACACAAAGCTGAACAAGAATAACAATAAAAAGCTGAGTTTGGGGAGTGGGGCGTTCACAGGTTGACAGAGCAGCTGAATAAGCTGGAGGGAGTCTTTCGAGGGGGTGCCGAGGAGACTGCGCCAGCAGGTCCCGCCCAAGGTACAGGGGACTGGGCTGGCCTGGGGGGACTGGGCCCCGGAACGGACCTCACGGCCCTTGCAGAAACCTTCATGCAGGGGCTGCTGTCTAAGGAGGTCCTGTACCAGCCCATGAAGGATATCGCCGAGCGCTACCCCGCCTGGCTGGACGCCAATCGGTGCGCTCATTCCCCGGCGTGACCCCCCCCCCCCCTTCTCTCTCTCTCTCTCTCTCTCTCTCTCTCTCTCTCTCTCTCTCTCTCTCTCTCTCTCTCTCTCTCTCTCTCTCTCTCTCTCTCTCTCTCTCTCTCTCTCTCTCTCTCTCTCTCTCTCTCTCTCTGCTGATTCATTCCTCTACACCATGAGTAAGTGAATTGGCTCGAACAAGCACATATAGTCATCATGACGAGTAATGCGTAAGAATCATCTATTCATTCATTCCTCCACACCATGAGGAAGTAAGTTGGCTGACCGGCACAGCCATGTATAACATTCATTCATCCGTCCATTCATTAATGCATTCATTCATGTACAGGGGACTGGTGGAGGAGGCGCAATACAGTGTGTACGAGCAGCAGTACAGTCTGACCCGCACCATTGTGGCGGAGTTTGAGCGGGACAGCCACAGGCAGGATGTCATACTCAACCTGGTCCAAGAGGTGCTTCCTCTTCCTTTCCTTCCTCCACGTTTCCTCCCTTTTCATGTCCTCCCTCTTCTATTCCTTCCTCCTCCCTTCCTCCCTCTTCCTTTCTTCCTCTTCCTCTTCCTTTCCTCCCTCTTCCTGTCCTCCCTCTTCCTTTCTTCCCTCTTTCTGTCCTCCCTCTTCGTCGTCTTCCTCTTTCTTTCGTCCCTCTCCCTTTCCTTCCTCTTTCCCTCGCTCCTTTCCCTATCCTTTTCCTTACCTTCCTCTTCCTGTCGTTCCTTTCCCTTTCCCTTTGCCTCCTCTCCCTTTCCTTCCTCTGCCTTTCCCTCATCTTCCTCTAAATGTTCTTCCTAATGTCCATCCTATCCTTCCTCTCCATTCCGGTCGACTCACCTATGCCGCCTCCTTGACAGCTGTTGCGGCCTCCAGCCTTATCCTCCATGTCTCCTTCAGCTGTGGAGCGGGCGAAACCTCTTCGAGTCCTTTCCTGTATCTTGTTGATTCCCGTCTTTTTGTCTTCTCTGCTTTTCCAAAGCTTCTCAAGGTTTAATTTCAACCATTCACGATACCAAAATACATCTTTCCTTGTCTGTCTTTGAATGGTCTGTGTTCTCTCTTCTTGAGCTGTGCCCTCCCTTCCCCCTTCCCTGGCCCTCCCTCCCTCCACTTACCTCTCTCCCTCCCTCCCTCCCCCCCTTGCCCCCCCCCCCCCCCCACACACACACCACAATATGCACGCACGCCGGCTCACTCATTCTCATGCAGAACCCCTACAGTCTTATCATTTTTCTCCCGAACCAGCGCTACTAGCAGGAGCTTGAAGCAAACACGTGTCGTGGTTGGATGGAGTGCAGATGCAAGCGACTGGGGCCCCCCCGCAAGAGATCATGGCCGAAGTCACGCAAGGGGTGACGTTCGATGGGGATGGCCTGCCCTCCATCCCAGGCCTCTCCTCTTCAGGCTCTGCTACTGATAATTGCTGCATACAATGACTCGTCGCCTCCTGTGAATCCGCCTAACTAAGACGGACAATTGCTGTACGGACAATTGCTGTGTACAATGACTCGTCGCCTCCTGTGAACCCGCTTGGACATCGTTTAGAAGGCTGTAGAAATGTAACGGCCTCCTCGTTTTGCCGTAGTCAAGAGCTTCCGCCTGTGACATGTGGGGATTGTACAATGACTCGTCGCCTCCTGTCAAGCCGCTAATGTCCAATGCACATCGTTTGGAAGGCTTTCTAAAGCTTTATAAAGCTTAATGAGGCTTTATGTTTGGGCTGATTAAACAAATTTGGAGCACTTTATAGTTATCATGTTGTGGCCTTTGTTGTTACGAGTTAGCTCTTGTTGGCTTTTTGATTGATCATGTCTTTTGTGGGAAAACGGTATCGTGCATATTATCCATATTTAGAGGGGCCCTTTGTAGAGGGTTAAATCGTCTCGTTCTGTAGTTTTAAGCGTTGAGGCTCTCTAGCCCCGCTTGCTTTGGCGTGTTGAAAGCCATATTATGACATTGCGATTGTCATCCGTTAAGGCTGATCAGCCTGAAGGGATGACAATCGCAATGTCTAAATAAGGCTTCATGAAACTTCAGCCATAATCGCTGGCACTGGATGTAATATTCCTTCCCTCCTTTTGTCCTTATCCAACATCTGGGTGACGTGACGCTCCTTTCCGCCGCTGGAGAACACCAATTTGTGGACCAAAACGGGACTCTGATCAGCTCATGCGCTCCTCAGGCATCCTGGTGGTGGTTGAAATTTTAAAAAGTGTCGCTTTGGAGCGCCCTTGGAAGATTGGTGAAGCAATTGCTGCCCTTTTGAGGGCCCTTGAAGAATTCTGTTCAGCTTATATCCCCTCATAAGGGGGCTTTATAAAGGCTAGACAATTATCAAGGAAGAAGTAGGGGCTTAGTAAGGAAGGAAGGAAGGAAGTTTACATCCAAAGACCAGTCACTAGGGCTGAAGGGTTACTTAAGGGTTACTTAAGGGTTAAGTAATGAGCTTAATTAATTAATCATTATAAGGCACGTGCGAGCAAAACATTGATGACCACCTATCGGGTGCACGGGTATTACAATATTTAATTTGCATGCTTAATATTTGCATGCATGCCTTTTGGAAATCTAGATATACAAAATGCCTAGAGTGAGATGCCTATAGATGTACAACGTATATGTCTATATATATAGATACAAACATAGATATTGTATACATACAACGTTTACTTGGAAAAATAGATACCTTTTTTTAATAGATACCTACCAAAGTAGATAGATAGGTACCTGTATAGATAGAAATACTTGTAAGTACGTAGTTACAAGTATACCTGTATATACATCTATAGGTAGTTACATCCCTGCCGGGCGTGCTTCAGGAGACAAAAGGTCCCATGGACGCATTTCCAACAGGCGCTGATACTCTGCCGTGGCTTCAAACCGCTTTCCTAACTTTTTTGGCGCCTTAGTAGCGTCCAAAGGAATGTTGTCGTTGGCCTGAAGGCCATCACAGACGATTAAACACTTCACAACCACGTCTCTTTCATCTGTAGCCAAGATATGTCCAATCGAGACATCTCCCACAGGTTTTATACTCTGGACAGCATCCTCCGCGTGGACCTTGCACAGAGCTAAACAAGCAATCTGGCTGCTAAACTCGCTGTTGCACCAGGCATTGGATTTCTCCGAAAATTGTGACACATTGTCTAAGTTTCGGCTAAGGTACAACCCCGATCCGTGCATGGCGCCGAAGGCTTGAAGCGCTGTTCCCATCGCGTTTTTTAGCTCCAATCGCAATATCGAGTGGAAATTATAGAACGGCGATGCATGGAACATAAAGGAGCTTCCGCTCTGGACGACTGCAACCTGCGCAGCTGTTTTCTTGACTTTCTCAAAGGCCCAGGAACGATTCAATTTGTTTGGCTTCACCAAAAACACGTGCACTCCCACACCTCTCTTGGCATCTTTCTTTAGCAGGAGTTCACGCAGCTTGAGGCTCTTAACCTCCACAATTTGCCCGTAGTAACTGTTGAAGATCCAATCTAAGCACGGGAAAAGGCGGGAATCCTTAGCGTCTAAATACTCCTTCAGTTGGAGGCCATTCTTGGATTGAAGACAAAGATTGAGTTCGGCTACGGAGGGAATGGCATTAAGAGCCTCTTTCAGCCCTTCCCAGTCCACGAGTTGGGACGATTGGTATCGTAGCAACCATCGCGCCGGACCCTTGGGCATTAACCTTGCCTTTTCAGCTTTTATAAAACAGCTGCGGGGCGGATTAAGCGCAAGCAGATGACGACGCCGTTCTGGCAATTTGCAGTTTACTGCAGCAACTGCCATAGTGATGAGTAGATCAGCAACTCGAGGCGCTTCTTTCAGAAGGTAGATTATGTTTGCCATATGACAGCTTTCAATGCAATGCACACGTGCCAGTTCAAGTACCAGTGCAAACGCGACGGCTGTTGGCACGCACTTCAAGAATACAAATGCAAGACTTTCTGTTCCACAAAGCAGGAACAACCCGATGAGTGCTGTGTTGCGCGATATTGTAGGTAGCATGATCGCGTGGCGTTCCAGTGGCTCCGTGAGTGATGTAGTTTGCGACGATACTCCCTGTTTCAAATGGGGATCTTTCAGACTCTGCCAAGCAAATGTAGAAACAATTCCAGAAACGCCGAGTCCGTGATGCAAACCATACGTAACATTGCATAAGATAAGTAATATAACGTTTTTGGGTGGGGGTGTACAAGCATGTATGCAAACCACACACACACACACACACACACACACACACACACACACACACACACACACACACACACACGCGCGCGCGCGCACGCACACACACACACATTCACACACACACACACACACAAACACACACACACACACACACACACACACACACACACACACACACACACACACACACACACACAGACGCACACGCACACGCACACGCACGCGCGCGTGCGCGCACAAAAACCTTTTGAAACAACATTCAGTAACTATATACCAATACATTGGAGGCACACCCGCGTTAAAATCAATTTTGAGACGTAACCAATTGCGATGAAGCACATGCTCAAAGCAGTTACTGATAAAATATGCTAGGTAGCTAGCTAGCTATAGCTATATCATTGCGTGCGCAGGGCAATTCTACCATTGCCCTGCACACTCGTTCCCGCCTCTTGGGGACACAGATAACACAATGACCTGTCCAACACCTGCCCATATTCCAACGCCATTAAGTCCTATCACACGATTACGGACATTGTATATTTGAGGTGTTTTTGAGCTCAGGAGGCGCCAGCAAATTTTTTTAAAGATCCGAAAAAAAAAAAGACGAATATGTTTAAACATCGATGTAAAGAAGAATAATTCTGTTTGTTATCCTTAATATATAATAAAGATTAAGGATGTACATCCTTAACATGTCCTTAATCCTTATGACGGGGAATAAATTTAAACTTATTTCCCGTTGCAACTGTTGTGCAACATTTTAAAAATTACAAATTTGTAAGAGGTGAGCCATATTGATGTCCTAGTATCATAAAACCAATTAATTGTCCTAATTTTCTTGTTTGTTCCCTCGAACCAAGACCAGGGTATATACCGTAGGAACGGAGGCACGGAACTATTTGAGGCTCTTAGGAGTCGAGACTGAACTAACCAGATTGATTTAGCGCACCCCCAGAAGATCCCCTCTGATTAAGCGGAAGTTCCTTAAAAGCTTAGATTACAAGAATGAAGCTTTAAAGCTTTATAAACGAAAATTTGATTAAGCGTACCCCCGTTATGAAGCTTGAAAGCTATATTTTTAGAATTCCACCCACTTTTATGAAAGTATTTGTATTTACGACCCCGGTATACCGGGGTCACGACCGGAGTCTAGATCGGTACGTACCAGATCTTGATATCCGAAGGCAACGGGCAAGTGCAACAGGCAACGCAACGGGGAAGTAAGGACTCCATGGTAAGGACTTTTCAGAAGGAAAGAAGAAAGAAAGAATTACATCAACCCAGCCCAAAGGGCTTGATGAGATGTTAACGAATAAGACTTGTCTGGTAAAAACTGTCCATCGCGTCACCATCGGAACCACCAAACGGATTCTGCAGATCTGGAGCACCGCTTCCGTACCCACACTTTGCCTTCGACGAGTCCAGCGTTTGCCGATTCTCCGCCACCCCCAAGCCGAGCTTCTCTTGCTTCGCAGTTGCCTTGGGACCTGCAAGGTGGTTTTCACAGCCCGGACCATGCCGCCAGCTGCAGCTGCGCAAGCTTTGGTGACCTTTGATATGCTCCAAACCCAGGTCCTCCAATCCATTGTCACAGCTGGTGGTGGTGGTTTTGGCCCTTTGCAGCAAACCTTGGCTGGCTTGCCTATTGCCCAGGGGGGTCTAGGGGTCACTAAGGCCACTTCCCTTCTGCCTTGTGCCTATCTCGCCTCCGTCACGCAGACAGCCCCCCTCCAGGACCGCCTTCTGGGGACATCCACTGCCCCTCTTGTCCCCGCTGCCCTCGCTGCCAAGGCTGACTACTGCGCCCTTGTTCCTGATTTCGATGCGGCGCTCTTCGAGGATCCGGATTTTGTCCGCAGCAAAGTGCAAGCCCGGCTGTCCAAACCCTTGTCTCACCGCGCATACCAGGAGGTTCTTGATGACCCTGCTCGCTCGGATCGCGACCGTGCTGTGCTCCAATCTCTTACACAGCCGGGAGCGTCTGATTGGCTGCTGGCTCTCCCAGTTCCCCATTTGCAGCAAACCATGCCCCCAGAGTCGTTCCGCTGCCGCCTTCAATACCAGCTCTTGATCCCCATTTTCCACCCTGGCTCCCAATGCCCGTGCTGCTTGAGGGAGTTGGATGTCTGGGGCGACCACGCGGTCCACTGCACCTCAGGGGGGGATGTTGCCATTGTCGGCCGACATTACTCCGTTCGTAACGGCCTGGACGCTGTCCTTACCTCAGCTCGTCAGCGGGTCACCCGGGAACCCGCCTTTCCCACCCCTGTCCCTGGCCAGGAGCGCCGTCGCGCAGACCTCCGCCTCCATGCGTGGGAGGAGGGGCGTGACCTTTATATCGACATCGTTGGCTCTTCCCCACTCACAGTTGCCAACTTGCTGCACTTCGTGCCGGGTGGGGCCGCCGCGCGCGCTGCCCAAGACAAGCAGACCCGCTATGCTGTCTTGTTGTTGCGTCAGCAGCCGCCTGTGGCTTTCCAAGCCTTCGCTTTTGAAACATTTGGAGGGTTGCATGCTGATGCGCTGGCCTTGTTGCAGAGGCTCCAGGGGCTTTTGAACCAAGCCATCATTGCTCAAGAAGATGTGGAGGGATATTTTGTCATTCGTCGGGTCAGTTTCATCATTGCGGCGGCTGTGGGTCGCCAGCTGGCCGCTCGCCGGGTGTGACTCATAGCTTGAAACATTGGGGTTTGGGTCCCTGAACATTGGGCTGGTCTTTTTTACTCCACTCTTGTAAAGAGAAGAAGAAGTTACATCTGTCCAGCCACGAGGGCATGATGAGATGTCCACAACACACACACAAGCCAAAACTAGGAAGAACTGACCACAAGAAGTGGCCAAGCGAAGAGCGAAGGCATAACTGAGCAAACGAAAAGGGGAAGGAAGGGGGGATAGGGGGGGGGGCAGCCACAGACGTGGTTGCGGCCAAGTCACCGTAGCCGGCGTAAATCAGCACGAGCCTGGAATGCATCCGAGATAAAGGAGACGACCGCACGCAAGTCAGCGTGCCAAATGAACTGCCGAAGAGATCTAGAAGGACCCACAAACAAGTGGGGATAACGGTCCCGCACCGCAGTAAGAGCGGGACAGTGAAATACAAAGTGGTGTTCATCACCCACAGAGGAGCCACACATATCACACAGGCGCTGAAGGCGCGGAAGACGTTGTCTGCGGCCCATGTCAATGGGGAGGCCATGAACACCAAGAAGAAACCTGAGAAAGAGCCGGACCTTGGCAACATCAAGAGACAGATAAAGGAGGCGGGAGCGCTGAGCCTTAGTGGGGCGCGCAAACCACCGCACATAAGTACATAGCTGGGGATCAGCAGGGGCTAACCGAGGGGAGACATGGAGAGAGGCCACAGGGAGGGTATTGGCCTGCCTAATGAGAGCTAAAAAGGTATCCATATCAACGGGCTGCGGGCGCTGACAATCAGCCGCATAGGGGTAACCTAAGCGGCGAAGGGTAGCGATAAAAGAACCCGCCCAGGACGGGGAACGAGGCGTTACGCCATAGTAGCATGAGTCCCTATGAATACGTGCATACAAGTGGTCGGGTGGGAGATCCACCAGAGAGTTCCAAAAGGTGACCACACGCTTGAACCAGATATGATGAAGGGGCCAAACGCCAACCTCAGCAAGGAGCACATCGGTGCGGAGCGTTTGACGAACCCCAAGGATCATCCGTAACATAGTAAGAAAATCCTTTTCTAAATCCTTAGCGGAGGGCCGAGTGGAAGATGGGGAAAACACCCGTAGACCCCAAACCTCACACCCATATGAGCAAGCAGGCACCACACATGCTAAGAAGAGACGCAAGAGAATACCGATCGAGGTGGCACATTTGAGGTTACCATAACGC
>KV908342.1:515178-543371 GCA_002005505.1 Botryococcus braunii | reverse complement strand
AGAGAGGGGGGGGGGGGTTATCAGACCAATTTTAAGGGATACCTTCTCACTCCAGCAGGCCAGCCCTCTCATTGACACTCAAGGACACAGGGGATCCATGTGATTGGATCAGGGAATTTCCATCCAGACCCTCTATGTCCACAGATCCCCAGCAGTCGAGAATGGCCGCTTCCCGAGATTTCAGGGTCCCAAGCTTGACTTCACCTGCACACCTCCAACCTCGAATTCCTAGTTCTAGAATTGACATTTGTTACCCTGAACCAACATTGTTGCCTCAAACATAGCAACAGCCTGATAAATCTCCCTGGTGGAACCCCCGCCCCCATCCCTCCCTCCCCTCCCTCTCTCTTTTGTTACCCTGAACCAACATTGCTGCCTCAAACATAGCAACAGCCTGATAAATCTCCCAACTGGTGGACCCCCCCCCCCCCCCCTTTATCCCTCCCCCGCCCACCCCCCCCCCTCTCTCTCTCTCTCTGTCTCTCTCTCTCTCTCTCTCTCTCTCTCTCTCTCTCTCTCTCTCTCTCTCTCTCTCTCTCCTCTCTCTCTCTCTCTCTCTCTCTCTCTCTCTCTCTCTCCTCTCTCTCTCTCTCTCTCTCTCTCTCCCCCCCCCCTCCCACCCTCTCCACCGCCCTCCCTCCCCCCCCCCACCGGCTCTCTCTCAACCCCTCCTCTCTCTCCCCCTCTCTCCCCCCCCCCCTCTCTCTCTCTCCTCTCTCTCTCTCTCTCTCTCTCTCTCTCTCTCTCTCTCTCTCTCTCTCTCTCCCTCTCCCTCTCTCTCTCTCACACACACACACACACACACACACACACACACACACACACACACACACACACACACACACACACACACACACACACACACACCCACCCTCTTCCCCCTTCTCCCCCATCTTCTGTTGAAATGTGCGCAAGCACGCTCGGGGCTCTGTGGGTGTGCGCAAGCGCATGCCGAAGGGTGTGAGGGCACTCGATCCCCTTCCCCTGGGGGCCATTGTGCAGGGACAGAAGTACATTTGACTCCACTCCGAATCACCTCCTGTCCATCCCATTCCATCGCCCTTCCCCTCCAACTTTTGCTAAGAACCTCCCGACCCTCTCTCTTCTCCCCATGCTCCACAGTCTGCCAGAGGAGCGCACCACCGAGGACCGCAAGGCTGTCGACGTAGGACGTCGCGACTCGAACCGATCCCTTGGAACCATTGGAAGAGGCCATCCGTCCGTCAGGAGGCCCACGCGCCCCTAGGGTACCGATGGTCTCCTGGGATGCCGACGGAGCCCCTTGTTTGGACCCAAGTGCTACAATGCCTGCCCATTTGCCCATGAGCTTCTGCAAAGTTACCGCCCCTCCTCCACTCCTTATGTCCACTTCCTCTGCCAACATGGTTCCTCCTCTGATGTCTCCTCCCTGGGGCCCCTCACCCGCACATGTGGGTACCCCAGAAGGCCCCGGGGGTGAGGGGCATCGGGGCAGGTGTTCAATGTGCATGACTGCAGGCGGGAGAGAGACACATAATCACCGGGATGGACAGAAAACACTCACACGCACGCATGCACACACTTGCACACGAACGCGTGTGAGCACACACACACACACACACACAGAGACAGAAAGAGAGAGAGAGAGAGAGAGAGAGAGACAGAGAGAGAGAGAGAGAGAGAGAGAGAGAGAGAGAGAGAGAGAGAGAGAGAGAGAGAGAGAGAGAGAGAGAGAGAGAGACCTTCGAGTCAATGAAGGCAGACCTAGCTCTGACAGTGCCCAGAGAGACAGAGCCGCCATTCGTGAAGCACACCAGGTCCGCTTCCTGGACTCTCTCTATTTCAACAGCTCCCCCTGGCCCACCTTCTCAGGCATTAGTACAAGCCTTACAATAAGTTGTACAACATTTGCAGGCCACGATCATGACACTGAACAGATAGTGGTGCCACCATTGGAGGCTTTGACATTATGCTTGGGGCCCATTAACAATATTTTGGAGGCCTGGACACAAGTTTCTGCAGGCATGCATACAAGTTTCTGCAGGCATGCATACAAGTTTCTGAAGGCGGGTATATTTCCCTGGGAGGCAGCAGGCCAAATCTTGGAGGCATGATAACAACATTAAGAGACAAGGTTCCCATGGTGACATTGGCAATACCCTTGAGCGCATTAAGACAGCTGTTGGGTGCCAGAATTTTGAAATTGGTGTGGGACAATGTTGCTGCACACACATGCGAAATGTTTGCGCTGGTGCGCACGCACGCACGCACGCGCACACACACACACACACACACACACACACACACACACACACACACACACACACACACACACACACACACACACACACACCACACACACACACACACACACACACACTCTCTCTCTCTCTCTCTCGCACCCATTCATGTGTGCATGCACCCAAAAGGAGAACCAGTGTTGCAGTGAGTGCAGCCAACAGAGAGGAAGCACAGAGAGCATGGAAAGGAAAGGGCCAGTGGATCACACTGTTTCATAGCTTATTTGAGAGGAAGGCACACCATGAGTTGTAATATCCAGCCCACAAAAGCGGTCGGGAATACGAACGACCAACTCCGAGTCAAAATCGGGTTGCTCTCCCAGTCCCTTGGCCTTCTCGAGCTCTGCACATGCACACATCATTTATCACTATGCACTCCCACACCTGTCCATGCGGGCTTGGTTTCTCCAAATGCCTCGCACAACAAAGCAATACCTGTGTGCAGATGATGCTTACCCATTTTCCTTGCATTCCTTGTTTGCTCAGGCATCCGTTGGGGTGGTGCGTACTCCTGTGATATTGATAAGACAACATTGCTCAAACAGGAAGTTTGACAGTCCATGCCCGTTTCATATGAACAAGGGAGGTAGCCTAGACCAAGGGACTGATTGGAAGGAACATGTTAACACACTCAAGTGCGGGAACTTTGAGGCCCCATACCTATGATAAGTTGGTCTTCTGCAGACCCGATTGCAAGAGCCGGTTTTATCGTTCCCCTCCATTTTAACTGCAGAAACTCTTTGATTTGGCACCAATACCATACTTGCCTCACTTGACAGTTTGCCTTAGAGAGCTTATACGAATCGAACTTGATTCATGGACATTTCTTCTCAAGCAAATACGTCTGATTCAGTCCTTACCTGAATTGAAACTGTTTCCGGTGAAATGTGTTGGGGTTCAGCAAAGATCTTTGTCGCCTGACTGGCTGAGTTGATCTTGACGCTCCACCCAACAGGGCAGTGTAGTTTCTCCTCACTAGTACTCCAGTCAAAAGACTTTTCATGTTGAAAGCGGGAGATCAGATCATATATTCGGAGTATGCTGCCATCTCTCTGTCGGAGAACGTTTGGATGTCCGATCAACCTCGCACAAAAGGACAAGGTCTGCCGCCATCTGTGTAAGGCCCCTCCCATTTCCATACAGCTAACTAATTGATAACCATCTTTTCGTGGACATGGTAGCCTCAAGATTCCCGGACCGCAAGTGTCGGCTCCATCCCATCCAAGGTTCAGGTTCTTGCTTGTCAACGTCCTCGTCTGAAAAACACTTCGGCCAATTACAATAGTGAATCCTGGTACAACCAAAATCTACCCTGAGTTTGAGCATAATTGTCTGCAGAACTCAGGTTTGCCAGCGCACATCGATGGCTGTCGTTGGCAGGAGTACACAAACAAACTGCGGGTACCCCCAAACACCGGGGGGGACCCCAACGTCTTCAGAAGGGGACCTCCAAAAATAATCACACAGATAAGCATTTTACTGATGAAACCCAGAGTTACTATCAAACGTGCACTTCAATCAAAACAAAACCATACCGTCTGTGCTCGCAGTTCTCCTCAGGGACTAAAATTGGCATGGACGCTCCTTAGGCCCTGCTGTACTTGTTGGATCGTTGAGGTAGGCCGTTTGATCCCTTGTTTCCTAACTGGTGTCTAAGCAGCCCGAGATTATGTACGTTTGGTTAAGTATGATTGCATGTTCAAAATGGGGAACATTACATATGTATGCCAAAGCACGGGTTTCACTGGGTTTGGTGAATACTGACTACATCCATGACAACATTACTTATATGCCACTACATAGGCCCTAATGGGTTTGGTGCAGGCTGCTTGTAGTAGCTACAAACACGACACCATTATGTATATATACCAGATTCTATGCATTGCGTGAACCTAGACTGGCTTTGCGATCTCAGATTAGTTCGTGAAGGGTTATGCATACGGGGATAGATCCTGCAAGTTGTCGAATTGGAACGTATTTAAGATGTTGGAAATTATGGAATTGCAAGAACTTTCTCCGTAATAATATATTATTACTAGGCAGTATACACTAGGCATGCCAAGTATATAGCGCAATTTCAATGTTGTATAGATTGGTGACTCGTACTTGAGTTTATCTGGCAAGATGACCTCCTCGTTTTTCTTGTTTACTGACCCTCCTTCTTTGGTCACCTTCATATTTGACTGTCCGTGGTGCAGGTAAAAGTTGTTTCGTCTTGGCCTTGCCCCGGGGCATCGTTTCTCTTATTGGCTCTGCCCTTAAGCCAACCTTGGGCCTTCCAGTCCATCGCTCCCTACCTCTACTCCAGGTGTCGTTTCTTGGGTATGTGTTTTGTGTCCATGCCCCTTCCCTGTTAGCGGTTTTGTGCCCATGCCCCTTCCCTATTAGCGGTTTTGTGTCCATGCCCCTTCCCTATCAGCGGTTTTGTGTCCATGTGGTTTTGTGTCCATATTTTATCCCACTGTTGTAAAAGTAGGAATTACATCGACCCATGGGCTGGCCAGCCCAAAGACAATGATGAGATGAACATGCATGCATGCCCCTTCCCTGTTAGCGGTTTTGTGTCCATGCCCCTTCCCTATTAGCGGTTTTGTGTCCATGCCACTTCCCTGTTAGCAGTAATTACGCTGCCGTGTGCTTGGTCTCTCATCTCATCACTGCCTTTGCGCTGGGTCGATGTAATTCCTACTTTTACAACAGTGGGATAAAGAAGACCGCCCAATGTTTCAACAATAGTAAGGTAAACAAGACCGGTCCAATGTTTCAACAGGGGTGGGAAAAGCAAGACCGGCTCAATTTTTCAACAAGAGTGGGATAAACAAGAACAGGCCAACGTTTGAACGGCTCAGACCCCATCGGCCAATGTCCGAGCCACAAGTCACACCCGGCGAGCCGCCAGCCGGCGAATAACAACGGCGGCAACTAATAATCTTTTTCGCTATCACCTTCCGTCTCTGGCCCGCAGGCCTGATTTATGGTGTGCGGTTAGAATAGACTTCACTCTTTATGATCCAGAGTGAAGCCTATTCTAACCGCAAACCAGAAAACTTGCATGTGGGTACGCGGAATCTAGGGGCCCGAGGCAAAAGCTGGTGTAGCCTTTTGTCTCTACGTACGGTATACCTTCATATCAACTAACAAAGCATGACAAAGTATCCCTCCGTCTCTTCTTGTTAAACGATGGCCAGGTTGAAAGCCCCTGGGGTCTTCTCAACAGGGCCAGCGCATTGCCATGCAAGCCCCCAAATGTTTAACTTAAAAGAGCTTGGAAGGCGCCGGGCCAAGCCCTCCCCCCCCCCTCCTCCTCCTCCTCCTCCTCCTCTTCTTCTTCTTCTTCTCCTCCACCTCCTCCTCCTCCTTCTCGTCCTCCTCCTCCTTCTTTCCGCAGTGCATTGATGCTATGTTGCGTTATAAGTGCAAGATACCATACCAAGATTGCAAACCACGCTGCTTTTGCCTACCCCGGTTCACCGTCCGGTGGACCATCAAAAGGGGCAGTCGTCCCAGCAGCCTGGCACGTGTGTGAACATATGAAGAAAGAAAAACACCAGTCCAGCCCAGAGGGCATGATGAGATGCAAACAGAGAAACCCACGCATGATATATGGCTCACATTTCTTCCTTCACCTCATCGGAAGATGGATAGGGCTCCGAAGCCCTCAGGCCACAGAGAAGGAAATATGATGTAAAGGGTAAAGACGAAAAGAATTACATCAATCCACATGGGACTCGGTACTGCCTTCATCATACCACAATAAAGGTAAAGGGAAATATATCAGTCTCAGTCTCAGTCGTACAATTTAAAGGAAAATTGATATATATCAGTCTCAGGCCTCCGATTCTCCGATAGTCACGTGTTAATCCCTCAATGTGAAGGTTAAAGTGTCTCTCCACAAAGGTCCAATTCAGATCAACTCGTGGGCCACGGCCTGTAGGGGCTTTTTCAATCAATGGCATGTGCGTGGAAACTTTGAGCAAGGATGAGTAGGTGAGTTAGTCAAACGCATGGTGGCACGTGAGCGGGTGGCTCCCACGGGCATCTACACGTCTCGTTGCTGTTTGTGAGCCTTCAGTTGAAGGTTAGATAAATCCTAGTACACCCAAAGTCACGGCACACCGCCGCCTGCGGGCGCTATGCAGGCTATCCGCCACTTGTGTATTTGGCCGCGAGTTGTTACAGGGATTGCGACTGACCAGAGGACCTCGTGATAGGGGACTTCAGTCATTACGCGACACGTGGTCTGTGTATCTCGGTTGGGGGGTAAAAGGCCACTTTGCACTTTACTGATCAGCGGCTCGGCATCGCCCCACTGGCCGCTGGGCAATCCGAACGAACGGTCTGAGTCCACGTGGACAATCCGGGAAGACTTGGAGGCAAATTTATCCATCAGGGGCCAAAATCCGGACGTTGCATCATCAGCCGACCGCTTAAAATGAAAAAGGGCTTGTTTTCGGGTGCTCCCATGTCTGTCCCAGGTCGGACAGACGGACTAGTGGAAACGGGCCGCCTGTGAGGTCTCATTATATGGGCTACATTGGCAAGAGCATTCTCGACCACAGTTCTGCATACACAGGTTGCTGCCGTTTCACCCAGTGACACTTACAAACGCTTTTCGCGTATCAACAGCTCATCCCACGAAAGCTGATAGCGTCGGCCGTCCCTCCAATCAGTTTAAAAAAAGAGGAGAACACTCTGCAGACGAGGACTCGGGGTGCTCTTTCGCAGCCCCATATTTCTTCAATAGGCTATTTTTCTCAACCGAAGAGGAAAAGAGACTTAAATGGTGCGCACACAGAGTAGTGAGGTTGCCTTGGCAATGCGTTATGTAGGCATCAGCCCAAGATATACACAATGCATGTGAAATACAGCTTCTTAGACGAAATAAAATTATTCTATATGGAAATATCCTTGTATTGGGCTTTATGTGAGGAGTCGAGTTTGCGAGCCATCGATTTGAAGCCGCAGGGTCGAAGGGTCAAACTTTTTTTAGAACGTGTTCTGGGAGTGGTTTGTTCGTGACACTAATACGGGTCAGGAGTATTTCAGGGTGAAAATATTCAATTGTTTATCCTAGATTCACCTGCTTCATCGCCTAAGGCTAATCCTGCCTTAAGGGTAGTAAATGTTCATCTGCGCGCTGGTCGCTTACACATCTACGTTAGACTCTGACATCAATCCAGTAACTGGGTTTGTGAGGATGGGGATGGAGTTCGATTGACCTCGCCGTGGTCATGCGGTAAGTCTATATTGAGGTTCCCGCTCTCTGCAGGCACGTGAAGCCAGGCGCCTCCTAGTAAGGGAGTTGAACGGGAGAGGCAACTCAAGGATGGGAAGCTTCTTAGAACGCCCTCTTGGCGATGAAGGGGCCTTCCCTAATGCAAGCAGAAGATCATCCTTGCGTAGCAGCGATGCCCACCTGAGACTACGTCTTTTACCCCTTTTTGTGGTTTGCCTTCGATTTCAGCTATCTGCGGCTGTGACGCCGCTCTCCGATTGGAACGAAGGCATCGCTACCAACTATGGGGGCCCTTTCGACGGCAAGAATCCGTCGGATCCTAGCTGGGGAACCCTCAATGTAAGCCTCATTCTGCTATGATATCATATGGCCCTATCCAGCATGTCAGTCCTACCACTTATCATCACCATTGAGTACCTAATAAAATGTGAGGCACTGACCATTTCCCGGCTGATAACTATGGAGGCGTTCGAGGCCGAAAATAGGCTGCCTTTCCTTCTGCAAAAACGCATAGGGCCGTTTGCTACTTGGACTTTCTTACACTGTGTACTATTGTTGTTACTTACGCACAACAGATTGGAGTGTACTGATAGGGCTTCCTTCTTCCACAGGGGGCGTGTGGGTATGGCCAGCTGGACAAAGGGAAGTGGCCTTATTGGAGTGTCGCAGCCTTGTCCACCCAGAATCGATTTTACCTAGCAGACAACATCAAAGGATGCGGGTGAGGCAGCTGCCATGTGCCGTAGACGATCAAGTCCAAAAAACATCCCTCCGCATACTCCTGCTGACACCCACCCCCTCTTTACACATCCATCTCCCTCTCCCTCCCTCCCTTTCCCCCCCCCCTTCTCTCTCTCTCTCTCTCTCTCTCTCTCTCTCTCTCTCTCTCTCTCTCTCTCTCTCTCTCTCTCTCTCTCTCTCTCTCTCTCTCTCTCTCTCTCTCTCTCTCTCTCTCTCTCTCTCTCTCTCTCCCCCCCCCCCCTCTCTCTCTCTCTCTCTCCCTTTCTCTCTCCCTCTCCCTCTCTCTCTCTCCCTCTCCCTCCCTCCCTTGCACTTGTCTTGCGTGCCACATTTACCCTGCCATTGTGAGTTTCATACATCTGTCAATGCTATTTTTGGGGCTCGAGGGCAGCTCAGGCTTTGAGCATCACTCGGCAGCTCAGTCATACTGGAAAGGGAAACATATCCTTGCCAGTGGATGGAAGCCCCAGATCACATATTGTAAGTTATTTAAACTGGAAAGCGGAATGGGTTCTTGCCCGTGGATTGAAGCCCCATGTTATTATTAATATTATTGCATACCGAATTTTTTTAGACTGGAACGCGAATTATGTTGTTTCCAGTGATTTGGAGCCCCATGTGACACACACCTGCAAGGCAGCCCCATAATCTTGAGGGCCAGGCACAGCTGAAGTATCCGATTCTGTGCAATCGCAGGCAGTGCTTCGAAATTAAGTGCGTTGACCGGCAAGGTGGTGAAGAGACATGGACGGGCCGCTGCTATACTGGACCGGAGCAGGTTTCCGTGATTGTCCAAATCACAGATGAATGCCCGGAGTGCAAACCTGATCACATTGATATCCAAGCCATGACCTTTGAGAAGGTTCGCCGCCCCTGTTTTTCGGATAAAATTGGTTTGGATAGCTTTTTTTTTTTTGGTCGTCACACACACACACACACACACACACACACACACACACACGCACGCACGCACGCACACACACACACACACACACACACACACACACACACACACACACACACACATACACACACACACACCTCCCTCTGCCCCCCCCCCCCCCCCAAACATCTGGCATCTTGCGCAGGTTCAAAAGAGAGGCGGAGTTTTTTTTTTTTGGGGGGGGGGGGGGGTGTGGTTGGGAAGAGGCTTCTGTTCCATGTTTCTGTCCCACTTTTTCTCCAGATTGTTTACAAGACCATGTCCCGCTTAGTTCAATTGAAACACATTTTCAAACTCAAGGACCTTTTTCTCTCTCCCTCTCCCCTTGTTCTCAAGGCCTTTTCCCCTTCCTGCGCCTCCTCTTTTCCTCTCCCCTCGCCTCCCTGCCCCCAAACCACCCCCCCCCTCTCTCGGTTGCTTAGGATCACCACTTCCAGAACACTGTACGCTCTGCTGGCGCATTCTTTCTGACTTGATTCTGGGGATTACCGCTTTCAAAACCATGTATGTTCTGCTAGCGCATGCTTTCTGACTTGATTCTGGGCCATGGCACAGCTGGCGCCGATGCACCTTGGCAGGGTCAACATCCAGTACCGCAGGGTGGAATGCGTACCGCCAAGCAACCTGGTTGTGTATGCGGACCAGAATTACGGTCCCGACAAGTGGCTGCGCCTCTTTGTCGAGGTGAGTCGCCTCAATCTACACAACACTGGAGCAATAGTAGGGAAACAAATTAAACTCTACAAACACACTGGAGCAATGGTAAGGAAACAAAGTAAACGCACAAGTGCTTGGATTCAGCGACCCAGCAGAAGTTAGAAAACCGAATAAAAAGTTAAGGAAACATGATTATAAGACGTGTAGGGTGTCACTATGCAAAGTCGAGCAAGGCTTTTGTCTGCTGCTACTGCTGTTGCTGTTATGGAATTTTCTGTGGTTGTGAGAAGCCCGGGGGGGGGGGGGGGAGGCGCACTGACTGCATTGTGTTTGCATGTAAGCTTTTAGAGTGTGTAATATTTTATCCTCGCGTGCACATCATTTTGGGCTTCCCCCTGCGGTGTGCCTTGCCGTTGCTGTTGCATTGCAGTTGGTTAAAAGTGGGTTGGTCCTTGTGCAGCAAGCGGGGGGCAAGGCAACTGTCAAGCAAGTGAAGATCAGAACGGCTGGAGCGTCCGATTGGATCAACCTCGAGAACAAGTGGGGCGGTGCCTTTGAGTATTCGCATGCCCCAACCTACCCTCTGGACGTTATGATTGTCGGCGACGATGGCCCGGTGCGACCTCAGTTCGATCCCGGCTGCATGCACTCCTACTCTCCCTCTTCTTTCATTACCTTTTGTGTCCCCTTCTGCACTAGCTCTCTCCCCCCCCCCCCCCCTCTTGTCTCTTTTTTCGTCTCATGCCAATTTGCCTAGGCACATGTTGTTATTGTTGTTGTTGTTGTTGTTGTTGTTGTTGTTGTTGTTGTTTGTTGTTGTTACTCTTCTAGAGCGAAACGGGGAGCCAGGTCTTGGCAATAAAGGGGTCACATGGAAGACTCACATGGGTCCACATGGGGTCCAGGTGGTTGCCCATTCAGCCCTGAACTCGGGGTCCATCGGCAAAGCCACCACCGGCGTGCAGTTCTACATCACCAACCCGACCGACACGGCCCTGGTCTACAAAATCGGCGACGTGGGAGGGGGTTCCTACCAAGCCGCACAGTCCGTTTCCGTCTCCAGCTCCTCGTCCTCCTCCTCGTCGGACGGAAACTGCTACGATGTGCCATCGACAGACCAATGGAGCTGCCAAGACCAGGTACTGCATTAGCCTGCACGAGTTTTATTTCTGTTTTCTCCCCCCCCCTCTTTTTTTTTGGTTTTTTTGTTTTTTTTTTTTTTTTTTTTTTTTTTTTTTTTTTTTTTTTTGGTTTGGTGGTTGGAAATCTTGATTTAAAATTTTTTGGTGGTTGGAGATCTTGGTTAAAAGTTTTTGATTCCAAGTTTTCTTAGAAGAGCTACTTGGAGATGAGATGTCGCCAGAAGACCCCTGCGTGTGTGCGTGCGCATGCGTCTGTGCATGCGTGCGTGCGTGTGCGTGCGCGGACAAAAAGCTTTCTGAAGCGTTCGTTGATTGTGAGGCCCGGCGTTTGCAGAAAAACTGGGGCCATTGCGACGCCGACTGGATGAAGGCCGGGAACGACAACACAGGAAGCATGGGCTTCTGCGCACAGACGTGCGGGCGGTGCTCCGTCAGCACGGGCGGCAGAAGACTCTTGCGAGCCTGAGCACCTCTCCTCGCCAGTCAACCATGCACGGGGCCTCCGTCTGCGATCAACGCGGACAATTTTCATTCTCCTTCCTTGCCCATGTCTCTCCCATCTTCCGTCGGCATATGCCCGGCAGACTCTGACTGTTGCGGGCCTGCCTGCCTCATTATCCGGTTCACAACCGAGAGTTTGATGTGCGGACAAATTTCGCATGCGGTTGCCGTCTCTCCCCCATCCCCCCTTTTTACACATTTTATTTCGCCCCCTTGCATCCTTGGCATACCTCCGCCCCCCCCCCCCTCTTCTTTTTCGCTCTTGAAAAAGCCCGAAACATTCCTGCCCCCAGAGTGCCCCCCAATCTATAAGTGGTGGCTGGGGATGGGAGCCGTGTGTGCAAGTGTTCGACAGCCTGGCCCTCGCAGTCAGGAGGCTACCGCCTCCCAAACTCGGTCGTAGAACTGCCTAGCTCCTTGCGAGATCATCGTATATCTCAGCCTAGGGGCCGGCAGGCACTTGGGTTTCAAGGTATTTGGGCGCCTGGGTGCTCCGGTACCCCTCGGACCCGGGGTCTCGGAATCTTCAAAATTGTTCTTGTGAATCCCGGTCCTGTCAGAGAGGGGATTAAGAATAGATATCCCACACTAGGACTCAAAAACAAAATTGAGATGGAAGCAGAGCTTCCCACTCACACGTCGTCTTGGGGCTATGTGCGTGTGGGGTAGCACTGCTCTGGAACTTTAGTTATGGTGCGTCTCTTTTGAACCGTGACATGTAGGGGCTGGAATGACCTTCCGAGGCCCTCTGTAAAAGGTGCAGGCGGGATTGTCAGTGGTTCTTCTTCCAACCTGCTGAACGGACAAAGTACGGGTCGGGGGTTGGCAGAGGCTCGCGGTCCGAGCGTTCCTGCGCGCTTTTGTATGCAGTACAAATATAACATATATCATATGCCTCTTTGCGTGTAGGATTGGTGGTTGATCGGCCTGCCAAGTCATCACCGGCAGCGACGCCGGTTCGATTCCGTGGCAACGCCATATATTTGCAGATGGCGCTTTTGGCGGTCATTGTTTTACATGCGAGAGTTTGTACTTCATGTATGGTGGGAAAGTTTAATTTGCCACATCAGATATTCTTTGAGTTGGCATCTTTTTCTTTTCCTTTTTCCCCTTTAATTAGAGTGCGTGCTTTGTTTGAGAGCCTTGGCAATAGATGGAGTGTACCGATTCCCAAGCATGAGCGCCAAAATATTCGCTCAAATGCTTTTGGCTGTCTGACAGCCGGGATTGCCAAACCACACCCTTGTGGGGGCGTGAAGGCTGACACGTAGCTGCTAGCGAATTTTTTTCCCCGGTCCAAATCGGCCGACCGGAGAACTCGGAAGAAACGAAATACTTAAGAGCACACTTGTGGTTCTTGCGAGAAAGCTGACCCCCCCCCCCTCCCCTCTCCCCCTGCACAATGCCGAAGCATGAGCTTTGTAGTAAGGCTGGAAGAGGGATGTGAAGAGCATTGTGTCAGTAGGTAGAGCTGCAAAAGCTGCTGGCCCCGTCAAGTTTTCAGAACTTTGTGGCAGGAAAAGAAAGAACGAGATGTTTTGAAGTGCAAAAATCAGCAACTTCAGCGTTGGGTTGTACCAATGTGTGTCTTCAAAGAGCCAAGAACTGCCTCAAGATGCTGCGGTTGCGGCCCTTGGGTAAAGAGTCTACGCTTGATGGACGACATAGCTCGCGGGGGGGCGTGTGCGCCCGCTGAAATATTTTCCGAGCCGAATGTCCTGAGTGGGGCTTTCGTATTTGTAGTCCCTAGGATGCGTTTGTTCAGTCTGTCTGACTACATCATGCGTCACATGCGGTCTGCATGTGATTCGATCGAAGTGGAAAATCACACCAGCTCCCGCACCAAAAAAGGTGCGAGGGGTCGATGCTTTTGAAGATTTCAGGTTCCTTAATTTTTTATCTTTTTTCCATCCCTTTTTTTAATTTTTTTGGCGGGCGGGGTTGGTTTCCCCCCCCCCCCCCGCCTTGCCATGAATTTCATATTTTCGGGCGCTTGCCACACCAGGACCACCGCGATTGTAGGGCATGTTTGAGTATGTGGCCCCGCCGCCTGCTCCTCACTCTGTGTGAGGGTGAGAAGTGAGGGCCATGCTAGACTGAAGAGTTTGTGCAAGAGGGAAGGCAGGGTGACTCTGCAATGCACAAAGTTGTGATTGTGAGGCAGCAGTTTCAGGTTGTTTGGGCACGGGCATGTGCCCAAGAGCATGGTGAGAGGCGTTTGTGAAAGAAAAACAATGTTTAGGGTGGGCGCACTGCACTCAGCAGGCTTGGCAGTGTTCAGGGGTCAGGTGCATCACTTTTGACCCCCCGAAGGATGTGAGACATGTAGCCAAGGGAAGGTGTAGACTAGCGGCGAGGTGCGATATGGACAAGATATTAAATAGGAGTGGATGACTTCATGTTTGAGATGTAAACGTCTTTGTTTTGCAGAAAGACAGCTTTCCACGTGGCATTGTGTTTTCTTTCTCCGTCGTCCCCCCCCCCCCCCCCCGCCCCAAGGTCAAATGACAACTCATGATCCCAACGTTTGAAAAACCAGAGTTTCACAACAGCCTTTCACTCGGCACCAGTAGCACTCAACAATTCAAAGACTACACACATGTTGTGTTTCACAAAGACAGCGCTTGGGCTCCTACTGGACTCCGTGTACCCACATGCAGGATGCATGGCTTGGGATTAGAGAAGATGCTGCACTTTCTATCTGAGTATGGTCGGTGCTGGAGAGCAGTAAATCTGGGAGGAATATATTGTCTCACGACGGGTATCGGTCGCTGTATTCGAGGCTCGCCTTGAAGTCCGTGTTTCCACCGTAGCTTCGCTTTAAAAACTTCGGTATGAAGTTCGTCCGGTTCACGGGTGACAGTCTCTGACACACCGTCGAACAAAACAGCCGTGGAACCTCGAGCAGGCACATTTCTCGAGCAGGCACATCGATTGACAGAGAATTCATGTGAAACATCGTAAACGACTGAAATCGAGGCGTACAAACCATATAAACACCCCATGATCGCCAATCCGCTCCTTCCCTGGGCCAGCTCGAAGCATTAGCGGGGGGGGGGGGGGGGCACAGCCTCGCAATCCCGTCCGACACTGGGGGATCCGATTACCCCGTTGGATAATCGGAAGGCCAAATCGATCGGCAACGCACGCGGCGGACTGAAGAAAGTACGGCAGCGAAACTTTCCCCCCTTAGAATCGGCCTGGTCCTCACGTCTAAGCCCGACTTTGGGGCGGGCGTTGCGGGGGAAAACAGGAACTTCGTCCTGGAAACGCCTGAGTCTGGCCCGACTAGAACTAGGCCCCCTGATTCATAATACATTTAAGGCGCCATACGCGGCATTAGTAGCGCGCAGCAGCAGGTGCCAGCCACGAGCCGTGCAGCTTTCCTTAACTACGATGTACAGGGGATCCTGTTCGTAGCAAGAGGTATTAGTACCCCCCCTACATACGTATGGTGACAACGTAGAAAGCCATTGGTTGACACACTGTTTCAACCAATGGCTAACTTGTTATTTTGATTATTTCTGTAATAAATCGACCACATAAATGGTCAGTGGGAACCTGCAAAAGTCATTTCTCGGCCCCTGACCCCCCCCCTCCCCCCCCCCCCCCCAACACACACACACACACACACACACACACACACACACACACACACACACACACACACACACACACACACACACACACACACACACACACACACACCCTGGATTGCTAAGGCTTGCTGCTGGACGTTCAGGAAGGAAACTTGTGAATGGTATCCTTCCTGAACGTTCAGCAAGACTTATCAGTGAATGGTTTCCTTCCTGAACGTTCGCAAGCCTTATCAGTGAATGGTTTCCTTCCTGAACGTTCAGCAAGACTTATCAATGAATGGTTTCCTTTCATAACGAAAACAAATTTTCCCGAAACTGGTTTTCCTTGGGGTTCAGCCGCAAGCGGAACAGGGTAAAAATTCACAATTACATAAGACGAAATCAGAACCCCCTCACCGCATAAACCCCACGACCCAAAAATCGAACGTCAACCCCCCCCCCCCCCCATATGAGGGAGCCATGCCGCCAATTGCCGCCCAACGGCGTGGGCAATCGGCAAACTCACCCTCCTGTGCGTACAAAAGCACACAAGGTCTTCATGCGCGACTGCTGCCTGATTAACGAGGCCTTGGAGCCGCTTCAAGACCTCCCTCCGCCGCCATATCGAAACCCCCAAATGTTTCAAACGCAAAAGGGCGGAAAACCACACGTGGCGGCTGCCTGAGCAAGACTTCCCTATAAGAGGCCAACTTGGCAGCCACAGCCCGCGCTGCAGCCCCACCAGGCACAAACCACCCTTCCCCCCTCCCCACCAGCCCAATGAGAAGCAGCGAGTGAAGAAGTCCCACTACATCAATCCTTTCAAGATATGACAATCAAGTAATGGTATGCTTTCAACAATTGCTCGCTCTCTTCGCTCTCAATACCTGTGTTTGGCTGGTTGGTTGAATGCAATGTTTCGGGCAGCACAATCTTTATCCTAAGATGGTACCCCACTTCAGAAGAGGAAGTGGAAGCTCCTCGGTTCCTGAAAGTCGTGACGGCTTGCTTGTCTCGTTGTCGGCAATATTTTGCTTCGAGGTGGGAAAGCAAATTCTGCCCTTCTGCAGATATCCAAGCATGGATAGCTAGCAACTGTCACGGATAGAGTTTTGACCCTTCTTATTGCAAGGAAAGTCCTGCTTGGTCTATTGAGTAGCAAAAGAAGAAGCGCGCGCGCGGGGGGGGGGGGTGATTTTTGTCTCTTTTGAAGGGAAAGTGACAGATCTCCTTTGTCATAAAACAACTAGTCTTGGTTCCGAGGAACGGCCGGGATTGAACGCAGGACGTCTCACACCCAATGCAACAGTCATACGATGAGACCATTGACCCATTACTAAACAAAAGATATTCACCTTCTCATATGCATCCCCACCTTGATAGTTAAGGGGCTGCAGGGTACCCACACACGCTCATAAGTGTGTGTGTGTGTGTGTGTGTGTGTGTGTGTGTGTGTGTGCGCACGCACGCACGCACGCACACGCACACACACACACACACACACACACACACACACACACACACACACACACACACACACACACACACACACACACACACACACACACACACATTGATGTACATCAGCCAGAGGCGTATACCCATTTGTATTCACATCTGCCAGAGGCATATACGCATACGAATACACATCAGCCAGAGGCGTATATGTATCCGCACCTGCCAGAGGCGTATCTGTTTATGTAGCAGGACCCAGCAGCTGCCGTTTACAAGAGGCGAATGTCTTTTTATCCCACTGACACGCGTGGCGTACATGGAAATGGCCATCCACGGAATTTCACCATGGCACCACGGAATTTCTGCGAATTCCCATAAACGGCATGCCCTGGCACGACATCACGGCTTTCATATCTCCAAGATCTTGGAGATGTCAAAGAGTGAGGACTCTATAGTGAAAACTGGCTCGTGCAAATACTGATTAGTGCAATTACAGTAGCACATGACTTTTGCGTGGGCTGCCCCAAGTGCATGCATGCATGGATCTGGAGCCGACCCGTCCCATGCAACCTGCATATGTAGATAGGGAACCACATCGTTTACAGGTGTCCTTCAAAGCATTGATAAATTTCTCGATGATACAACGCGACATATAAAACTGCTGTACTAGATAGCATGATATGTAACAAATGAATTCTGTACCACAAAATGTTAAGAAGAGGTCAATAAGTGAGACACGTCAAAGAAGACGACCAGCACATGCTTAGTCTTCTTGAGAGAAGGCGAGCTCGTGTCCAGCCATTCATGCATCGTGAAAAAGCTAGAACTCCAGAGGATCCTTCCTAAACTGCCTGAACACAAGTGCTATGCGAAACAATGATGGGCGACTAGCGTATGCATATGCAGTTTTTTTCATGCATACGCATGGGAAAATGCAATGCCCACGACGACAGTGCCCTATCCCTTCGCACATAGTGTAAATGGAGGTCAGAATATTAATCTCTGGCAAGCCCAAGGACATTTAAGTGATGTCTACGAGAGAAGTTGCTCAACAGCAGTGTCCATGCTTCCACAACAAACAAGCTTCAGGAACGGATTCATGCGGCTTGACTTTCCCATCTCACTTCACCCCGACTCGTTTCAATCAAGCTCCTGCATCCAACATAACCATGGAGCTGTCCTTCGATCCTCCAGATCTCCGAAATTGCTACCAGTGCCACACATGGACGTGATCGCTATCATGCCTTGAATGCAAACTCGTCAATATTGACCCCCGCGCCAATATTGGAATGAATGAAATTGAAGCCTTCCGCACAACAAAAGGACCTGGAATCCAACCCTCTCTCTGTGCGCTTCAAAAGGGTTGCACACACATTGAGAGAGTTATTCCCGAGAACTCCACACGTGTGGTAAACAGATAAACAGTGCGTGCAGCACCGAGCTGCTTGGGGGTGTACATGTATGCCACGTGGGTTATACCACTGGCACCAACCAGCCTGTGTCGCTGACGAAACGGCAGCAAAGCCAAAGGACGTGCACATCCTCCGTGAATGTGGCCGTTTAACATCAACAGCTACAAGACCTAAGCAGGTAAATCCTTATGCCAATGGACACCATCTGCAACCTATTGACTCAGATTTGCCAATGGACACCCGTCCTGCACATGCAATCGCTCCACGTAAGAACCCCCGCCCATGTACGTGGGTGAAATTGCGCCCACATACGCCGCGTAAACGTTAGCCTCGGGTTAAACTCTTGCCTCAACCCGGACCAGCTGGACACCAAACGTTGGTTTCCCCCACGTTCTGCGGCGGGGGCTTTTGCAAGCTCACCCCACAGGACCGCTGGGTGGCTAACTGGTGGAGAGGTATCGTCACAGCTCCCACAACAGAAGACCTGCAGGGCAGACCAGCTGGGCAGGTCTTCTGTCATGGGGCATAATTTGCTGCGAGGACATGCAAAGAGGAGATGCGGGGACGACTTGAGGGGCGGACTTTCGAGGAGGATTTGCAAACTGCACAGTACCTCAGGTGTCTCACGGAGGTGGATGACTGCCGCGGACCCCAGATCACAGTCCTGAATCTATCAGGGTCATCAGGCTGCCCGCCAATGTTCGCCCCCGCCACACATATTCCCGTTTCGAAACTCTGCCCGCCAAAGTTTGCCCCCGCCCCACATATTCCCGTTTCGAAACACTGCCCGCCAAAGTTCGCCCCCGCCCCACATATTCCCGTTTCGAAACACTGCCCGCCAAAGTTCGCCCCCGCCCCACATATTCCCGTTTCGAAACTCTGCCCGCCAAAGTTCGCCCCCGCCCCACATACTCCCGTTTCGAAACTCTGCCCGCCAAGGTTCGCCCCCGCCCCACATATTCCCGTTTCGAAACTCTGCCCGCCAATGTTCGCCCCCGCCCCACATATTCCCGTTTCGGAATTCCATGCTTGGATACGAACAACAGCAGGCCCAGCTAATGGGGACAATAAGAGCCACCTTCCACCTCCCGCTCTCCCCAGCTGGAAACATGTGCGGGGGAAAAAGGTCTCTCATTCTGGGATTTTTGACTTTCATTGGAAAACCTAGACGGGCTGCCACCCCAGCCACTCCTCTTGCCCTCACTCAAATGGCAGGGTGACACAGGAAGTGTCCTTCGACACTGCTCAACAGATCGTCCCCCCCCCCTCTCCAAATACACACACACACACACACACACGCAATGTAGACGTGTTTCCAAGGCCAACTCAAATCCGTCAACCTCCGCTCTCAACTAACCACGCTGCGCGACCGCTGTCGCACGTGCACACTCCCCCCCCCCCCCCCCCGGGCGGGCTCTCTTTCCATCTCTCGTGCGCTTGCACGCGCCTCCGTACCACCTTCCCCAGCTTCTCCCTCCCCATCCACGTACACAAAGGAACAAGAGCATGACTGCAAAGCAACCCCAGGCCCCCAGGGGTTGCCCCCACAATTCCATCTTCCTTCTTTCCTTCCTTCCATCCACAATCCCAGCCTCAGCGTCTCAGGAATCAGTACTACCAGCAGCTCCTTGGAGGGCATTTCCAAAGCACCATGCATTTGGTCCCATTATTTCGGATCAGCTCTCTGATATGCATTCCCTAATTACCACGAATTCAGTCCAGTTTTCCCGAACCAGCTTTTTGAAATGCATTCCCAACGCACCCCACATTTGGCCCATTGTTCCCAGATCAGATCTCTACAATGCAGGCCCGAAAGCACCGCACCTTCTGTACCCCTACCGCCTCACTAAATTGCATTCCCAAAGCACCGTACAGGAGAACACTGGTCAGGCAGGGCGGTCCCCGGCGGCTTTTCCAAAGGGGACGGTAGCTCCCACACAGAGCCCTCAAGCGAGCACGCACAAGTACCCCGCTTACATTCCACTTGCAACTCCAGCAAGGTCACATTTCACTCCGACAACTAGCCGCACCGGGAGCGTCCCGACCCAAAAGGAAGGGATTTTTATGCGCCGGCAATCCCACAAAATTTGTCATGTTTTCTGTCACGTGGCGGGCGGCGCCACGGGGTACTGCGTCTTGCGGGCCTGCACGCACTTGGCCATGACAACGGATGTGCGGGAGATGACGTCGGTCTGGTAGAAGTTGGAGATGCTGCTCTGGAAGGGAGTTGCCTGTGGCTTGCTCTTGCCCGCCTTCACCTCCAGCGCCTGCACCCGCGCCCTTCGGACCCCTAAGTGGACTCTCCTCAACCCCCTAAGCGGACTCTCTTCGGCCCCCTAAGTGAACTCTCTTCGGGCCCCTAAGTGGACTCTCTTCGGCCCCGTAAGTGGACTCTCTTCGGCCCTGTAAGTGAACTCACTCCGGCCCCCTAAGCCGACACTCTTCCACCCCCTATGCGGACTCTCTTCGGCCCCCTAAGTGGACTCTCCTCGACCCCCTAAGCCGACACTCTTCCACCCCCTAAGCGGACTCTCTTCGGCCCCCTAAGTGGACTCTCTGCGGCCCCCTGAGTAAACCCCGCCCTTCCTTTGAAACGGCATGAACATCGACAGCGACGGCAGGAGCATCGGCACTGTTGCCTAATTTGGAAGTGAGGCGACGGCTCCTCGTTGGAGGTCGCACGCAGCATCGGAGCATCGGCTCTGACAAAGATTTCGAGATTTCAACGGCGAGTCTCCCTCGGAGATGTCCCACTTCGCTCTGGTCGCTGCGGATGGCGTTTCCTTCTCCCCCGGTAACTCCGGGTGGCGCTTCATACCCATTCCGTGACCTCGGATCGCGTCTCATACCCACGCGGTTACTTCGGATGGCATTCCCGCCCCATGTGGTGAGTTCACATCGCGTGGCTCTGAAACTTCGGATGGCGTTTCATGCCCACGTCGTAACTTCGGATGGCGTTTCATACCTGCGTGATGACTTTGGGTGGCGTGTCATACGCGCGCGGTAACTTTGGGTGGCGTTTCATAAGCGTGCGGTAACTTTGGATGGGGTGTCATACCCACGTCGGAACTTCGGATGGCGTCTCGTACCGCGCGGTAACCTCAGATGGCGTTTTGTACCCAGGCAGTAAGTTCGGGTGGCATTTCATGCCCATGCGGTTACTCTGGGAGCCAATTTACTTCTGCTGGCTGATGATATCTGACAAAGTTTTACACCCATGTGGTAACTTCGGGTGGCGTCTCATACCCACGCGAAGGCAGTAACAGCAAAGCCTGTTGGCTGCGGAATTATCAGGGTGGGCCAGTAGACTGGAGACCGGCATTTATTCATGATGGCGGTCCCCGTGGCATCCGACTTAAGTGGCCCCCCTCCCCGCCTTGCAACCTATCGTTCAGTCGCACCCATCACAACCAAACCACCACAGGACATACTCGTCTGATCATGTACCCCACACAGACAGAGGTCTACCTATTTAGCCCTCCTGTGTGAGTGATGGCCATATAAAATGATTTATTTCAAGAACCAAAGTGGGTAAAACCTCACCCCTTCATATTGCACGATAAGTCCTTCCCTCTACAAGACTTCGAGAAGGGGGGGAGGGGGGTAAAAAGAGAGCAATGTAGTCAGGGGACAACCGGGAATCGAACCCGGGACCTCTCGCACCCAAAGCGAGAATCATACCACTAGACCACTATCCCACTACAAGAATGAAAACTGCAATGCGGAACATATAACTGAACCACTCAAGAAGGATTAGAGTGCATATAATCTTTCGATTTTTCAAAAATGAAGGTGCTCGAGTCAAAACTTCGCTGGAATTGGTGATTGATATTGATCCCTAAAAATCCAAAACACAAACGTGCCAGGTATGATTGGCTATAGAATATCAATAAGCAGACCAACTCTCAAGCAAATATTTTAGGAAAGACCACCTGTTTTGGGAGGTGGGGGGGGGGGTGATATGAATGTACATGTAAGACATCAGCCAAGGCCTTGCTCGTGTTTTCCTATCCAAGACCCAGTTGCACGTGCTCCACACCTTGACTGGAGACAAAAACGAATTGATAGAAAGGAACACAAAATTCTACAACCAGACAAGGGAATGAGAATAACTAAAAACTATATCTGGGATCTCCCCCATCCAGAGCCGAGGTTGAATCTCGAATCGTGAATTGTGCGGTTGAATCTCCGTCACGAGAACCTCAAGCGACTGTGGCATTCTGCCACTGTTGTTCTCCTTTGAGCCTCAACCACTCAATTGAGCGGTTCTTGAATTTGCAAAGACTGCTGAATTGAGGTGTTCCACCACAACCGCAGTGCTATATGTGCAAAGCCACTGTCTGTCCGACTCCATCCACCCACCCGACTCCATCCATCCAACAATCCAACCACCCCACTCCATTCATCCATCCATCCATCCATCCATTCATCGACCCGACTCCATCCTTCCACCCACCCACCCATCCATCCATCCGACTCCATCCATCCATCCACTGATCCAGTTAATTATCCATCCATCCATCCGTCAGACCACTGTGCATCGATCAAAAGCAAGCTGACACTCCACAAGGAGCAGTCCTCCAAAATCCCACCATCGGGGACAAAGCTCGCAGCCTTCTTTCATGTATTTTACTAGATTATGCTTCCTAGTAAATTTAGTCCATTTCTTCCCCATCCAGAAGCCAACATCTCCATAAAGTCTGTGTGTGTGTGTGTGTGTGTGTGTGTGTGTGTGTGTGTGTGTGTGCGTCTGTGTGTGTGTGTGTGTGTGCGTCTGTGTGTGTGTGTGTGTGTGTGTGTGTGTGGGTGTGTGTGTGGGTGTGTGCGTGTGTGCGTCTGTGTGTGTGTGTGTGTGTGTGTGTGTGTGTGTGTGTGCGCGTGCGTGCGCGCCTGCACGCGCGCCTGCCTGCGAGCGTGTTTTTTTCCTCTGGCCGTGGAGAAGCTGTGTCACTGGCAGGCTCCCCTTTCATAGAGAGAGAGAGAGAGAGAGAGAGAGAGAGAGAGAGAGAGAGAGAGAGAGAGAGAGAGAGAGAGAGAGAGAGAGAGAGAGAGGGGGGGGGGGGGGGGGGGAGGGAGGGAGGGAGGGAGGGAGGGAGAGAGAGAGGGGGGGGGGGGTGTCCTCCCCCCCCCCCCCAACCAGCGAGTCGTGCGCACCTTCATGTACTCCCCATTGAGCCACAGCGGCTTCTCCAGCTCGTACACATGCGCGAAGGACGGCGCCACATCAGCGAGCCGCGTCCGCACGCCTTCCAGGTCGTCGTACGGCAGAGTTTTTCCCAATACCTCGCTCAGCGCCCGCAGTATCTGCCAATCCTCACGCGCGTCGCCCACCAAGGGCACTGCCGCCTGAGCACACACCCCCGCAGCACATGAGACCGTGCTGTGTGCAGAAACCTGTGCTGTGTTGCAACGCAACAGGAGCAGAAGTGGACAACAAATCGGATCTAATGCGCCCCACACTGTGTTCAGAGCCTTGCACTGTGCCGCAGATGGAAAATAAACCGGATTTGGTTAAGAACCAAGATTAAATGCTATGTAGATTGAAAAGAAGAGGGCTTCATGACCCAAGACCCCGGTCTTGGAAATCATTGACACAACGACAACGATGACGACAGCGACCGCAGCAGCAACAACAACAAAAACATCATCATCATCATCGTCGTCGTCGTCGTGGCCGTCAACAACAACATGATTTAGTAACACTACTGCACGGGACTACAGATGCCATCCCTGTGGGGCGGAAACTCACCCTGGCTCGCTGCGGCCGGCCCTCCATGTTGACGTAGGTGGCGCTCTTCTCCGTGTAGGCGCAACCGGGAAGGACGACGTCCGCCCTCGCCGCCCCCTTCTCTCCGTGACTCCCCTGATCGCCCCTCCCGCCATGTCAGCGCGTGTGCCCTCCCTCCCTCCCTCCCTTCCCCCTCCCCCTCCGTCCTTACTACTCTATCTCCCTCCCTCCATCTCTCCCCCCTCCCCTCCCCCTCCCCCCTCCCCACTCCCCCCCCTCTCCCTCTCCCTCTCCCTCTCCCTCCCCTCCCCTCCCCTCCCCCTCCCCCCCCCCCTCTCTCTCTCTCTCTCTCTCTCTCTCTCTCTCTCTCTCTCTCTCTCTCTCTCTCTCTCTCTCTCTCTCTCTCTCTCTCTCTCTCTCTCTCTCTCTCTCTCTCATATGCGTAAACGCGAGTTCGGAGCCCCCTTCCACTCTTGCTAAAAACTTTGGGCACTCCTCAGAATTGCCATTCCTCCAGTCATGAGGAACAGCCACATGTGACCCTGTGTGCGTCAACGGCTACCGACCCAGAGGCTTGGTTTGAATGTCAGGGCTGGGTTTTTGAAAGATCAAGGGCTGGGTGTGTTTTCACCTCGCCCGGCTATTGTTATTTCAAGCTGAGATTGCTTTTTTAGTTTGTATGACGGCAGAAACGTGGTTTTTCCGGGTCAGGAACGTGTGTGTGTGTGTGTGTGTGTGTGTGTGTGTGTGTGTGCGCGCGCGCGCGCGCCTGCGTGTGCGCGCGAGCATGTCCGTGCGCCTGCCTCTCTCTAAAGCCCACTCTACAACGACGTGCACCTACTTCCGGCCCCTGCCCATGCATTGACTTCCGCCCTCTGCACACCAGCACGCAAGCCTGACTAGGGCAGAACGAGCATTGGGCCGGACCTGGTACACGACGAAGGCATCCTTGGGGATGGCATCATCCGGGTAGTCATCGGAGCCCAGCAGGTACACAAACTTGGCGGGCGGTGCGGAGCGGGCCCGCGCGGATGGCAGAATGCCCAGGTCCAGCGCTGCCACGCGGGACGCTGTGTCGTGGATCACGTTGTATCCGTTCCAATCCCCCTTCACTACGGGAACTGCCTCCACAAGAGCGTTTATCTGCTTTCCCCCACCGGACCCCCGTGATTCGGCTGCATGGGCTATCACAGGCCTGGATGAGAGTGCAGATCACCCCCCCCCCTCCCTTCCCCCACTCCCCCCTCTCCACCCCCCTTCCTCCCTCCCCCCCCCTCTCTCTCTCTCTCTCTCTCTCTCTCTCTCTCTCTCTCTCTCTCTCTCTCTCTCTCTCTCTCTCTCTCTCTCTCTCTCTCTCTCTCTCTCTCTCTCTCTCTCTCTCTCTCTCTCTCTCTCTCTCTCCTCTCTCTCTCTCTCTCTCCCCCCCCCCTCCCTTCCCCACTCTCTCCCTCCATCTTCCCCCTCTCCTCCCCCTTCTCTCCCTCTTTCTCTGTCCGTGCGTGTGTGTGTGTGTGTGTGTGTGTGTGTGTGTGTGTGTGTGTGTGTGTGTGTGTGGTGTGTGTGTGTGTGTGTGCGCGTGTGTGTGTGTGTGTGTCTGTGTGTGCGCCTCCCTCCCTCCCTCACTTTCTCTCCCGCCCTCTCTCTCGCGCGCACACATTCTCACACCCATCCGCCCCCCACCTCCTTTTGCTCCCTCATCCTGAGAGCAGGCTCATACCCGATGAAAGGGATAATCGTGATGAAAGAGATCTTTGCAGAAATCGAGATTGCAAACAAAAAATGAGAACAAAGCCGCTCTCAGCATCAACATCCTCCTCAAACCAACAATATCCTTCTCACCATCAAAACCCCTCTCACAGCAGCCATTGTCCTTCTCAACGTCAATGTCTGTAAAATGAATGTCCAGCCCAACACCCAAGACGCAGCAACAAGATCTCGACATCGATATGGATGTAATGCTCCTTTCCTTGAAATAGGATGCAACGGCACCACCACTTGCAAAAGTATGAAAAAGAAGTGTCTAAAGTGAAAAAAAGTGTCTACGGTCCACCACTCCTCACAAAAGCATGATTTGTGTGAGAGGCGCAAACACTCCTCACAAAATAATGAAAAAGTGTCTAGGTTCCACCACTCCTCAGAAAAGTATGTAAAAGTGTGCGTGGCGCAAACACTCCTCACCAAATTATGAAAAAGTGTGCAAGGCGCAGCATTCCTCACACAAGTAAGCAATACTCCCCACAAACCCATGAAAAGGTGAGCAGGGCGCACCAGGTGGAGGACGGCGGGTCGGTCGGCCCGCTGGAAGATACCGGGGCCCACCACCACGGCGGGATGCTTCGCCTCCTTCATTTTGGTGAAGAAGGTGCCGCCAGACATCAGCTTCTGGATGGCTTCCGGGCCCTCCCCAAGATGCTCGTAAGGGAAGGTGAGGTCCGCTTTGGGCCCAATCAAGCCGAAGGACATCCCGTCCAAGTACATCTTCCTCAGCCTGCCATCCCAGCTAGATGTAAGAGGATTTGTTCCCACCAGGAGAATCATGCTCCCACCAGAAAAAACAAGCTTGAATGATCTATAACTTATAAGCATCTCTTTCTTTTTCCTTTCCCCTTTGTTTTCCCTCTCATTTTTTTTCGGGTCTCAATTTTCCTGAAGCTCTGGGGAACAGGCAATTCCAACAAGCCTGTGCATACCCTGTAGGTTGCTGGAAAACAAAGCAACAACGCACGCATGCGCGCGCGCACGCACACACAGCACACACACACACACACACACACACACACACACACACACACACACAAACACACACACACACACACACACACACACACACACACACACACACACACACACACACACACACACACACACACACACACACACGCCCGCACGCACACACACACGCGCACACAGGCGCGCACGCGGCACCATCAACAGCAAAAACAAGGGGTTTTCCCTCTCCTTTTGTCCCTTGCCCTCACTGTTGCAAATAACCCCCCCCCCCACCACCACCCCCCAGCGGGCCCTTGCACCCCTCAAGCTCGTGTGGGAACAGGTCCCGGGACCCCCCCCCCGGGCCCGGATCCCCCCCCCCCGGGGCCCGGATCCCCCCCCCCCCCAAAAAAAAAAAAAAAAAAAAAAAAAAAAAAAAAAAAAACAAACAAACAAAACAAAAATCCCCCTGCGCTCCTTGAAACCCTCAAACTCATGTAGGAACAGGTCCCCGGAACCCTCCCCCCCCCCCACCCCCCGGGAACACTCCCCCACCCCCCATCCCCCAGCGCCCCTTGAATCCCTTGAACTCCTGTGGGAACAGTTCTGGAAGCGCACCTGGCGTTTAAGACGGGGCTCTCCAGGCGCGGGTTGGTTCCAACCAGCAGGACAATGTCGGCATTCTCCAGATTGGCGATTCCGGTGTTGAAGATGTAAGTGCTTCTCACATCGGCATCCAGGTCGGGGAAGCCCGCGTCTGTCTGGATGTTGCCGCTGCCCAGTCGGTTCAGCAGATCCTGTTGCACCACCCCCAGCCACTCCCTGAGATTCGAAGGTTCGAAGGTTTGGAGCGCTTTGAAGAGCGGATGAAGCTCCTCTACAGGTTCTTCTTTACAGGTCATTCTTTCCACAAGGACGCAAAAGAAATTACAGCTCGTCTTCTTTTGTTGCCTAGACTTAAAACAAAGGGGGGAAACGAAAAGGAAAAAAGGAACAAGGAAAAGAAGAGGGAGAGGGGGAAGGAAAGACTGCCATTAAAACCTTTTCAATACATTTGCTTCATGCTGCGGTTATGCTCCTTCTGCATGCAGGAGAGACTTTAAGATTTTTAAGATTCTAGGCTATTGTCATCCGCGTTTCACATGCAATCACATGTGTCCCTCACGCAACCTCATGTGCCCCTGATATGTCCCTCACGGGATTGAAAACCACGGCAGGGGCAGAAGAGAATGAGCAGCGTCTCGAGATATATCAAGGGCTCAGCAGGGGAAACAAACAGGCCCTGGTTGTGCTGCGAGAGGTCAAAAGCCACGCAGTGGTCATATGAGAACGCAAGATAGCAAACCTTGAGGGCAATCAAGGACTCAGCATCCGCCAGCTTTCCGGCAATGGCCTTGATCTCGTCGCCCTTCACTCCCTCGAGCCCCTTCTTGACCGCGGCCAGAGCGTCCTCCCACAGGGCAGGCTCCAATCCCTGGCACCCCGCAAGAAATTGGCCTCAGCCCCGATTCGCCGGTTGGCCTCTGAACTACACAAGGCGCCCCACAGATCCTTCCCTTCTATGTCGGGTCTGTTACGAGTGTGTATATTGTCGCATGGCACGCGGAATATTCCTCTGCCCCCATGTACCACACCCGTCCATCCCTCTACAAGCTTCTTTGTCTCTGCTAACCCCGTCCGCTCCCTCTGCGGCCGCCTCCCTTCACCATCCGCTCCCCACACACGCGCGCGCGCACGCACGCGCGCGCACACACACACACACACACACACACACACACACACACACACACACACACACACACACACACACAC
>KV908342.1:492678-512678 GCA_002005505.1 Botryococcus braunii | reverse complement strand
AGCTTCCCACAGTGGAGAAGGGCGCAGGAACAGCTTGACTTCAATGGAAGGGTGGGGGGGGGGGAGAAGCACGGAGAGTGCGCTTCCCACAAAGAAGAAGGGCGCAGGAAGAGCGTGAACTCAAAGATGGGAGGGGAGAGAGAGAGGGACAGACATAACGCGCATTTTACAGAGGGGAAGGAGGCAGGAGGACCGCGAGTTTCTCATAAGAAGGGAGGGGGGAGGGAGACAGGGGGAATGCGCGTCCCACAGACGAGAAGGGGGGAGGAAGAGCGTGAGTTCAAGAGAAGGGGGCGGGGGAGAGAGAGACAGGAAGAATGCAAGTCCCACAAAGGAGGCAGGAAGAATACGCGTCTCGCAAAGGGGGCACGAAGAGTGTGAGTTCAAGCGAAGGGGTGGGGAAAAGAGAGACAGGAAGGATGTGTGTGCCACAGAGAAGAAGGGGGCAGGAAGAGCGTGAGTTCAAGACATCCCCCATCTTGAAGGGGACGGGGATGGTGGGGAGGGGGGAGGGGCAGGGAGGATGGCAGTCTTTGGGGAAGAAAAGATGGAAAGAAGGGTGTGATATTCAGCGTAGAGGGGAAAGGGATGGGGACGGTGAGGATGCGTGCAAACTGAGGAACGTGGGGGTGAAAGTGAGGCAACTGGGTTTGCAGATTCCCAAAAGGCAGGGGTGTGAGAGGTTTAGAAAAAGACGCCTTGTGTTGGGTTGGCACCCCTCTTCTCCTCAAGCATTTGTTGCTTTGCTTGGTGCATACGGGTCAGGGTGTTAACGTACACTGTGTCCAAGGTTGTTTCCACTTTTCCCGTGATACTGATTGTTGCTCAAGCCTTCCCTCACGGAAAAGCGCCACAGCAAGCTCTCCATATGCCACAGATGTGTATGTGAGTCTGGCAGGGGAGGGGCGGTGGGCACACACACGCACACGTGCGCGAGCACACACACACACACACACACACACACACACACGCACACACACACACACACACACACACACACACACACACACACACACACACACACACACACACACACACACACACACACACGCGCACAAGCACGTGCACGCGCAGACTCAGACACATGCACACAACTGCAGAGCATAACACGATCTCTCTTTTGCTTTGCATGCCAATGGGAGAAGAGGCCCGCACCTGGTCCTGCAAATCGCACTCTCCTCCTTGATCGCAGATAGGGCAGTCCAGCGGATGGTTTATCTGCAGTGACCCAGGCATGAAGCTAAGTGAACACATGACGAAAGGGGGGGGGGGAGGAACCAAGAAATGGAGCAGAAAAGGGAAAAGTCATGCCCCCACATGCAGACACACGCGTGCGCCAGCCCGCCCGCCCGCCCCCGTCCGCGGACATGCGCGCACATACACACGCGCGCGCGCGCACGCACGCACGCACACACGCACACACACACACACACACAGACACACACACACACACACACACACACACACACACACACACACACACACACACACACACACACAGTCACACACACACCTGTACAAGGATAATGAGGCCTCAATGCTGCAGCTGTAGAGGATTGCTAAATCACGTAGAAGACATATGTAGCTGCTCTGATTCAGTACGATAGTTGCTAAAGACACCCCACCTCCCACATTCCCATGATAAGACAAGACCTGTACCGCTCATCCGAAGCTATACCACGCCCATTTACAGTTATTCATATGCACAGGCAGGCAGGCATGACACGCGCGCGCACACGGCATACACACACGCACACGCCCACGCACACAAAAAACAAATGGGAACAATAAACTTGATGGGGAACATGTTGTACCTCAGCATCAAAAAATGGCTCCACCCCCCACCCCCCTGCCCCTCCTAACTGCACAGCAAATGAAATTTCCCCTTCCTTGCAAGAATGCCACTTTGTCACATGAAAGCACCGTCTACGACTACTACTGCGTATTTCCAGCGTTCATGTCACCTTACGCGTACGGCCCTTCACGACTACTCTCCACTTGACACATTTGCCTCAATTCTGACCCCTACCCTCCTCTCTTGTTCCCACCCCCACAACTCAGGTAGGTTCAAATGCTTTGACACCTTCTGTCACAGCCTTTGTAATATTGATAGTTCCAGAAACCCTATCTTCAGAGCCCCCCAGTGGTAACCCCACCATACGCATTTTCTTTTATGGCAACTTTCTCCCAACGCCCAACCCCGCCCCCATCCTAGCACTTTTCCTTCATCTTTGACAGCTTTCCCTCTGCTGTCCAAATACGCTGGGGTGTCATCTTTGCTTTTTGTGTTAGGAGCGCTTCTGGAAAGCAGAGCCCTACCAGAAGGAACTCCATGACTCCCTCCCGCGCCTTCTTAACAAGAGGTGTGTCTGTCTTGATGCTCATTCCCGGTGCTGCAGGCATCGCACACGAGGCCACAGGCTTTGGGCTCTTTTCCACCTGCAAATAAATCACAGACTTTCTGTCGGGGACCTTCTTCCACAACGATTCGTGCAGATAGCTTTGTAATGAAAAAGGTACAAGGGTCTCCCATGCGCCCCCTGAGAACCATTTCAACGTGCAAAATTGCTGGGTGCACTTGTTTTGGCTTTATGCCTGGCAGAGGAAGGCAAGCTCATGAGATCAGATAGTTGCTCTGTGTGCGCAAGTTCCTGGTTGCAACCAGACAACGAAGCTGAAACATAGCACCCAACAATATACGGGAAAAAGCACAGGTGTGATTGACAAAACGCACCTCCACCAAACACATCCTGCAGTTGCCAGCAATTGACAGCCTTTGGTGGTAGCAAAACCTGTACCAAACACAAAGCGCACTCATTAGGTTGCCACATATGGCACGGCCCAATAAATCATAAGCGCTAAAATTGGCTTCGTGGACGAGCTATATTGTTTGTGAATACACCTCCCCGGGGGGGGGGAGGGGTGCTGCAAGGGACCAGAAATGGAAGCGTGGAATCAAGTGGGCCACTGTTCCATTGGCCAGGTCCGCTTATGGTGTAGAGCGTATGATCATGAAAGCAGATGAAGAGCCCCACAGAACTCATTAAACTTCTAAACAAGCTAAGTTCACTTTTCCCATAACAATCCAAAGAGGAACTGTGTCAGTTTAAAGGCATGGTATCGTCTACCGGGGAAGCTCTCCCCACAAATTCCATGAGGCCCCGTCTTTTGAGAATCCAAGAGTAAAAAGGGAGATGTTGAGCCATAAACAAAAGTGCGCCTATTTTCCGAGGAAGACAGTTGTGAAGCACCTTGGTATGTCCACCCCCGCTGCGTCGCAGGCAGCCATAACTGTTGCTCCCTTCGGAATATCAACAGGTTTCCCATTCACTTTCACTTCAATGGTGTCTGATGGTGCAGCAGCTGGAGCCTGGTGCAGGGCAGTTGTAACATGAACACCCCTACGACCAAAGCCCCCGATCTCAACGTGCGGGGCACAACACCCATTACAGCCTGCTCCAACCTTTACTGCTTGACGCAATAGTGCGCCTAGCACCTTGCCCTTCGCCATTTGGCCTTAGTGTAAACAAGCAATGTGCTCGATTGCCAGGATCGCGACAGGGATCGAGATTGTATCATACAATTTGTATGTGTCCAGGACACCAGGTACCGGACCAAGACAGGAACATGTACGAGCAGATTATGTGCGACTCGAGTCACTGAATCGACGAATCAAATACATGATTTCGGAATCATGTCTGGGACTCCCGCTGAGCGCTTCGAAACTTAAGCCGCAGTCCGTCCGGCCGTCCCAAACAAACGGCTGCCGTGTCCGAACTAAACCCGGATACATAGGAGCGTCCAAGCAATCTTTGAGGTTACTGCTGTCTCAGCTGCTGGACACGAGATGGTTAAACATGTGTGAGCACTGCAGGAACAGCTGTGCCGCTCCTGGCAAAAAGGGGAGTAAATGCTATATGCAAAAGAGGCAGTAGCAGTGATACAATAAGTCGTAAGCGGGCGGCTTACGGGGGCTCTCAGCGGTCAGGGCTGGCCATAACAAAACAATGTTGACAATGTACAATAATAAAGATGTCACGAAGTTGCAGAGCAAATGTCAGATCTAGATGGATGGGAATGTGTGTGTGTGTGTGTGTGTGTGTGTGTGTGTGTGTGTGTGTGTGTGTGTGTGTGTGTGTGTGTGTGTGTGTGTGTGTGTGTGTGTGTGTGTGGCGTGTGTGTGCGTGTGTGTGCGTGTGTGTGTGTGTGTGTGTGTGTGTGTGTGTGTGTGTGTGTGTGTGTGTGTGTGTGTGTGTGAGTGAGCGGCTTGCGTGCGTGTGCGCGCTCTCAGATATACTGCTTTCCAAACATTATCTCGCAGAGCTTTTTCCAGACGTGTCCCTGGAATGAGAATTCATCTGGGTACCTCGGAACTCTCCTCCAACTTCTGATTGAAACGTCACCAGGTCCGCTGTTGAGCGCACACATAGAACCGTCATGTATATTTTATCTGTTCATATCCTGTAAGGAGTCAAGATTTTCAGTTTAATTGGGCATGTATTCCGGGGGGGGGGGGGGGGATATGGACCAGATACAATCCCCTTTCCCAGTAAGAAGGCTACTCCCACAGAGACTAGGAGATGAGGATGACACAAAGCAGTCTTCTTCTTCTTTTTGGTTAGGATTGGGGCTGCACCCCTGGACACATGTGCTTCTTCTTTGTTGGAGTATCAGCTGGGGTATATCTGCAGGCTAACTCTTTTTCTGGCCGGTCCTTTCGTTCAAGTCCAGCTTAAAGATATAAGTACACTGGACTCGGGAACAAGAGGAAAAGGAAAGCATTTTCATGTGTTTCCTTACTGTTGGATAAGGGCTGCACTCCTGTACACATGTGTACTTCTTCGTTGGGGGTTGGGGTCTCAATAGGCACTTTGCCTGGTGGGCGTCGTTCATTAAACAAAGTTGGAAAGCACATTCCTGCTGCAAACGAGCAGTTTGCTCGATTTGGAGTGAAACAGACATCATCAACTTTTCATAAAACGGGAAAGGCTTTGAAGCCCTACTCCTGGCAATCCCCTTCCCACCCTCTGGGGAACAACGAAGACGGTAAACTCAGCACATGAGATCAACATCCCACTACAAAACAACATACTGAGGCTGGCCTGGACACCAAAATGCGACTCCACTGCGCATTCACTTCAAATACTTCCAGACCTGAACAACTTTTACAAAGGCCAGATGTACAGTGTAGTCCTCACCCTCCATGCACGATTCAAACCCCAGATACTGAGTCCCATGGTGCTGCACAGGCAATATGCATTAAACTCAACTCTTTCGTCTTTGAACATGGCCATCTACAGTCTGGAGCACACCCTTAACTTTTCAGGTACGGGACATGTCAAAATAACCGACCGTCCAGAAGGAACAGGTACGACAAACCACGGTCATGACTGTTAGGGCTGTTATTACTACAGCCCTAACCACACTTTATGAAGTCTCTTGGTGCCAAATCGCTCTTGAATAAAACTTGAATTTGAAGCGACAAAAAGACGCATAGCAGGCGCACGACATCCCTCAGAATTGCTAGCCATCAAATGATGCCTGCACGACCCAAAATCCAGCATGGATAATTTCCACGTCGGAGCTCAGATGTCCTATATCAACTGATGTCTCGCTCTTTTTCCTGCCTAGCAGTTACTGCAGGCTAGTACAGCAGGCAGAGCGTTTCAGTCTGAACTTCAAAGTCATGCAACGAAATGCTCTTCTAGTAAGCAAATAAACAGTCATTTCTTGAACCTCGACCAAATAGGTCTTCCACAGCTGGTAGGCAAGTTGATTACCCTGCCCAACCCAACAACTAAACTAATGGGCAATGTGCCTCAAAACGGATTTAGACAAACGAAAATACGCCGTGACGACTTCCAAGGAATCCACAATATGGCACACAGAGCTACCATGCAGCCGTGCCACCATCTGGAAAAGATCTTCTTGACAATGCCCCCTTAAAATGTTAACGCATGTCCCTAAACTTGCCTCTTTAAAGAACGGAAGGATTAAAATACTCTCAAGGTGGGAAGATATTCACAACTTTCTCACATCCCAGCTTCAGAGTTCGCATGAAAGTAACAATTCCAGTGCGCTCTCAAAAGAAACACTCTCATCTTAATTGGCAGTTCATGCGCTTCAAATTACCTGTCAAATTCCGATTAGAACACAAACCACCCTGCATGAACTCTACACCATTGATACTTATCATACAACGTGCGCTGACATCTATGAATACCTATCATTTCAGACAATAAAATTCAACTAACCTGATGAGGTACAATCCAAATAACCCGCCAGAGTTGTGTGGATTTTGACTCACCAGGTTAGTCAAAATCCACACAACTCTGGCGGGGTAGGCCCTGAACAGTGTGGTGCCATGGGAAAGAGCATGTCAACTGCAACAGAAATGCACAGAAAACTTCCATCTGCAGCCAAATCCTCTTCCAACTTCCTGCTGCTTGCTCCTCGGCACAATTTGCAGCCACTCCTCATGGGCCAATCCCTCACCCAGAACTAAACGAGGTGCATGAAAGAAACCGATGACTAATCTTTTGTGTACTATAGAATTACAAGCATCAAGGCACGCGAGGCTGAAGTGGTGAAAAGACGCCAGTCAGCCTCATTAGCCCCCCCCCCCCCCTCTCCCCCCGGGGGGACATGCGAGCCTTCCCCCTGCAAGCATCACAAGGATTCGGCACAGGGGACACCTGGTGCTGCTGCTTGCCACCTCATTTAGGCAGCGAAATTCCAAAAAGAAGATCCCCAACACACCCTTCCAGCCACACGATTGTAATGTGCACTTCTGAACATGTTGCCAACAAAAAAACTGGTACAATCATCTTGTGAATCCCTCAGTGCTGCTCCAATGGGCTCTTTCTCCAGATTCTGCAAAGACACCAAAGGCTTTATCCAGCCTATAAGATGTAAGGGCAAGGGACCCATGCCATGGGTCCCGGACATCTCCTGAAGCAGAGTGGCATTCACGCACGGATCCCCAAAAAGAGAGGCCACTGTGCCATCCTTCAAACTTGGAACCAAAAATGTCCTTTCACTCCAGATGGCTACACTGCATTCCTTGGGCTTGAATATGAACGGGAACAGAGACCTGTCCTGAACATGCAAAGTGACTTCGCCACGCTACATGCACCAGGTCCTCTCTTAAAATGTACAAGATTATGATGTCTTACATACCACGCTACATTCAGGCTTCTACAGGACCGCCACGCACAGAAAGGTACTGCATCCATGAGGTATTACAACATATGAAATGAGAACTTGGAAATGGCTTGCCGAGTGCCAAGGAGGCAAAGGAAAGGCTGCTGGCCTGCACAAAAAAGAGCTGTAACCTTCTACCCCAAGCCTCAAGAGTGACGACTGGGAGACTTTCAGCCCGATGTCTGCCAGCATCAGCTCTAGCCCTGGAACAGCATGGTGCAAATAATAGGCCATATCATAACCTCCACCCCACCAGGATGGCCCTCGCAGACCCCCTCCACTCACTCTTAGCAGAGAACGCTACCAGCCAGCTGACCAGCACCCCCTGGTCAGCTCCAGCATGACCAGCCACTTGGCCCTCAGACAGCCTCAACATGGATGCAATGGCGATGTCTGAAACAAAACTTGGGCACTGATTGAATCGTTTGGACAGCTCAAACAGCAATGTACACACATGATGAAAAGATACATGGACCTCTTTCGAGTACTGCTTCTCGGCGTTAAACAGGAAGAGGAGACATAAGAGAACATGACCAGCAAACCGCTTGAAGGACTTGAAGACATGGCAGCCCACATCTCAGTAAGACAGTTGTTTGTACAGGCCTGCTTGGGCCTGCTCTGGCTCTAAGGATGCTGCTCTTCAGCCCTGCCTAGTCCAGGAAAGTGTTTTGTGAGTAAATGAAACCCAAGGAAAGCAACGACCCTCCCAAGGCTTGCCAACTTCATTCAACTTCGGCCCAAAGTGTCCTACTTATGCTAGACAGGGCCCAGTGCCCGAATCGCACCCAGCTAATCTGCACCCCCGATACGATCGCGCTACCCTACTACACAAAGCGCAATCAGGCAGGTTCAGTAGGTCGCCTTGAGGGCCCATGAGGCCGTGAAGGCAAGCATGCATGCTGATGGGCCGGTGTTTTCAGACGAATTTGCTGCTTGCAGAGCAGATAAGGACTCCAAGCGCTTCAGCAAAGCCTGCTTCTCTTGCTCCAGCTGGCTGTTAGCGCACCGTAATGCGGCAGCTACTTGCCGCTGCTTATATGCTTCGTCTTTCGCCTACCCCATTGAAGTCAACAGTCCCAGTCAGTAAACTGACATTCGAGTTGCACAAGGACAACCAGACATACCTTGCCACTCAGCAAGATCTAGCCAGAGAATTGACAGGTCTTTGTAACCAACACCAAGTAAAGCCCGTACCTACTTTTAAAGAGTTCACCATACAGACTTGCATCACAACATCAGGAACAATATCGGAGTACCTTTTCTGCATAGCAATATGCAGCATTAGCCTTGTCCAAATTTTCCCGGGAGATGGTCCGTGACAAATCAGTAATGCGTGACAGCCGCGTGTTTTCTTGCTCCAAATCAGCAGCTAGCTCCATCAGCCCCACACGGGCATTCACCAATTTGCACCGCGATTCTGTCAGTTCACGCACGACTTGCAGCAAACTCTCACACTCATTCGTCTGCAAAACCCAGGCCCATTGTCACGCAGTGCACCATCAAAAACCCATCCTCAAATGACTCAACCCCTTCGATACCAGGTGATGGCAAGCCTCCCCCCTCCCCCCAAAAAGGCACTGGGTTAGGACGTGCGCAAGGGCACACACAAGCCCACACGGTTGCCTCAAAGTCGGGCAGCATTCCTTACATGATGGAGGGCCGATGGAGGGGAAAGGGCGCCATGCAGAATCACCTTGCTCTCATGTACAACTCCTCAGGCCTGGACTTGGAAGGCGGGATAAGTACCCACCACACCAGCCAGGAAGGCAAAAGGACAGCTCTTCTCCATTGAAGTAAACAAGTCTTTGACAGCCCAAGCAGCCAAACGGGGCCACACAACACATTAGCTCACCAACTCACTCTCCACCCTTACTTCAAACCCCAGCCATGCCCCCCCCCCCCCCCCTTCCCCCCGGGGGGGAGCGAAAGCGAGAGCGTAAAAGTGTGCGAATGTGTGGGAGGGGGGGGGGGGGGAGAGGGGGGCCAGAGAGGGGAGGGGACGGGGAAAATAGTTTGGGTAGCGGGGGATAGTGCATGGAATCATTTTCAGTTTTTCTCCATTGCAGCCGACACAGGGAGAAGAGTAAAGCTCGCACCCCATCCCATTCAAATGTTACCAAAGGCGCAATAACAAGATGCCTAAACAAGAAGAAGAACAATACATGGGAGCCCACATTCCTATCATTGAAAATGGATACATCTAAACATACCTTAGCTTGCAAAGCAATGTTAGTACGTTCTTGATCCCTCTGCAAGGCTGCCAACTCCGAGCGAAGGGAGGCAACAGTCGCTTCATAAGCCTCTCGCTGCGTATCCACGGTGGGGTTGGGAGCTGTCGGATGGGCTGCCCCATTGCTTGACCGGTCGGTCATCCGCTGATCATATGCAACTGAATCAAGGCCCGTGTCTGCCTTACTCATTGTAGAAGGCGGGCAGCTTTGTATGGAGCTAGCAAGAGAGGATAGAGAGGACATAGTGTGGCAAGAGCATTCGCCAGATTTTCCCATGTCAAACAGCTGCTCCGATGCTGTACTTGAAGCTTCTGTGAGCTCTGTGCCTCCACTAGATACAGACCAATCCTCCTCAGAGAAACACCGAGAGACCACCTTGCGTGGCAGTGGAGATGGAGAGTTTGGCGCAAGTGAAGACTCTGTTGGATGCTGCCATTTCATACCATTGCCAGAACCCAACTCGCCTCCATCATCCAGGTGCTTTCCCCCTTGTGACTTTGCATTCTCCTGCATGCAGTTGTTAACAATGTCACGACCCCATGCATACCAAGAGACATTTTCTGATCAGAGAGCATGAAATAGAATATTGGACGGAGAACCACAACTTCTGGAGTGCATATTGCATTGCAGGACAAGTTGGCTATTTCTGAGTTACACCGGGCAGCCACTTGCAGCTACAAAAGCTGCTTGCAATAAAATCACGGTCCACCACAAGCAACCTGAGATTGCAAAACATACTTGCACAGCCCGGGAGCTGGGCTCTTCCACAAACAAAACTGCTTGCCATCCTCCAAGTGGTGCTGAACTCCAACAAAGAATTCTTATAATACATCATGAATACAATGGCAAATATAACGCCTCGACAGTGAGAGTAAAGACACCACCATGCAGTACTGCATCAAAGCCACAAGGTGACATATAGTTACCTGGGATCCTTTCCCAGGGACCATTTGGGGCATAGAATGGACGGCAGTTAAGCCCCGGATGCTCGGAGCAGGTTCTTTTGCTTTCGCCATTGCCCTCCATATCTGCAGCTGCTGACTGCTGAGCACACTTGGTGAGCATACCTGCTCAAACAACAAAAACTTTGTAAGAGCCACTGCCTGACCACTTATCCCAAGACCTGCCTCCATAGCAACCACAATGTTGTTCTCAATCTATGCCCCCCGCATGCACGTGCACACTTACAGACACAAACTTGCACCCCCATCCCCACCCCACAACCCCCCCCCCCCAACCCAAAAAACCACATACATACGCACGCCCGCACGCTCGCATCCGCCCCCATCGATAGAACATCAAGTAAAGTTTCCCACTATTCGGCCAATTCTATTCATCATTTCAGTACAAGACAAGTGGATTGCAAGATCGCTTCAGAATTTAGGTACTCACTGGGCTGGGAATGGATGCAGCAGATTCCTTGGCCACATGTTTTGGGACCAAACATGTAACAATCATAGGTTCTGCTCGGGGGCTGCTTTCGCTGAACCAGTGATCCATGTGGTGCGGCAAATCAATCATTGCTGACACCTCCGGTTTACTGACATCATGCCCTGCTGCTGAGAACTTTAGAGCATGCACGCCACCCTCGTTGCCGGGCTCATTTTGCTCAGTGCCAGCTAAAAGTTTCCTGTTAAAGGCTAACGCTATGCCGCTTGCAATCATTATGAAAGTCAGCTCCACTGAAGACTTCAGGCCAATGCCTTGTATGTCACGTCACACCACCTAAAGGCACTCCATAACATGGGAAGCCTGCCGAAGGCATGCGGAACAGGACGACTTCTCATTATGGCCACTTGCAGCTCCACTGCACAGGGAAAGCTTTACTGCGACGGACTGAGCACACCTGCACATGGCCGAGCCAGCCAGAAACAAAAGTAGCATAAGCAGAGAGACAGAATGATAGGGTTTCAAAATTGGAGAACCCTTGTAGACTCCATTCACAGCCTTTTAATCTTCCCAGACCCAAAAAAGAGAAAAATATTTTTGCCAGGTTGTACGGAATATTGTATGGAAGATTGGATCTGCCTACATGTAATTGCTTTACACATGATCCTGCCGCCCATCCCCTTCACTTTTGTAAGAGACATGACTGGACAGTTGCATTACATCGCTGCATCGACTAGCTTTTGATGTGAAAATTACGGGGTGAACATTGCCCTCTATGACTTCCCTACCCGAGAAAACGTCTCCTAAACCAACTCCTAATCCAACGAATTATGTCGTACATATACACACGCACGCACGAACAGAACAGAGCCCACGGGAGTCCCTCAGAGTTACCCCAACTCGCTAATACAAAGTATTGTTTGAAGGGATGTCATTTCTACGATGTCTCACTGCGAATAAACGTCTCCCAAAAGCACGAAGGATTACCAACAATGTTGTTAACACATCAACACACAAACACAAAGATCATACAAGGCCCTTAGTTAGCCCCAAATAGCTTACAGAAATCATTTTCTGGGGGATGTCTTGTGAAAAGCACGGTCTAGTACTCTCCGACTAGGACTCGAGACAGGTCGCAACGATAACCTCATTACCGTTTACAAACACAAGAACTTCATTTCCTCCACAATAAGATGCTTAGCGACTTTAGAACACTTTACAACATCCCATGTAAGGTGGGATGCCTCACTGATACGAAAGGTGAGCCCCGGAACGAAAGAGCGGGAGCGACCCGACAAAAGGTCCATGCTGCCATCGGCACGGGATTGAAACGACATGGCAATGCTTCCAACCCCTAAGTAACTGACTTTGGACCCAAAAACTATAGCCTGAAGCAGTGGGATCTCAATATCATACCTTCCCATCGCGTCCGAACTAACTCAGTCCTCACGTCCCGAAAGCCAGGCTGTGACCTAAAGATGGCAAACTTTACCAGCAGGCCCACTGAGAAGAACTCTATTGGCTATATGCAAACAGCAAGTGACTTGCCCTGGACGAAGAGACCATCTTCCCAACAGTGCGGTCCGCGTAGCCAATGCTCTCTAAACGAATGTTGTTCACCTTAACTCCCTGGCGGGCGCCCCAATCAGAACGCGGCCGCTCCTATCATGAGAGACAGGGGGCTCGGTGCGGATCGGGGTTGGGGCCATTGGCCCCGGGCCAAAGGGACCCACATGGACCCTGTTGGTTGCAACCAGAGAACCCCACGGGGGCTTGCCTAAACGACCGCCTCCGAGGAAGGGACGAGGAAGGGGCCGCCACGAGCGGCTCTCCAGCAGCGTGGTCTGTCATGGTTGCCGCTATCAACTTTTGCGTTCCTGGCGGCAACCCGTCTCGAGGGCCGATACCCACCCTGAGTGTGAAATAACAACGTAATGCGCAGAATTCTTGTACCTTGCACTTCTATGCCATCTTTGTCCCCATGCTCATGCAATTTTCATGCATGTGCTGAACATTGCAGGACAATGACTACTGAATAACATAACATGGACCAAAGAATTTGATGATCCGTGTTATGTTTGCTGAGTTGATGGTTCAGCCCCTCTCTCACCATTGCCTCAAAACGCATGGCCACGTTTCTGGAACTCCTTGGTCTTTGGATGTAATCTTCCTTCCTTCCTTGGTGACTTTGGAAGGGAAAAACTCAATATGTCGTTTGTGGCCAAGCAATGTTCTTTACCTTGTTTGGCTCTGTTGTAATGCTGGTGCTGTGAGGAGGGGACGTCATTAACGTCGGATCAGTGTCATCTGACTATCATACTGCAGCTGGCGTTTCATAGTACAGGAGGGGGATCGTCTGTGTATGTAAGTTGGGCGAAGTTGAGCGACAGTATGTCAGGCGACACAATCTTGACTGGCATCGATCGAAACGATCCTTCACTTGCGGATATGGTGGTCAACATGGACCATGCGCCGCATGCGTTGGTTTCCGTATGCGTAGTTGGTGCAACACATGTCCACCACCAACGCAACGTTGGACTTGCGTTACAATTGTAAATTTCCAAATTTCCAAATTTTGCAAATTTGCAGATGTCAGTGTCTTATAACACATAAAAATTTCGCTCTCTTAGGACTAAAAAGTGAACTGCACAGACCTTAAAGCCAGGCTGCGTGAAATTCAGCTTCCGCCCAAGCTTGCGTAGCAATCGCTCCTCCGGCCTGCAGGCCTTGGCCTTTAAACAAGAAAAGAACATATTGTGTATAAGTATTGATATGTACAGGCTGCTAGCAAAGGGGGCAAACTGAGCCAGGATTCATGTGTCAGCGTAACCGGAGACCACATGAGGGACAATGACTGACATGTCTGTACAGCACTGTCTGCTGTGTCGGTACGATGCACTAGGCTGGAGTGCGTCCGATAACAACGCACGACGCGCCAGCAATCGCAGGATCAAGCCGGGCTGGAACCCAGTATCTCATTGAGAAGGGCGACGGCATCACCCGCACAACCCCAGTGCAATGTAACGCCTGAGCCTCCGTGTCCATAGTTATGTACAACCGGCACCTCCTTGCCTCCAATCTGCTCCCCCACCAGCTCGTCATGCTTTGCTATATATGCTTTGCCATATATGTACCAGAGCCTGGGCGCACAAGCTACACAATGCATCTTTCCCCCATTTGGCCCCCAGTGGCTTCTCCCAGCCCTTGGTCGTACTGAGTTGCGTAATGCACCGGGGCTTTCTTTGCCAGCGGGGGCTTACAGTTACGTATACCCCAATTTTCCTTCTCAGCTAGATCATACAGTTCTCACAGGTCCCTCTTTCTTTGCAGCTGGATCATGTACTTGTCACAGGTCCCTCTTTCTTTGCAGCTGGATCATGTACTTGTCACAGGTCCCTCTTTCTTTGCAGCTGGATCATACAGTTCTTGCAGGTCCCTCTGTCTTTGCAGCTAGATCATACAATTCTCACAGGTCCCTCTGTCTTTGCAGCTGGATCATACAATTCTCACAGGTCCCTCTTTCTTTGCAGCTGGATCATACAGTTCTTGCAGGTCCCTCTTTCTTTGCAGCTGGATCATACAATTCTCACAGATCCCTCTTTCTTTGCAGCTGGATCATACAATTCTCACAGGTCCCTCTTTCTTTGCAGCTAGATCATACAATTCTCACAGGTCCCTCTTTCTTTGCAGCTGGATCAACTTGTCACAGTGCTCTGTTCTGCTAAGCTACATCGTACGGTGCACTCTAGAGCGCAAGCTCATACACATTGGCGCTCGAGTGAGGCTACTTATCAGAAAGGGCGAGCAAATGCAGGTCAGCGAGCCCCCCGGGGGGGGGGGGGGGAGCATCATCAAGAGGGAGTTGGGGCAAGATAAGGCGCCATGCAGGAACAGGCACAACACTTGTGGTACCTACTGACGACAATCTCAAAATCATGACAAGCACCTGATTCGACATCAAAACCCAGCGTTCCTCATGCAGAACTATGGTCTTAGCAAGAGGTTTTGGCAGCCACAATTCACCCCTGAAAGTCGCAGGCTTGGTAATATTGGCGTGTATGGAGAGATAAAGGAGCTTTATGGCATTGGTTTCCATTGAGAGGAGGGGTCGCTTCATGACATTGGAATTCATGGAGAGAAGGGGTAGCTTCAGACATCGGCTTTCATCATGGACAGGAGGGCTGGCCTAACAACATGGAACTTCATGGATAGGGGGAGGTCTAAGTTTGGGAAAGGGGGGCCGAGGGGCAAAAGCCGGGACTTTCAATGGTTAGTTTTGATACGGGAAAAGGAAGAGGAAGAGAAGGGGGATCAAGAGGAGGAGGAGGAGACGCACCAAGCAGATTTGAAAAAAGTGGGCGATCCAGTGAAAGACAAGGAGAACAATGACAGACTAGAGGTTGAAAAGCAGTAGCGGCAGCAGCAGCAGCAGCGGTGGTGGCAGTGGCAGCAGCAGCAGCAGTATTAGTAGTAGTCGTAGTCAGCGTCATAGTCTTTGTCGGCGGCGGCGGCGGCGGAGGAGGAGGAGGAGGAGGAGGAGGAGGAGGAGGAGGAGGAGGAGGAGGAGGAGGAGAAAGAGGAGGGCGAGGAAGTTGCTAATGAAAACTTAGTGATGACTAATAGCAGTAGCCGCAGTAGTTATAGTAGCACTGGTAGGAGTGCGGTAACGGTGTGGTTGCGGTTGCGGTGGCCATTGCGGTATCCGCGGCTGTGTCGGTGGGCAGCCGCAGCCGCAGCCGCAGCCGCAGCGGCAGCCGCAGCCGCAACCGCAGCCGCAACCGAAGCCGCAGCGGCAGCAGAAGCAGCAGCAGTGGTAGTAGAAAAGTAGGAGGAGGAGGCAGAGGAGGAGGAGGAGGAGGAGGGGGAGGACGATGAAGATGCTGATGAGAAGTTGAGGAGGAGGGGGAGGAAGAAGACGAGATTGTGGACGGGGTAGGGCGGTGGGAAGAGCGGTAGCAAGAGGCAGACCTGAACGGTGGCCCGCTCGAGGCGTACGGAGGGGCGCACTGGGCGGAGGCCTGCCCAGCTACCCACCACCTCAGCCGCTTTCAGGCTGGGCACCAGCGCAGTGACCCCCTCCATGATGTAGGCCGTGTCCTCCTGCAGCAGACGGAACAGATGCATGCTTAAAGGCCACGATGGATGGATGTACGGGGGGACTGGGACGTATTTGTGGTGCTTACATACTACTCCCCCCGCGTTTGCCGGGCCATGCCATCCTCCCTCCCCTCTCCCCTACCCCCTCACACCCACAATCCCCCCCCCTCCCAACACACACACACACACACACACACACACACACACACACACACACACACACACACACACACACACACACACACACACACACACACAGAGAGAGAGAGAGAGAGAGAGAGAGAGAGAGAGAGAGAGAGAGAGAGAGAGAGAGAGAGAGAGAGAGAGAGAGAGGGGAGAGAGAGAGAGAGGAGAGAGAGAGAGAGAGAGAGAGAGAGAGAGAAGAGAGAGAGAGAGAGAGAGAGAGAGAGAGAGAGAGAGAGAGAGAGAGAGAGAGAGAGAGAGAGAGAGAGAGAGAGAGAGAGAGAGAGAGGGAGAGGGAGAGGGAGGAAGGGGAGGGGAGGGAGAGGGAGATCGAGAGAGCGCAAGGAAGATCCGCACTACCATCAAAATCGCCAGAAACATCAAAGCACACCAGAAGCAAATCCCCAGGGTCCAGGAAAAGCTCGGAGAATCAAAACAGGCGGAGGGTGGGCGCCACGGGGAGCAGCACCTCAGAGACAGAGGTGTTGGAGTCGCCCTTCTGGAGAGTTCCACCGCACACGACGCTGTCCACGTTCGGGATGATGTAGAACTTTCCGGAGTTGTTGTAGTAGTGCTTCAGCCAGGGCGCCCGGATCCTCACCACTTGGCCTCTGACCGCCCCGACCCCCGGGCCGCAACGGTCAGCTCCGACGACCCCCTATCTTAAAAAACAATTCCCCAATTCCCACAATCCCCCAATAATTTACTGTAGAGAGAGTATTCAGGATCCCGGAGCCCCACAGCTTCAGATGATATCCAGCACCCTGGTGCCCCATGACTAAAAGGGCTAGATTCGGGATCCTGGTGCCCCACATAAAAAGATAACATCCAGGACCCTGGCGTCCCATATCAAAAAAGAGAAACATCTCAGGATGCTTATGCCCCACAACTGAGGATAACATCCAGGACCGTTGCGCCCCATATTTGGGGAGAAATTCCGGATTCTGCTACCTCATATCCAAAGAGAATATCCAGGGACCCTGGCGCCCCATATCTAGCATTGGAAAAATTCCGGATTCTGGTGCCCCATATCAAGGCCGTCGGGCGGCAGCTGGCGTCGCGGCTGCCTTTCGGAGGGTAGTCCTGTTGGGGTGTTCTTTTGGGGTGGGGTTTTGGGGGCGTGATTTCCTCTTATTGTAAGAAAAATTCCGGATTCTGGTGCCCCATGTCTGGATATATCATCCAGGACCCTTGCGCCCCACATCACAGAAGGAAATTCGATATTCTGGTGCCCGATATCAAGAGAAGATAAATCACGACCCTGGCGCCCCATATCTACAAGGGAAAGGTCCAGAATTCTGGTGCCCCAAACTCAAAGAGAGAATACCCATGACCCTGGCGACCCATATCCAGCAAAGCCATGCAGCACCCAACCCAATACCCAACCCAACCCAACCCAATAACCCAAACCAACCCAATAACCCAACCCAACCCAATCCAATACCCAACCCAACCCAACCCAATAACCCGACCCAATAACCCAACCCAAACCAACCCAATAACCCAACCCAACCCAACCCAACCCAATAACCCAACCCAGCCCAACCCAACCCAACCCAACCCAACCCAACCCAACCTTAACCCAATGTCTAGAAGGAAACTTTCAGCATCCTGGTACCCTCGTACCTGGAAAGACCACCCGGCATCCTGGTACCCTCGTACCTGGAAAGACCACCCGGCATGCTGGTACCCTCGTACCTGGAAAGACCACTCGGCATCCTGGTACCCTCGTACCTGGAAAGACCACTCGGCATCCTGGTACCCTCGTACCTGGAAAGACCACTCGGCATCCTGGTACCCTCGTACCTGGAAAGACCACTCGGCATCCTGGTACCCTCGTACCCGGAATGACCACTCGGTATCCTTTTGCCCCTTACCAAAGCTCCATACGGTGCCCTAAGACCCCACTTGTGATCTGAACATTCAGCACACTGGGACCCCAAGTCTAGAAACAAAATTTTCAGCATCCTCATACCCCTTCCCAAATTGTCCAGTCAGCATGTGCAGGCTTGAGGGACACTTGAGGCCTTGCTGAAACTCCAACGCTTGATGTTTGTTATAGAAACAAAGGCACTATTGCTTCCGACTCCACTACTTGACGATTTATTATTATTATTGAAACAAAGGCACCTTGCCACAGCTCCAGTAGTTGATGGTTGTCGTTGAAATGATGTCACCTGCCAGTGAATCAGGCAGATGTGGGGCTCACAGCAGGGCGCTACGAAGGGGCTGAGCCTCTGGGCAATAAAGATATCTTGCAGACTATAGGGAAATACCCCTTGTGGGAGCAGGAAGAATGCAACACAGACCACCCCCCTACCCCACACACGCGGGAGCGGGGGGGGGGGTCCCACACACCCACACACACACACACACACACACACACACACACACACACACACACACACACACGCACGCACACACACACACACACACACACACACACACACACACACACACACACACACACACACACCCCCAGACACACACCCAGACACACCCCAATCACAATTTTCAAGATCACCAGTGTCGCTGTAGTCTTCAACATCACAATCATCAACATCAGCAGGAGCAGAAGCAATGCACCTGACAGGATATATGTCGGGGTCGCCAAAGAGGCGGGCAGCCCCTAATCCCAGGCAGTTGACTATCACATCACATCCCTCCAGCTCATCCAGGCTCTTCACTTCCCTCTCCTCTACGGTTGCTCCCGCCTGCGAGCCAAACCCTAATATTGCTGCCTTTTGCGAGCCAAACCCTAACATTGTTGCCTTTTGCGAGCCAAACCCTAACATTGCTGCCTTTAGCGGGCAAAAGCAAGCAACCCATTACCGCCTTATGCTGGCAAAACCAACCCGTAAACGTTGCTGCCTGTTTGCCAGCAAAACCAACCGGAACATTACTGCCTCTTGCTGGCAAAACCAACACGAACATCGCTGGCCTTTGCCGGCAAAACCAAAGTCTAACATTGCCGAATCGTCGGCAAAAACAACCCTAACATTGCTGCCTTTTGGCGGCAAAACCAGCCCTGACATTTCCTGCCTGTGTCCGCATAACAAACCCCAACTTTATTGCCGGTTCCTGAAGGCGCAACCCTAGTATTGCTGCCTTGTTCTGAAAAAACAATCCCTATTATGCCGCCAATCGCCCGGTCCTAACAGTGCTGAATTTGCGTGCAGACGCAAGCGGAACTTCATCGCCGTCCCCTGCAGATGCAGCCCTGGCATTTCTGCCCAACTCCAGTGAGAAAAGGAACCCTGAAGTGGCTTTCCTCAAATATTTCAAAACTACACAGACCTTGCCACTGATCAGGCTTTGCTTGCAGTACCCTTGATCCTATTGAGACTTGCCTGCACGAAAGCTTGCAAACGAGGACAAAACCTCGGAGGTTTTCAGCAGTGGTGGGCAGCAATCCACTGAACTTCCAAACCCTCAAATAAGTGGCCAGATTGCAAGAAGGGAGGGAGGAAGAAACGAGGGAAGAGGGAAACAGATTGGGGAAGGGAGCGTGAAAGGGAGGACTGACACGAGGGGAAAGTGTTGGTGGACATTGGCAGATGGGAAACTAAAGACGGAAGAGGACTACAATAAAAATTTGGGCAAATGCTCACATAAGGAGAAATTGAAAGGGAAATGAGGACAGAAAATGCAAAAGGAGCGAGGGAAAACAAGAACGGCGATACAAGTGCATGGTTGCTTGCACGTTTGTGCCCGCCCTCACACTCTTTGAAAGATTTGGGCCACAGGGGGGGGGGGACAGCCACCTCTCTGCCTTAAGTCAGCAAAGCGGGTGGGTAGTGGGATGAGGAATCATAAACCTGGCTAGGGATACAAATGCAGTACCACTCGTAGCACCATTAGGAAAACAGCTGGACATTGATAAATAGCTGGACCTGG
>KV908342.1:477678-482678 GCA_002005505.1 Botryococcus braunii | reverse complement strand
CGCGCGTGCACACACGCACGCACTTGCGGGGGGGGGGGGGTACATGAAACATGCATCATTGGAAACTCAATGGTGGATGAAATATGTAGTTGGTTTGCTTACCTTGAGGGTTGTTCCATCCGGCTTGAAGGGGCGGTGGCTGGTTTCAAGCTCACTCAAGTATTGCGTTTTGCAATGAGTCCCTCGGAACACGCAAGGGATCCGGAGCAGCAAGAGATCATCCAGCTGAGTCTACTGGCTCAATCAAGCTAAAGGCTGGTGGTAGCAAGAACTCAACTAAGCGCAACGCTCTAGCTCATTGAAGCTAACCACTGGTTGGGGGTTTGGTCATAGGTCTATAACAACTGCCTTCTGACCGGATGCTGTTCGACCTGTATGGATGTGTGCTTGGTGCTTCGCAAGGGAGAGTTCTACGGGACAAGGACGATGCATGGAACAACAAGGCATCGCCAGACAAACGATATGAAACTATTCCACATCACACGGGCACAAGGGGGTGGGGGGGGGGGGGGCTGACTGCTCGTGTCTCCCTGCTGTGGTACATGATATTGAGGAGCCGCGTGTTCTGACACTATCCAAAGGCGGGGAGACACCCCACTGCTCCTGAGTGCCAATGGTCCGTTCTAGTCCTAGATCTCGAGACCAGTTTATTCAAACTCCAAGTTGAGCTGCGGCGAGTCTGGTGGTGAAGTTTGAAGAGTTTGAAGGTCTGGGAGCAGGGTGGTGTTTGTCGTCATTGCTTCCCGATACTTCAAACACATGGTGTCGTTGCAGATTGCCTTTCAGTTGCATCGGCGCTGGACCAAACTAGGCCGCCGAAACATTGTGTCAGGAACTTCGTCGCCGGTGTTAGCCCACGTGCATCGGGTTTACTGTTACTGGGGACTCGCTAATGTCTGGTGTGGACACGGCCTTATATTTGCTTGCTCTGCTGAGTGACATAGCTGATCAGCTGAGAGGCAAGGCAGAGGAGCATGTTGTTTTTTCGTTGGGTTGGACTGTTGTAGCCTGACACAACGTGCAACATGACTTTGGTCTGGCCTCTGCAAAGTTCGTACCCGACTCTGGGGCGAAGATTGTGTGGAGGAACACGTTGTAGTTCAGTGGGTCGAATGAAATCGTTGATGTTGTTGTGGGGCGCCTGCTGGCTACCGAACGAGCTTCAGCAAGTTGTGTACAGGGTAAAGCCAAAATCGTTGGAGTCGGGGAGAATGCGTGCTGCTAGCATGCGGCCACTTATTCCTTAACATTACCCTTTGGTGACAGAGACGGGCGCGCTTGTTTCCGGGCCCAAGAGGCTTTCACGACCCAGAGGCTACCACAGATGAGCCGCACAGCGTCAAGCTCCAAGTCTACATCGGAATGTAAGGGATGTATGTATACCTTCATATACGTAGGAACGTAGGTAGTGCTTTCTTATATGGTAATAGTAACACATGTGGTACTTTTAGTTGTTGGAGTTCGTCCCAGACTTCTCCCTAGATAGCCGCGGGGATGCCTCTGGCAAGCCCAAGGCATTTCCTTGAAAGCATTCCAGGTCTCCTTATCGATGCATTCATGCCACAGGTTGGGGATGGGTCTTGCCCTTCCCCGCAAGCCATGTGTCATACATGCTGGTCTGCAGAAGCCCACGTGGCTCCCTTCCACCGACCCCTCTCATCGAGGAATTCCAATGTACAAAGGTGTGTGAGTACCAAAATACAACAGTGCATCTGTACATGTACAAACGTGCATGGGTACCAACGTACAAACGTGCATGGGGTACCAACGTACAAACGTGCATGGGGTACCAACGTACAAACGTGCATGGGTACCAACGTACGAATGTGCATGGGTACCAACGTACAAATGTGCAGGGGTACAGATGTCGGCTATGGGTCTTGAGGGGCACAAAACCCCAAGGGATCATCAACATCTGCAAACAGCTCTTTTACCAACCAACCCTTCAAACTCCATGAGCAACCCTCGTCAGCAGGAGGTCAGCATGCCCCACCGAACACCAGAACGAGTGCTTGCTGCCCCCGAGGTCATCAAAGAGAAAAATAATACATATCAGCAGGTCTTTGCATGGGTAACAAGCATGACCAGCCAGCCTCTGAGAGTCGAAGCGCGCCCAGGACAGCAGAAGGTCAGCAGGCCCCCGAGGTCTTCTGTGTGGGTACCAGTGCACCCAGGGACCCAACCATGTCCACCCTGCGGTGGAGGTTGGAAGGCTGCCCAAGTCAGCAGCCCTCCGAACACTAGCACAACCCGATGCTTCCCCAAGATCCTTGCGAGGGTACCAACGCCCCCGGGGATCATAAGATGCCCATGCAGCATCTGAGGTTCGAAGCATGCCCCTGTCAGCACAAGGTCAGCAGGCCACCGAACATCAGAAGTAGGGCTTGCTCCCATACACAGAGTCTCCCAACAGAGCATGGTATCGGCCAATCAAGGGTTGTCAATAGCTTTTGTCTACCAGCATTGGGTCTAGGATCTTTATGGATTCTCCAGCAGCAGAGGCGGCATCGGCCACAAGAATCATCAAGAGCTCTTATCAACCGATATGGGGTCTGTGACCTAGACAGGGACTCCAGCAGTAGAAATGGCATTGACTATAAAGGGTTGCCAAGAGCCGTTGCCCTTGATGAGGGAGGCAGCGCGGTGCAGCAGGTACTGGGAATGCGGTGTCAGGTCTCGATGGGTACCGGAGCCCCCGGGGCTGGCAGCTCCCCAAACCACCGTGGCAACTGCACCACATGGCCACAACCTCTGCTTCAACGCTTATACATTTTGTGCGTTTTGACATATTGCTTGCTCACGAGCTTGGTTACAACTCACTCCCCTCCCAGCCACACAACATGCACACGTACACACACACACACACACACACACACACACACACACACACACACACACACACACACACACACCCACACAGACACACACACACGCACACACACACACTCACACACACACACATACACGCACGCACACACACACACACACACACACACACACACACACACACACACACATACACGCAAACACACACACACACACACACACACATACATGTGCGCGTGCGCACGCACACGCACACACACGCACGCGTGAGCACGCTCCCTCCCTCCCTCCCTCTCCCTCTCCCTTCCTCCCCTCGCTCACTCCTTCCCCCTCCGCCCACCCCCTTAATCGTCCTTATCAGTCACGCAGGTCCTCCTGGGGGCCCCATACCTGCTCATTGCCCAAAAAGTCCCGCTTGACCCCCTCCTGGGAGATAGTGACGGTACGGATGACGCCCCCTGAGCTCCCGTCCCGCGCAATTGCCAAGCTTATGGCCTGCCGTACAAACCTGAGACACTCCTCCTGACTCATCCCAGCCCGCCAGTTCTTGTCGCAGAAGCCGTAGATGTACGAGCCTCCAGAGCCCCCTGTCCACAGGGGCACCCGCCGGGGTCAATGTACAGCCCATGTGTGTCCAGTCATTCTCAAGGTACAGCCATGCTTGTACAGGCATTCCAATCTGTAGCGGTGTTTGTGCAGTCGTTTCGATGTAAAGCCATATTTGCAGAGCCATTCCGACACATATGCGGAACTATGTTGAGGGCTTCCGCTCCCTGCCCCTCATACCCCTCCCTACAAAGGGGCTACTTTTGAGGGTAATCGGAGAGATCCACGACTCGACGGTGCCCATACTTGGCCCGTTGGCACCTTCACGATAGCTTGGCTTTGTCAGAGCTCCCTTTGAGGGTAATTGGAGGGATCTTCAAACCTTTGACAGCACCACTCGTACTTCCATTGGCACCTTCACGATGGCTTGGGTTGATGTAATTCTTTCTTCTTCTTCTTCCATTGGCACCTTCACGATGGCTTGACTAAGCGGAGGCTTTGTTTTAGGGTAGTTGGAGGTATCCTCAAATTTCGATGTTACCATACTTCCTTTAGCCACCTTCACGATAGCCTGACTTGTCAGAGCTTCTTTTGATGGTAATTGGAGGGATCTTCAAATTTTGACAGTACCCGTACTCCCATTGCCACCTTCCTGATAGCTTCACGAGCTCAACCTTCAACCAACACTTTACTGCTTTAGAAAAAAGATAAGGTACACTCGTTAGAACGAAGTAATGCCGCAAGCAGGGCATTGAACCTTTATCCATCTACCGAAGTGCGACCATCCATTGGAGACATGTTACACGATGACCGTCATGAACATTCAAAACAAGAGAAACCGCAGGTCCCCCTGTTAAGAGCAGAGTCTTCTCAGTCTGACAACCAACAAAAAAATCCGGAAAGGGGAAGGAAAGGGTGGTGGAGACACCGTCCTGGTTCTAATCTCAAAAGGCAGCTTGAGATAAATTCACTGCACAATGAAATCCGGTATGGATGGGAGTGCAGTGCAGGGGGACGGATGGCTACGCGCTCATACCAATCGCAAAAGGTAGCTTTGAGATCAATGTACCGCCCAATGGGATCCCGTACACGGAGCCTCCCTCGTACTTGTCCCATCCCGCCACAATCAGACCAGCTTGTAACATCGCCTGTTAACCAAACCACCCAATGAGCAAGGAATGAGAGTGGACTGACAAATAAATAAACACATGAATGCGTGAATAAATTAATGAAGAGTGAGTGCATGAGTAAGCGCCTCAATGGGTGTCAGATGCATGCATGCACAATAAACGAACGAACCAACGAACGAGTGCACCATTGAGCAAATGAATGAAAGAATAAGTGGAGAGGTGACTGACACACAGATACGGACACAGACAGAGACACAGACACAGACACGAACACGCACACGTACACGCACGCGCGCGCGTGCGCACACACACACACACACACACACACACACACACACACATGCGCGCGTGCACACGCACATGCACATGGACACACAGAAGAGGGGGGCGGGCATGCACACGCATGCACCGATACGCACGCAGGCATGCACAGATACAGACACACAGTCCCCCCCCCCCTCCCCCTTGCCGGAGAGGGCAGCATGTCTGCTCAGAAAG
>KV908342.1:467678-472678 GCA_002005505.1 Botryococcus braunii | reverse complement strand
AAGGGGCTCAAACAAGGCATGGTGAAGGGATAGACAGTGCAAGAATGGTGCCACCGAGTCATCAGTATTGCCGCCTCCCTGGAGGCCAATAACCATCAGCTGGACGACCGCCGGATCTGCAGGTATATGTATAAGGGGCTACCTGCAGTCTTGCAGAACGACGCTTGGGCAATTACCTCCGCCAAGTCAGACCCCTACAACATGCTGGAGACGATCCTCACTGCCATTGAGAACTTGGAGTACCAGGATATCCCGTTGGCAGAGTCAGTGCAAGTCACAGCATCAGCTGCAGCAGTTATGGCAGCAGCAGCAGCAGCCGTGCCAGCTCAGGGTGGAATCCCTGGGCCTCCCCAAGGCGCTGCAGCTGCACCGGGCGCTGGAGCAGCACCAGGAGTGGGAGCTGGAGCACATGCTGATGGTCAGGCCCCCTATGGCCCTTCTGCTCACAACGCTGGAGGCAGGGGGCGAGGGTCTGGACGAGGCAGGAGGCCAAAGGAGGAACAGGCGTGTCGCTTCTGCAACAGGATGGGACATTTCTGGAGGGAGTGCCTGGATCTGAAGAGGCTGCAAGCTCTACATGGCACAATGCAAGCTGCAAGTGCGGGCCCAGCTGCGTGGTGGGGCACTGGAGCTCATCAGCAACAAGCCAGCTGGTGGGATGCTGGCCAATCCAAAGGAGGCCCTCCCGTGTCAACCTCACATGCTCCTGGATCTGTGTCCACTATCTTCCCCTTCTTCCCAGGCTGGCATCTCCCACCACCACCTCCTCCAGGTGCTGGTGAGCCTATGTTCGTTTCGTTGAATGTGCTTACCCCTACGTCTCATGGGGCTTGCAGTACCTCGGGGCTGATAGATAGTGGTGCATCGGTGCACCTTGTAAATGATCTGTCGTTACTACACAACCCAGTCATGCATGCCCAACCCCTCCCTCTTCATTTGGCCACTTCTGACGCCAAAGGAGGGATAGTTGCAACTGGGTCTGTGTGTCTGGTCAATGCCAGACAAGAGGTGTTTTGGCTGCATAATGTGCAGTGTGTGCCCACTGCACACACTAATCTGATTTCTGTCACAGGAGCCATTCAGGATGGAGCATCATTCCTCACTGACAGTGCAGGTGGGTACACGACCATGAAAGGCCCAGCAGGCTGGTCTGGTCAGATAGCCAGAGAGCGAGGGCTGTTTTTTTTAGAATGGGTGTGTCCAGTCAAGAGCCAGCATGCTGCACAGCCAAAGTCCAGTCCTCATGTTGCCTCGTATCATGCTAGGAAAGGGCACGTGTGTATAGATAGACTACTGTGGCATGCAAGGTTGGGTCATCCTGGGGTTAAGAGTATGACAGGGTTGGACAACGAAGATCTGGTAACTGGGATCCATGTGTCCCTTGCTCCATGCTCAGAGTGTCCTCCCCAGTGTGAGTCATGTATACAAGGGAAACATTCTCGCCCCCCCTTTCCAGCTTCCTCTAGGCCTGCAGAGAGTGTGTTAGATAGAGTGCATGTGGATACGGTGGGGCCCATTTCACTAGCTGCCATCACGGGAGAGCGTTTTTGGGTTACTGTGGTTGATGAAAAATCCCATCTGATAGCCTCATTGGCAGTGAAGTCGAAAGAAGTCATTCCCAAGGCCCTCATTGAGCTCTTGAAGTACTGGCAGACATTTCATGAGAAAGTGGTGAAGTGTGTGAGATCTGATAGAGGGACAGAATTTCTGAATCAACAGTTCAAAGAATTTTGTGCTCAGCAGGGCACTAAAATAATGACCTCAGCTCCATCCACGCCTCAGCAAAATGGACTTGCTGAGCGCATGAATCGGACTCTGAAGGAGCGCACAAGGACCCTGTTGGTGCACGCTGCAGCAGACCCTTCCTTGTGGAAGGAGGCACTGGAGTCTGCCACCCTGCTTTACAACGTGGGCCCCACCACAGGCAGGCCTCTGACCCCTACTGAGATGTTTTATGGGGTAAAGCCTGATGTTGCTTCCTTGCGCACATGGGGCTGTGTGGCACATGTTCACATTCCCCCAGGTCAGCGGTCTGTATTTGGACCAAAGACCATTCCAGGCATGTTTACTGGGTATTGCCCACAGTCTAAGGCCTATAGAGTGTACGTAGGCAATGGTGTATGGAAAGAGAGCAGGGACGTTACATTCCTTGAGCATTTGAGAGGGGGGAGAGAGTGGGTATGTCTAAGGTGCAACCTGGATCCCCTCAATGGCTCTCAGGAGCGTCCTCGCATGGCAGGGGAGGCAATTCCAATGTCCCCAGCTCACCAACAGCCATTCCCGTGAATTTTTGGGAAGCAGAGGATGACCCAGTGGTGGAGTGCAGGCCCACTGGATCTCCTGCTACCACTGCCAGCTCTCCAGAGGATCACAGCAGGCTGAGGACCTCAGTCGGACCTGTGGCTGGAGCCCCCAGCAGCCAAGATGGTTCACCTGCCACCTCAGGGACCTCACAGCAGTCCTGGTCAGTGCTGGGACATCTTCAAAATTTAGCTCGGGGGGGGGGGGGTGCTGAAGCGCAATCGCAAGTGGACAAACTGCAGAAGATGCAGGAGGGGGTCAGGTTCCAGGGGAAGTCTCAACATAGACTTCCCCCAGGAACCACCCTCACAAGGGATCAGCGTTATGAACAGCGCCAGGCTAGGAGGGACTCAGTAGGGGTCCCCATGCATGACCGTGGCTCAGGCCAGGTACTCGTGAGTGAGCCACCCTTGGTAGGTCTCCCTGATTTGCAGAGGCAGGTTGAGACAGGGGAGGCTTTGCTTGGAGAAGATGTTAGCGAGGAGAGTAGTGGGCTAGAAGTGCCAACAGCAGGGGAAGCACGTAGCCAAGTTGAGCTGGGAGCCAACCATGCTTATGGGGTGCAGCCTGACACAATAGGCGCAGCTCAGGAAAGTCAGAGTGGTGTACCTAGGTGTGAGTCCAGGTGAGAGAGAGAGCTGCTGCTTCCACTTGCATTGAGAAAGGTGAGAGATAGTAATGGTGGAGCGCATGAGTCTGGCAGTCCAAGAGAGAGAGAGAGAGAGTTGGGGAGGGCTCTGGCAGTTCTGGCTGTATTGCAGGATCTCAACATAAGGTACAAAATGTACCTTATTCTGGGAACCAGGATCAGAGGGATATAAGATAAGACAACAGTCCCAGGAGTGCTGACAGTACTGCAGAGTCTCAGCATAAGGTACAGAATGTACCTTATGTCAAGCTGGGAAAGGTTCACGTGCCATCTGACCTGAGGGAAGCCCAATGCTCCCTTCAGTGGGATTTTTGGCAACAAGCAATGAGGGAAGAGATGGATTCCCTTGATACCCATGAGGTTCTAGAGTATGTGGACAGACCACATGGACAGACAGTTATTCCTGTCCATTGGATCTTCTCCACTAAAAATGATGCACATGGGAATGTTACTCGCTTTAAAGCGAGGTTGGTTGCCCAAGGGTGTAGACAGATCCCTGGGATAGATGTTGGGGAGGTATTTGCACCCACCAGCAGCTATGGGGCAAGGAGGGCTGTGCTGGCAGTGGCTGCCACACAGAATCTTAAGATCCACCAAGTGGATATCAAGACGGCTTTTCTCAATGGAGAGTTGGAGGAAGAGGTCTATGTGACCCAACCACCAGGATTTGAGAATGGCAACACGAGGGTTGTGTGCAAGCTCAGGAAGGCACTATACGGTCTAAAACAAGCCCCACGGGCTTGGCACAAGACCTTGAGCGACAAGTTGAGCGTGATGGGGTATAGTGTGTGCAAGAGCGATGCGGGCGTATACATCAGGAGGGCTCCTGATGGTAACCTGTCCTTTATTCTTGTTTATGTTGATGATCTTCTCATAGTTGCCAGAGTGGTTGCAGAGATTGAGTGGGGGAAAGAGTTGTTGAAGAAGGACTTCACCATCCATGATTTGGGAGAGGTGAATGATTTCCTAGGGTGTCAGGTCCTACGCAATAGAGTTCAGGGCACTATTTCCATGAGTTGCACTCCCAAGATTGATATCATCGATGCTCTTGTGGAAAAGTTTGGCGTTGCTGATGATGGGCGTGTGGTTGATACCCCCATGTCCAAGGACTTCGTGGCTAGCAGCAGACCCGAGTCCTCAGATGGTATGTCACATGGGGCAGGTACCCCACTGCCACCTGGTCATCGATACTGCGAGTTGATTGGATCGTTGCTATATATTGCCAATACGACCCGGCCTGACATTTCTCAGGCTGTTGGAGTGTTGTCAAGGTATAGAATGACACCCACTACCTCACACTGGAATGAGGCCATTCGAGTGCTGAAGTACTTGAGAGATACCAGAGAATTAGCTCTTACTCTGGGTGGAAAGGGGCCTGAGCTAGAAGGCTATGTTGATGCCGACTATGCTGGGGACCTGGACCACAGGTATTCCCCCATTGGCTATGTTCTATCAGTCTATGGTAGTGCCGTGGTTTGGGGAAGCAAGAAGCAGAGCTCAGTTGCTACCTCAACTGTGCAAGCCGAGTTTATGGCAGCCGGCCATATTGTGAAGGAAGCCAACTGGCTTAGGGGCTTCTTGGAAGAGATCGGGGCTGCACCTTGGAGGGTCAAAATTTTCTGTGACAACCAAGGATGCATTTCCAATTTACGGAACCCCCTTTATTCCAAATTCACAAAGCATGTTGCAGTAAGCTTCCACTATGCTAGGGAAGCTATGGCACTTGGGCAGGTAGATATCCTCTATGTAGAATCTGCTCGAAATGTGGCTGACATTATGACCAAGCCACTAGCTAAGCCCGTGTTTGTTGGTCATCGTGATTCACTAGCTTTGAGAAGATACACATAAAGCATGCAGGCAAGGGGAAGTGTTGAGTTCTGAACATTATTATTGAATGACTTGTGCTTTAAGTGATCTTCAGGTGTGCACTATTAGGATATGGGTCCATTGAGAACATAAGGTACCTTAAGACACGTTAGGTTGTGGACGATTTCGAACATAAGGTACAGTCTGATCTAGATTACGCGTTAGTGTGAAAGGACTATTAAAG
>KV908342.1:447678-462678 GCA_002005505.1 Botryococcus braunii | reverse complement strand
TCACTCTGGGTATCTTTACGGTTCATGCATGGCACCCATCCCCCCGTCTACTTGGGCAATGTCTATATCCCCCCCTCTGGGTCTCCGTTACTTCAGCCTGTCCCTCTCGCCGCTCGTTACAATGAGCTCTATGGTGTTTTGTCATCCCTGGACGGTTGTGTCTTTGTGGGGGGTGACTTCAATGGACACATTGCATCTGTTTCCACATCTTCTTCGGCCGATTTAGGCCGCTTCTGTGGTCAAGATACTAGTGGCCGCCAACTTGTCAAATTGGCTGATCAGACTGCGTTAGTTATTTGTACAGGCTGTGTCTCAGGTGACTTGCATGCTCCTCCCACCTATAGGGCCACCGCCCGTACCTCTGCGACTAGGCCAGACCATATTTTGGTTTCCTCGTCTCTCCATGCCTGTATCCAGTCTGTTACGGTCGCCACTGAGTTGAAGGGTTCTGACCATTATAGTATCACCACCTCCTTTGCCTTACCCATGCGTTGTGCTGCTATTTCTGACAGTTCGCATTTTGGGTTGCCCCTGCGACAAATCCATTGGAAAGGGGGTTGTCGTGTAGATTATGTGCGTCACTTGGAGCTTGCTGCTCCCGCCTTGGGTCGTTGTGCTGACTTAGCGTTGGCTGGGCATGTGGAGCAAGCGCTACATACCTTATCCGGGGTTTTAGGCGATGCTGCTCACGCTGCAGACATGCGGCTGCATACTGTTCGGTTAGGTTCTCAGGCTAGGACTCGCCCCCATCAGCCGTTTTATGACCAGGAATGTGTTAGACTCAAGCGGGACTGGCGGCGGGCTGGTCGCCTCCACGGGTTTTCTGCCCCCTTGGTACGTGGACTCGAGCGGCACTACCACTCTTATGTGCGATCCCGTAAACGGGCGTGGCTCATGTCCCAGTTAGAAGAGTGTGTTGCTCTCTTTCATACCTGCCCTCGTCAGTTTTGGCGGACCTTCCGTGGCCATCCCCCTTCTTTGCCCTTGCCCTTACATGACCATGAGGTTTGGAACACTTTCATGTCTGAGTTCACTCGGGGGGATATTGACACCCCGGACGAACCCTGTAGTATCTTGCTTGTCTCAAGTTCGTGTGAGAATGACCTCACACAGGTGCGACCCGTCTGATAGCACCCCGCCAGCCAAGCTGGCCAGATTACGTAATGAGGTCATCGTACCCCGCTCTCCGATCACGCGCTATCGGCTCGATGCCGATCGGCTCCCTAACGGACCCTTCGCACTCGGAACGTTACACCCTCCCCCACCTAGGCTCAAGCCGTCTCGGATTGAGGGGGATGCATCTCCCACACAGGAAGCACTACAGTCAAGAGTGTATCACGTCCTGACCAGCCACCTTCGCAGGAAGCCCTACAGACAAGAGTCCCATACCTCTTGCCCAGCCACCCGCCACCCTAATCCCGGCAGACTAGTGGTAACGACAATCCACACCCATGCTTATTTGGACTGCCCGCGGAGCACTCCCGGAAGTACAACCTCCGTCACCAGAAATCCATCTGGCTAATCAAGCTATTGGGGGCTTCACTGACCATCACCATAGCGCTTAGAGTACATGGTTACTCTAGAGTCACAACCCACCATCAGCAGAGACTCTCAGACACCGAGTCCAGGACCCGGGGTGCACCATGCCCTTGAGACTATCTGAGGTGCTACTAAGTCCGCAGTGAACGGAATAGGGCCCTTCCACATGGCATAGCCAGGGACAGGGAGGAGCTATTGAGTAGGACGACATGTTGAACAACGCAACCACTTCGCCGCTAACGAGGGATGTCCCGTCGACTGGACATGTGGATCGAATGCCACGACCCCCGAAGTGACAACAGCCCGACTCAAGGCCATTTGTGTGTCTCCTGGGTCCTAGCCCGTCTTGACCCGTGCCCAATACTCCTTCAACGCCCCAGGGGCATTCCGCAAGTTCGCCTCTGATTCCCACGTGTCATGTTCAGGGGAGTATCCCACCCACCGAACCAGGAACTCATACGAGCGGCGAGCCTTCCGGTGGTGAAGAATTTTCTCCACCTCGTACTCGTCCTCCCCCTCCAGCACCTCAGCAGGTGGTGGTGGTTGGACACTGCCATCCCGGCGGTATCGTTCCAGCCGTGACACATGGAACACGTCATGTATCCTCCAGCGTGCCGGGAGGATCAACTCATAGGAGTTGCCTCCAACAGACTTGGCAATTTGGAACGGCCCGACCCACCGAGGCAACAGCTTCGGTGTGCCCTCTTTGAACCTTAGGTTCTTAGCCGACAACAGGACCCAATCTCCTGGAGCGAACGTGACATCCTTACGCTTCGTGTTAGCGTAACGTGCCTGGCGTTCCGTCGCAATGCGATGTGTGCGCCGAGCTTCTGCCACTAAACGCTGAATGCGTTGGACAAAGCTCGAGGCAGCCGGGACCCTGAACTCTGGCAGCACCGATACTGGTAGGTACGGGTGATGACCATAGTTCAACATGAACGGCGTGAAGCCTGTGCTGGAGTGCTCTGCATTGTTGATAGCAAACTCAGCACACGACAGCTTCTCGTCCCAGTCAGTCTGTGACTTAGACACATACATGCGGAGCATGTCCTCAAGAACACGGTTCACACGCTCTGTCTGCCCATCCGTCTGAGGATGATACGCCGTGGACATGGCCTGCTTGGTCCCAAGCATCCGACACAAGGCTCGAGTGAAGTGGCTGGTGAACAGGGGATCCCTGTCAGACACCACTTTCCTAGGCACTCCGTGGAGCTTCCAAATGTGATCCACAAACAGCTTCGTTGTCTGCTCAGCAGTCGCCGTGGTCTGCGTAGCCACCAAATGAACCATCTTCGTCAGCTTGTCCACCACCACCAGGATGGCATCATGCCCTTCCGCGGTGCGAGGCAACTGGGTGATGAAGTCCATGGTCACCGTGTCCCACGGTTTATGCGGAAGCTCAAGGGGATGCAACAGCCCCGAAGGCTTTGCATGCCTTGCCTTGTTTTTCTGGCAGAGGTGACAGTGAGTCACGTACTGCGTCACATCCTGTGTCATCGTCGGCCACCAATAATGGCGGGCAACCAGCTTCAGGGTTTTGTTCACACCTTGGTGTCCAGCATACGGGCTATCATGCATTTCTTCCATAAGGTGGGATCTAAGCCCAAATGCATGCGGCACAACAATCTTTCCTTCGTGTAACAGGAAGCCGTCGTGTGCGACCAGAGGCGCCACATTGCTAGGTTCCTTGAACCAAAGGTCTTCCTGATAACCACGCACAAACTTGTCCTTCCACGTCATGCCTTCTCCCCCACCTGAAGGAGGCCTAGACTCGTGTCCCATACCACGAGCCTCTGCAGCCAAGGGAGTACCCTGTGCCCGGGTAACGGCGCAAATGACATCCCGAAGGGAGCGATTTGGAAGACAAGGGGGACCCTCCGAAACGTATGAACGAGTGGAACGAACCACAACCGCGTTCACCAATGAGTTGGGAGGTGGATATCCCACCGGCGTGCGGCTCAGCGCATCGGCAACCACATTTGAGGCACCCGCCATATGTTCCCATGTGAAATGGAACCGGGAGAGAAACTCTGCCCAACGTGTCTGGCGGCGGCTCAACTGTGCCACAGTATCAAGGTAGGTAATAGCCTGGTGGTCAGTGACCACGCGGAACTCCGGCCCACCTTCAAGATAACAGCGCCACACCGTTAAGGCGTGAACCACTGCTAGCAGCTCTTGCTCCCCAGTAGGATAATTGATTTCTGCCGGTGTGAGGCGACGACTCTCAAAGGCAATGGGGCGGCCCTCTTGATATAAGACGGCCCCTAGACCTGCCAAGGAGGCATCCGTGTGCACCTCAAACGGCTTAGTGAAATCCGGGAAAGCTAAGCACGGAGCTTGAGTCAAAGCCTGCTTGATAGCATCAAAGGCTTGCTGACACGAGCTCTTCCAGTCCCAAAGGACACCCTTGCGAGTCATGCCATGCAGGGGCATGGCCAGCCTTGCAAAGTCCTTAATGAACTTACGGAAGTATGTTGCCAATCCAAGAAAGGATCGCAACTCCGGTAAGCACGTGGGCTTAGGCCAATTGTAGACTGCAGCAGTCTTGCGTGGATCAACCTTCACGCCCTCAGAAGAGACAATATGGCCCAAGTAAGCCACTTCAGACTTAGCGAAGGAGCACTTCTTCATGTTTGCATAGAGCTGATGCTCTCGAAGAAGCTCCAACACTTGCCGCAAATGCTGGCAATGCTCCTCTGGGGTCTTACTGTAGATGAGGATGTCATCTAAGTACACCTGGACAAACTTATGCAGATACGGCCGGAATATTGTATTCATTGCCGTCTGAAAAGTTGCCGGCGCGTTCGTCAATCCGAACGGCAAGACACGCCAGTGAAACAATCCGTCGGGTGTACGAAAGGCAGTCTTAGGTACATCCTCGTCGGATATCCGGATCTGATGGTACCCTGATGTCAAGTCCAGACTTGTAAACAAGGTCGCACCTTGAAGCTGATCCAGTGCATCATCAATGCGTGGCATTGGGTACTTGTTCTTGACGGTGAGTTTGTTCAGTGCGCGATAATCTATGACCATCCGCAAACCCCCGTCCTTCTTCTGGACAAACAGGATCGGTGCACCGTAAGGAGAAGTCGAAGGTTCTATGAACTTCTTCTCTAGGAGCAGCTTCACCTGCCTCTCAGCTTCCATCACCTCCGAACGAGACAGTCGGTAGAAGGGTCGTGATGGAGGCTTCGCGTGTGGATCAATCAGAGGGATTGTGTGAGAAACCCCAGGACGGTCAGGGGGAAGCCCTGGCACGTCTTCAGGGAAGACATCTGCAAACTCTTGTAGCAACGAGTGCACACTCACAGGTACTTCCACAAGCGATGCTTCAGAAGACAGCAATTGCGTTACAGATGATAAGAACGTTTTACACCCCGCGCGCGCAAGACGCTTGGCCTGTACCATCGTTATGACTAACTTCTTTACATCTGTACAATCAGAGTCAGTCATGGCGATGTTGTCCTTACATCGTAACCGAAAGGGCTTACCCTTCCTAGTGTACCCAGTGACACATTTGTCATCGAAGTTCACACTAGCACGAGCTCTGGTCAACCATTGCTGCCCTAACAACACATCCCACTCACAGGAGTGAACATGCATCACTGTACAAGTTACAGCAGCAAAACGGTAACCCTGGATCGTCACAGAGATTGTAACATGCCCAAGATGATCAACTTCCAGGCCATTGGCCATTTGCAACACTGCCTTCTCCGTGGGTGACTCTATTTGTAGACCAAGTCGATCCGCGAGCGCTGCACTGATGATGTTGCAGCTAGCTCCAGAGTCAGCCAATACCTGGCAGTGCACGCCTTGCACCTGGCCACCAAAAATCATAGTCAGCTTTTGCACCTCAGCATCTGGGTGGAAAGCATTAGCTATAATCTGCATTGGACTTACATCAGCCCCCGCTTGGTCTGAAGGCCCATACCTTCAGGAAGCAGGTGCCTTGCCCTTGCCCTTGTCGTGGGCATCAGGCTTCTTGCAGAACTTGGCCGTGTGGCCCAGTTCCCCGCACTTGTAGCAGCGGCCTTCGCGCTTCATCCTCGCTGCATACGCGTTGGGCTGCGTGCCCGAAGGCCCAGCACCAGATCCATTCGAGCCCGGAGGCTTCCCAAAGGCAGCGCGCTTAGGAGGTGGAATAGCATCCCCGTCTGCCAGGCGCTTGCCCTTGATCAAGGCCTTCAGCTCCTGAGTCTCCTTCTCGCTCGCTGCACCCGGCAACATACGCAAGAAGGATTCAGCTTCCTTGGCAGCTTGAACAACAATGTCAAGGTTACCAAGCTCGTTACGAACGAGTGAATCTCTTGTTAAAACCTCCAAAATGTTTGGTTTTAACCCCGCCCTAAAGTAGGCACAAGCTTCAGGGCCCGAGATAGGATACTTGACAGCTTCAACCATGATAGCACGAAACATAGCATGGTAAGCTGCCACGGACTTAGTCTGCCTCAATCGCGCCAACCGTGGACGCACAGTATTTTCTACTTCCACTTCAACAAAATGAGCGAGAAGAGAAGTCTTGAAAATGGCAAAGTCCTTCACATCCTTTCCCTGAACAGAAAGGGACCTTTTAAGGAGCGCCCATTCCTTAGCGGCTCGGCCAGTAAGGCAAAGGGACGCGTGGGACACTAATTCATCATCACGAAGGCCCAAAATACACGAATAATCGTCAAATTGACCGAGCCAAGTGATTATGTCAGTCCCCTCCTTTTCCCCATTAAACAACGGAGCCGGTGGGCGCCGAAAGGGCCCACGTGAAGGTTCAGTTGTTCTCTTCGCATTGAATTCTGAATTCAACACGTCAACGGAAGGACCAGAAGTGGGGTGCCCACCTGCAACGCGTTGAGTCAGCACCGCAACTTCGGCCTCCAACATATCCACGCGATCCTCCGTACGACCCACGGAAGAATCCGTATCGAGCTCGGCAGCGATGAAGTACAACTGCCAAACTCTCGTTTCGTATTCCAGTTTCGCCGTCGCGAGCCTCTGCATTTCGGCAAAATGCGCCACCGAGTCGAAACCCGGCTTAAAGCCGCCCTCTCCAGTTACCTGGAGGTGCAGCTGCGTCGACAGCTTCGCTAAGTGAACCTCGACCGGCTCAAGCTTCTCGAAATAATCACCGATTTCACGAACCAGTTGCTGCGTAGCGATCTCGGCACTAGGAAGTGCTTGGATCTCCACGAGCTTCTGTTTCGTGAAAGCGCGACAATTTTCGTAGCTGAAGCCGTTCGAAAGGTCCGGGACTCGGGGATTTTTCCTGGCCCAAGTGGGCCACGAGTCGTCCCAAACCGTCCCAATAGCACACCTCCTCGTAGGAGGCACGGTTACAAATGTATTTCGCAACCCCTGCGGCACTTCGACAAGTGTCCGGAGTGCCATCGCAAACCCCAGGTTTACGACCACGGACCCCAGGTCCGTAAAACACACAAGATACACGAGAAATCGAAAACCCCAGGTTTTAGAATTCTCGCCGATACCAAATGTAGTATCTTGCTTGTCTCAAGTTCGTGTGAGAATGACCTCACACAGGTGCGACCCGTCTGATAGCACCCCGCCAGCCAAGCTGGCCAGATTACGTAATGAGGTCATCGTACCCCGCTCTCCGATCACGCGCTATCGGCTCGATGCCGATCGGCTCCCTAACGGACCCTTCGCACTCGGAACGTTACAAACCCCTTATGCCCTTGTCGGAAGTGGCATATCCGACCACCCTCGTACCCGACGTATCACTTAACCAACCCTTCACCTTACAGGAAATGGAGGATGCTCTTAGTGCCTTGCACACAGGGAGGCGTGTTGGGTTTCAGGGTTTTCCCTCTGAATTTCTTCGATTTGCCCAACGCCCCCCGGACCCCCAAACTGGCCGACAGGACCCCCATATCCTGGCACCGATTCTGTTAACCATTGTCAATGCTATGTTTCAGGCGGGGACAATTCCACCTCATTTCAATGTGTCCCGAGTGGTCCCCGTGTTCAAACCAGGGGCAAAGGACGCTCTGGATCCGGCGAATTACCGCCCTCTTGCTGTCCCTGAACCCTTCATGCGGCTGTACGCCACCCTGTTGAACACTAGGCTTATTCGGCACGTGGAATCCAAGGGGTTGCGCTGTCAGGCCCAAACGGGGTTCCGCCCGGGCTTCTCCACATTGCATCAGCTTTTTGCGATCCAACACTTCATTGACCTTGCTACCAAAGATCACCCCTTATTCTTATGCTCTTTAGATTTAAGTAAAGCCTATGATCGGGTTCCTCGCCCCCTTCTTTGGGAGGCCTTAACTCGGGTGGGGGTACCGGACCAATTCTTGGCTGCTGTTAAATCTTTATATGAAGATGCCCAAGTCACTTTATGTGTAGGGGGCACCTCTGGGGAGCTCCTGAAGCCTCAGGTCGGTATCCTCCAAGGGTCCCTTATAAGTCCTACTCTGTTTGGTCTTTATTCGGATGGTCTGATTCGTTATATTGAAGCTCGGTGTCCGGGTGTGGGACCCGCCACCCGGGATGGTCGTTGTGTCCCTATTCAAGGTTATGCTGATGATTATACACTCCAGGCCAAGTCCCTGGAGGAGTTGCAGGCTCACCTTCTCCCCGCTGCTTCAGAGTGGTGCCAGTCCGCACGTATGCGGGTGCGTGTTCCTAAGTGCCATGCCATGGTCTTCCCCCCCTCGAAGGACGCCCCCCCTCCCGTGCTGTATGAGGGTCAACCCCTGCCTCAGGTGACCCAGGCTCGTCATTTAGGTGTCATGCTTTCTACGGCTTCAGGCATTGGGGCCACCTTTGGCCATTTACGTGGTAAGATGTGGGGGGCCTGGTCTACTATTAGCACGCGTTATGGTAACCTCAAATGTGCCACCTCGATCGGTATTCTCTTGCGTCTCTTCTTAGCATGTGTGGTGCCTGCCTGCTCATATGGGTGTGAGGTTTGGGGTCTACGGGTGTTTTCCCCATCTTCCACTCGGCCCTCCGCTAAGGATTTAGAAAAGGATTTTCTTACTATGTTACGGATGATCCTTGGGGTTCGTCAAACGGTCCGCACCGATGTGCTCCTTGCTGAGGTTGGCGTTTGGCCCCTTCATCATATCTGGTTCAAGCGTGTGGTCACTTTTTGGAACTCTCTGGTGGATCTCCCAGCCGACCACTTGTATGCACGTATTCATAGGGACTCATGCTACTATGGCGTAACGCCTCGTTCCCCGTCCTGGGCGGGTTCTTTTATCGCTGCCCTTCGCCGCTTAGGTTACCCTTATGCGGCTGATTGTCAGCGCCCGCAGCCCGTTGATATGGATACCTTTTTAGCTCTCATTAGGCAGGCCAATACCCTCCCTGTGGCCTCTCTCCATGTCTCCCCTCGGTTAGCCCCTGCTGATCCCCAGCTATGTACTTATGTGCGGTGGTTTGCGCGCCCCACTAAGGCTCAGCGCTCCCGCCTCCTTTATCTGTCTCTTGATGTTGCCAAGGTCCGGCTCTTTCTCAGGTTTCGTCTTGGTGTTCATGGCCTCCCCATTGACATGGGCCGCAGACAACGTCTTCCGCGCCTTCAGCGCCTGTGTGATATGTGTGGCTCCTCTGTGGGTGATGAACACCACTTTGTCTTTCACTGTCCCGCTCTTATTGCGGTGCGGGACCGTTATCCCCACTTGTTTGTGGGTCCTTCTAGATCTCTTCGGCAGTTCATTTGGCACGCTGACTTGCGTGCGGTCGTCTCCTTTATCTCGGATGCATTCCAGGCTCGTGCTGATTTACGCCGGCTACGGTGACTTGGCCGCAGCCACGTCTGTGGCTGCCCCCCCCCCCCTATCCCCCCTTCCCTCCCCTTTTCGTTTGCTCAGTTATGCCTTCGCTCTTCGCTTGGCCACTTCTTGTGGTCAGTTCTTCCTAGTTTTGGCTTGTGTGTGTGTTGTGGACATCTCTTCTTCTTCTTCTTCTTCTTCTTCTTCTTCTTCTTCCCCCCCAGGGGGAGGGGGGGAGGGGGAAAGCAGCAGGTCATAATTGGAAGAAGCCATCCCCACGTCGCTTTCTTATATGCTCAAATGGTCTCGCTCTTCGCTTGGCCACTTCTTGTGGTCAGTTCTTGGCTTGTGTGTGTGTTGTGGACATCTCATCATGCCCTCGTGGCTGGACAGATGTAACTTCTTCTTCCGTTACAAGAGTGGAGTAAAAAAGACCAGCCCAATGTTCAGGGACCCAAACCCCCAATGTGTCAAGCTATGAGTCACACCCGGCGAGCGGCCAGCTGGCGACCCACAGCCGCCGCAATGATGAAACTGACCCGACGAATGACAAAATATCCCTCCACATCTTCTTGAGCAATGATGGCTTGGTTCAAAAGCCCCTGGAGCCTCTGCAACAAGGCCAGCGCATCAGCATGCAACCCTCCCAATGTTTCAAAAGCGAAGGCTTGGAAAGCCACAGGCGGCTGCTGACGCGACAACAAGACAGCATAGCGGGTCTGCTTGTCTTGGGCAGCGCGCGCGGCGGCCCCACCCGGCACGAAGTGCAGCAAGTTGGCAACTGTGAGTGGGGAAGAGCCAACGATGTCGATATAAAGGTCACGCCCCTCCTCCCACGCATGGAGGCGGAGGTCTGCGCGACGGCGCTCCTGGCCAGGGACAGGGGTGGGAAAGGCGGGTTCCCGGGTGACCCGCTGACGAGCTGAGGTAAGGACAGCGTCCAGGCCGTTACGAACGGAGTAATGTCGGCCGACAATGGCAACATCCCCCCCTGAGGTGCAGTGGACCGCGTGGTCGCCCCAGACATCCAACTCCCTCAAGCAGCACGGGCATTGGGAGCCAGGGTGGAAAATGGGGATCAAGAGCTGGTATTGAAGGCGGCAGCGGAACGACTCTGGGGGCATGGTTTGCTGCAAATGGGGAACTGGGAGAGCCAGCAGCCAATCAGACGCTCCCGGCTGTGTAAGAGATTGGAGCACAGCACGGTCGCGATCCGAGCGAGCAGGGTCATCAAGAACCTCCTGGTATGCGCGGTGAGACAAGGGTTTGGACAGCCGGGCTTGCACTTTGCTGCGGACAAAATCCGGATCCTCGAAGAGCGCCGCATCGAAATCAGGAACAAGGGCGCAGTAGTCAGCCTTGGCAGCGAGGGCAGCGGGGACAAGAGGGGCAGTGGATGTCCCCAGAAGGCGGTCCTGGAGGGGGGCTGTCTGCGTGACGGAGGCGAGATAGGCACAAGGCAAAAGGGAAGTGGCCTTAGTGACCCCTAGACCCCCCTGGGCAATAGGCAAGCCAGCCAAGGTTTGCTGCAAAGGGCCAAAACCACCACCACCAGCTGTGACAATGGATTGGAGGACCTGGGTTTGGAGCATATCAAAGGTCACCAAAGCTTGCGCAGCTGCAGCTGGCGGCATGGTCCGGGCTGTGAAAACCACCTTGCAGGTCCCAAGGCAACTGCGAAGCAAGAGAAGCTCGGCTTGGGGGTGGCGGAGAATCGGCAAACGCTGGAGCGAGGCTGCCACGGCATCAACGTGCGCCTGGGCTACGGAAGCCGCGTACTCGACTGACACGGTGACCGCTGCCCCCAACACTATCAAACCAGCACGAGTTTCATTGACGAAGCCCAGAGGGAACCCATCCAAATGCTGAGGGTTCGGGCGCGGCGACCACACACAGCACTTGTGAGGGTTGAGGCTCAAGCCATATGCGGGGGCCCGGTCAACAACCAACTGGACTGCCTGCTGCGCTGCGGGCACGGGACCAACAAACGTGCCGTCATCCAGATACCACCCTTGGTGTACGTCGGGACACTCCCGATGAAGGTCAAGGAGGAGTGGCTGGACAGTGAGCGCAAAAAGCAGCGGAGAGAGGGGGTCCCCTTGCTGGACCCCTGTTGTGGAGTCCACTTCTTCTTCTTCTTCTTCTTCTGTTGCTCGCCTATGGATAGCTCGCGCCGTCTGCTGTTTGTCTCAGATTTTGATGCCTGGGACACTTTCTCTAACTTTTTCCTGCATTACCGTGGATGCAGACGTTATCTATCTGCCTTGAAGCAGCTTTGACTGTGAATGCGCAATAGGAACAGTCTCTTTGTTTGTTGTACCCTTTCCTTTCGTTAGGTAGTAGAGGCGGGATTCGTTGCATCCCTTAGTCGACCAGCCGACAGCCGGTACCAGCGATATACAGGAGGTAAGCCTAGGAAGTGAGAGCCAAGAGAGCCTCACATTTCCCATGGGGAGCCTGTGATAGCGTAGATCTTGTGTAGGGGACGCCCACCAGGGGAGTGTCACACTTTTTGATAGGTACCTCTGTGCTTGATTTATTACACTCAAATTTTATATGTATTCCCATCAAAGGCCATTATCTCGGTTTTCTTCTGTCATTGTGCGAGGATCTGCCTGTTTCGGACGCCATCGTGTTAGATCGTGTTAGGCGCCACGTTCCAGGAGTGCCTCGAGCTCGAGGCAAGTGTGATAAGGATTTCGCATTTGAAATACCTACGCATTCATCAACTTTGGTTGTGTGTTTTCATTTTGAATTCCACCTCGTGAGACTCTTCTCGGAGTTTCCGAGGTCTGCTGTCTTCGTCTTGTTGTGCTTCGGCTGAGATATTTGGGTTGCTTTTTGAGTTTATTGGTCAATAATTTGCCATATTCCGAAGTCCTGTGTTGCCTTGCGTCATATTTTGAGTCCAGTTATCTCTTCCGGTGTGATCTTGCGTGGCAGAGAAAGATCCGCGCTCTTTAGTTTCACATTCGAACAGTGGCACGTAAGTCCTTGAGGTTGAGGTCGATAAAGTGTGTTCTAGTAGGGCGGTGAATTATCTTGCACATCTATGTTCATGTGTCTTAACGTTCAGGCGTGCCGCCTAAGCACTTGATCTCCCGGTTGGGCCATGTTCCACCTCACATTTTACTTTTATTGACATTTGCTGAAATCTAGGAGGATTGATTGATTGGATTGCAGGCAACATAAGGCATAGGAAAGGCAGCTCTGCACCAATAAGTCGAGTACCCGAGTGATCGTCGTTCACGTAGACTGAGGATTTGTAAGACAGAACATTATTACACCTGAGCGTTTTTGTTTGTGAGAGAAGACTTGTCATTGTCACAGGATGAATCGAGTGTGGTAGAGCTTGATTTAGGGGGACAACCGGGAAGTCCGGCATCGCCTTAGCGAAGAGTTTCTGAGCCCACGACTGGAACTGTGTTAGCCGTCTATGCACGTAGAACACATTGGCGTCGAGGTATGGAAGCTTATCCTTATTGTGATATTGAGGTTACGGAGGAATTTAGTCCACCCAGACGTCGTGCCCGACAACCGCCTATCGTATTAGGTACACCCGAAGCACCACCTATTAACGAGTCTTTGCAAATTATTCAAGACGAGCCTGAGTTAGCTGCGTTAATTCCAGCTATGTTACAGAATATCGAGAGAGAGGATGTGGTCAGGCAGAGGAGATTGGGGGGGGGGGGGAGAGTCCATACAACTCCTGAATATCACTACAACGTTGTCCCTCAATATATATCTAACAATCACTAAGCAGTCATGACGCAATATGAAATCTTCAAGTCACTGGAGTTAGGATACTAGATGTGGGGGTAGTAGAAGTATTTCCCACTGCAGGTACTTGGATTTCAGTTGCATTTGCAGGACTGGCCATGGAATGCCAGAGAGATACAGCTGCCTTGCCGCATTTCACAGGGTCATGCATTTTGGGGCTTTCCCCATGAACTTTAGGATGTTTTAAGGCGTTCTGCCTTGGATGCACATTGTGTTTTATCTTCTAAGGGGCTTACCCCTCACAATTTCGTCTTCATTTTGGCACTTGCGCCAACATTATATTTTAATATCTTTTGGCACTTGTGCCAGCTGCTTATTTGGATACTTTTTGGGCATTTTCGCCTTGTCTTTTATCAAAAAGTACCTGGCATTTGCGCCAGAATCTTCTAGAATATTCGATAAGACCAAGGAAGCCGTGATCTGGGATGGGGGCTGGGGCTGTGAGAAGAGAGAGAGAGTCTTGCAGATCCTCCTGTTTACTAACCCAGTGTCTTTAGCTTGTATCGGTTACATCTTGTCGTTATCGAATCGGCTGCGGACGTTCCGTCTGAGCCGTCAGGTATTATGCACGAAGGATAATGGGAGAGGCAAATGCAGAGAGGAGCTCTCTCCATAATACTATGGTTGAGTGTAGCATCATGCAGAAACCACAACATCTAAGTGCTGTCTTTTCCACTTTGATTGGTAAATCAGATAGGCAGATTGCTGAAAAAATCCTCATTAATCCTTCAAACTCAGTGTCTCTAGAGCGTAGTATGCATGATGTTGGGAAGTTTGTCAATGTGCTTCTCAAAACATCAAAATCAGTGAGCAGGAGCATTAGCGACCCACTCGAGGCGGCTGGCCTCCGGGATGCCGAGGTAGGGTTAGACCTCCTTTCTGATCACGACACATATGTCATGGTCTATCCTGTGACATAATGTGTTTGCAATTTACGTGGTCGTGGTTACTAGCATTCCCACGTGAACAGTACTGTTGCTCGCCTATGGATAGCTCGCGCCGTCTGCTGTTTGTCGCAGATTTGATATACTGGGGTACACAACAATTTACGTTATTCTGAGAAACTAGGGGTTAGAACTGGGCAATGCAAGAGTGCTGTGTGTGAGAAGAAGGGGGGCTAATCCAGGGTGAAGCACTCCTGGGTTGGGTGTGTACACACACATGCCGATTGTGTGTGTGTGTGTGTGTGTGTGTGTGTGTGTGTGTGTGTGTGTGTGTGTGTGTGTGTGTGTGTGTGTGTATGTGTGTGTGGGTGTGTGTGGGTGTGTGTGTGTGTACACGCACATGCCGATTGTGTGTGTGTGTGTGTGTGTGTGTACACGCACATGCCGATTGTGTGTGTGTATGTGTGTGTGTGTGTGGGGGGGGGGGTGGGTGCGTGTGTGCCTGTGCGTGTGTGCCTGTACGTTTGCGTGTGCGTGTCCATGTGGGCATGTGCATGTGTGCCTGTACGTGTGCGTGTGCGTGCGGGTGTGTGTGTGTGTGTATGTGTGTGTGTGTGTGTGTGGTGAGTAGATGTGTGTGTGTGTGTATGTGTGTGTGTGTGTGCGTGTGTGTGTGTGTGTGTGTGTGTGTGTGTGTGTGTGTGTGTGCGTGTGCGTGTGCGTGTGCGTGTGGTACACCGTGGCTGTGGTGTCAGCGCTGGATTACGGCCCGGCGGCAATGTAGGCCTCCTCGCCACTGGCGCCAAGGAACATTGCTCAATCCATGGGAACCCAGCTGAACCTGCCTGTTGTAGCACCTTGGATTGGGAGTGGGTTGTGTTTCCTTCTTCAAAGCTCAATGGACTGGAGCGCTTCCCATACTTCCCATGAATTCACCCAAATTTGACTTTGCGGGACTGTCCCTGTGGGCAGGCAGTGTGGCATCACTAGCCTGGAATGGACCTATCATGTCTGCGTCGCGGCAGAACGAGGCCAGCTGGCCTGCCTCGAATACATCCTTGCCTTGGAGC
>KV908342.1:417656-434634 GCA_002005505.1 Botryococcus braunii | reverse complement strand
CTCTAGTAAGCAAATCTAAATAGTGGCCATTGTATATAGTAGGCCAAATCTAGCGGGCACCATAGTAGGCTATTTTTGGCCAATCTACGACATTGTTGGGATGACTATATGTACCAGGAAAGTCTACGGCATGTCAAGCTTTATACAATTGTGTCGTTGTGACACACACATTACAAGTTCCTCATCACGAATATGTCTTTCGAAAGCCATACCAATTCCAGTAAATACCTGGCGTGGATATATCTGGTCCCATGCAATTGCCATTCTATGCCTGAACCATGTCAGTAACCAGTCTTGGATCTCCTAGACAACATGAAAGCCGTTTCCTATGCAACGTAGACAACCGACTGCAAAAGCTTTCACTGATTCAATTCCGAGTATGATGAAATCAAGCCCATGGCCACGTATTTGCCCGTGTACAATAGCAAATACACGTGCGCACACACGGGTCGCGGTTATACATGCATACGTGCACATGTACGTTCCTAAACCCGCACATATGCGTTAAAAGATGTTTAAGCCTTTTCAAAAAAATTTAAACCATCTACGCTTGTTCTGCTCCCGAGCTCCTCGAGGATCCTAACGGTCCGAGTATATATGCAGTATATAGTATACAAATGTATGCATGGACAGACCCAAACGATAACACATGGGAGGTGGCATATGCATACCACGTAGTTTCAGAGAGGCCTCCCACAAGAGAGCTTTTCAGAGAGCCTTTAGATCTCCCCCTACCTGCTCTCTTGATGTCCTCCTTCATCTCCCCGTTTCTGCGGTGTGCTTGCACACATGTACATGCACGTGTGGTCGCATACTTACAAAGATTGCAAGCGTGTGCTATAGCTAGGTAGCCCTACAGGCATGGCCACCTGGAGCGTGCTTGCATTAGGATTGTACAAGAATTTTAGGTTTCAATACCAGTAGTATCCATCATCGTAGCAGTATACCTGAATAAGCCATTGCTTCACATGCTTGTATCTTTTAGCCACTTTTTTGGGGATGACCTTCTCGGGACAGCATATTAACTCTGTGGCCAAGGCCGTTGCGCTGCCGAACACTTCACATGTGGACAAGCAAACCCCCATCCGCCTGAGCAAGGCTTTCAGCTTAGTCGAGCTGATCCCGGAATGCTGCTTCACGCTGGCGAGAAAGTCCTCCAGCTCTGCGAGAGGAACCCGCTCCTTGATGTTCCACTGGTTCCTTGCCCGCAAACATGCGCAATTCGCTTTGATGGATTCACGGACGGCATCTTCATCGACAACGATTTGTGCCTTGAGAGTTACCCCACCAAGCTCCGCTGTGACCTCATCAATTGAAGCCGTACCCAAGGGTCCTTCCCACGATCCATCAGATTCTGTTGCCTTCGCCGCCAACTTCGGCCTAGGATCAGCAGCTGCCAGCCCCACGAAAGCTGAGGTTGGCTCACTCGGGTGCAGCTCACCACTGGGTACAGTCGATGACGCGTCGGGATCCGGATGCAGGCCTGATGTATCCTTCAAAAGAGCCTCGTGAGAGGCTGTTGCTGCAACAACTGAGCCGACTCCTGCATCTGCCTGCAAGCTGCTCCTTGAAGGATCTATGCGTTCGACCCTGACGATGTCGCTTTCCTCATCTTCCAAGTCATACGCCGTGGCTGGGTCCCCTGTGGCCGGGTCCAAGCTTGGACTAGAGGACCTTCTTCCTGAGGGGCTAACTCCCATGAAACACCTGTTCAAACCTTCCATCTTTAGATTGTGCACACGTTCCCGAATGAACGAGCGTCCGTGATCACTCATTGTAAAACTTATATACTTCGGGTTGCAAACCATGGTGAACTTGCCAAGTTTCTACTTAAAAGTGTGTCTAGCTAGAGAGCGATATCATGATCCAGTTGATCACATCCACAATTTGTACCCACATCCAGTTTATCCTTTAGTAGTCTACCTGGTATTTTTTTTCCTCCATAACTTAGCAGGGTAGTAGGTCTATGCCAGAATTACATGAAATTTGTCACATGCAAACGTCAAAATTAGCAGCCTTGACTGATGATGTTTGACACTTTGATCCAGCATAAGAAAACTATAGTATGCTGGATCATCAATATCATCATTGCAGCAAAATTCTTATGGAATGCAGACTTGGTGGCAAATATGGCTTATATCAGATAACTTTTAAGGGATTTATGGAATAACTATTTGGATTTAAAGCAATGTCGGACATTCTTAGCACGTTCGAACATCAAGACATCTCGAGTGGAGGCGAGAGAAAGCCCGCTTCTTTGTGAGACGAAATACCATTGAATTTTCTCCGAAATGTTAGAATAACAATAAAATAAGCATTTTATGGCCCAATAGCAACGCTTGGTGTGAAAATAATTCGTTGCGATGTGTTTGTCCCGTGAAAGGATCTGACCAAAATCAACTCGCTGAGAAAGAAAACTTTTGACCGACATTGATGTCATAGAAAAGAAAATAATATCTCCTAAAGTGCACATTTCGAGTTTATTCCCATTATTTCACCTGCGTCACGTCGCTCACGAAGCTGTCCAAGGATGGGGATGTCCCGGCAGCCCCACCAGCGCGGCGTTGCAGTACACACGTTACACGTGAGATGCGTGCTTACAACATTTCACCACGTGTGCTTTATGTGTTAGCATGTTTTGTGGCTGACTGGCCAACACAAAGCACGTATCATGTCGGTCATCGTCTGAATCAGTGTTGCCGTGAGATTCACGGACGGAGGGCATTCGTACGGTACTAGAGTGGAACCATAACGTACCGTACGGCGCTCACCCTACAGGGACACCCCCATGGAAGAGTGGACTCAACAAGGTTGCACATACGATCCCCCGGGGGGGGGGGGGGGGGGAAGAGCCCTACAGTACATACTGACATAATGTCACACGTAAAAACACTTAAGTGGGCACGGGATTGGTTGGGGGGGTGGTAAAAGAGATTTGTGGCCACAAATATTTGGGGTATACCATGGGTGTGGGGTTGGAGGAGACATGTGGCTGCAGGGTGGCATACGGGCCTCTGGCGTACGGCGTTGGCCCTTCCATGAGCTTCCTTATGGTGTTTGTCCTGGTACTACTGGGATAAACACCCACACTTTTCTTTTTCACCCTAAATGCGGGGCCCGGCTGGGGCCAACAAATTTGGCCCGAACAAAAGGCAGGCAAGAGCCAGGCAAGCGCAAGACAATCAGGCTTGCAGCAGGCCACTTGTTTCCATGAAAAATGGAATCAAATGGCTAGTGCTTGTGCGAATCGCTCAGCTACAGCCCGTTGCCTGCATTCAGACATATAAATTTGTTCACAGCTTGCTGCGGCATATAAAGGAAAACGCTGTGCTTGTCTACAAAAAGAATTAGCTAATTCATTGTATAACATGATCCAAAACTAAATTTGGAGTTTTAAAACAACATGTGTGTAATTCAAACGGTTGGCTCCAAGTTCATGCGCAACGCTGCGCATGAACTTGGAGGCAACCGTTTGAGTTACACACATGTTGCTAGCAAAGACAGTTGCCCCGTGTCAGCTTTCTCGCGTTGTTTGTTATGTGAGCGCTCTTTGTTGCTCCTGTTCATGGCTGGGTACCGTGTGCAGGGGAGGAATGCATTTGCAATGCAGTCGTCTCCCAAAACGCATCAACAACCCGTGAAGAAATGCTGATCATCAGATAAGAAGTTAAGGAACAAAATTTTCTTTTACAAGCCCACGCAGGCAACGTTGCTAACATGCTTGCTGCTGCACAGACTTGGAGAAGACAACTGATCAGACTTTTTTCACCCATGAGTTACAAACATGGGGATTATGCCTCAGAGCAAGATTTCTATCTGCTTGACCATGCTTATGGTCGAATAATAGTTTTGCTGTCCTTGAATCGTCAAGACCCAGAATAAGGGGCATGAAGTGTCGCGGGTAAATGCACGCATAACTTTGGCTCTGGTCCAGGTTCGCAAGATAAAGGCACCACTTCTCGAAGCTCAAAGTCAGACCAGAATAGACATGCGCAACTGCGACGCTGTCCAGACTCTACAATCAACCATTACCAAGTGCTTGCAAGGTTGGCCCCGACCCCGACACCGTTCGGGTGCAACAACAAACAAAAAGAAACACGCACGGGCATCCGCGCGCGCGCGCACAAACACACACACACACACACACACACACACACACACACACACACACACACACACACACACACACACACACACACACACACACACACACAGGCGCGCAGATACAGACAGACAGACAGAGAGAGAGAGAGAGAGAGAGAGAGAGAGAGAGAGAGAGAGAGAGAGAGAGAGAGAGAGAGAGAGAGAGAGAGAGAGAGAGAGAGAGAGAGAGAGAGAGAGAGAGAGAGAGAGAGAGAGAGAGAGAGAGAGAGAGAGAGAGAGAGAGAGAGAGAGGGGGGGGGGAGAGGCAGACAGAGAGAAAGGGGGGGAGGGGGAAGGGGTGTGGGGAAAGATACTGATATGTCATGCTTCAATTACCTCAACCTTGTTGCCACCTACATAACCCATGTACCAACTATAAGAACATTTTTTGACAATTCGCCAGAACTTCCTCTGAAAGCGGTGGTTGAGCACCAAACAGCAAAAACCCTCTTCTCGACCAGTACACTAAAATTCGTGTGCACCGATCACAGCAACTAGCAGATCTAAACACAAGAGTCCGGGGCCCAAAGGCTCCATTGATAAAATTGTCCACGTTCTTGATGACGTGGGCATTGCCTGAAGTATCTATATGCCGCCAAGGCAGCCTCAATAATAAGACTGCAATGGCGGGATAGATATATCCCCATATGCATTATCTATATAGATAATACATATGGGGCCAAAAAGGCGACCAGGAAAGCTGCAGGCTGCAGATATCCCCTTCAACATTCATCCATCAAATTGGCTTGATAAGATGCAAAGTAAATACAGCAACGAACAAACATGTGCAGTTAACCTTAAGTAGCTGGTATCGTGATTGTTTAAGACAATTCTCACGTGACTCTTCAGACCCTGCCCCCCGACCCCCTGGGGTCCCCCTTCCTGGAAAGCGAGCTGACATACACATTTGACAATTCTGAGGTACATATGGCCTATTGTATTCCAACAGGCAATTTGAGACAAATTTGAGGGACTGTTGGCCTAATGCATTCCAAGAGACAAACTGAGACAAATTTGAGGTACATATGGCCTAATGAATTCCAATAGACAAATTGAGACAATCTTGAGGCATAACGCAGTCCATCCCGCGTACTGCCTATCCTTCCATATAAGCATATAGCGAGTAGGCCTGTTTCCGCCGGATATGCAGCCATGGCGCCAGCTCATCGGCTTGATAAGATGCGAAGTATACAACCGATGAAGGAATATGCACTGGTGGCCTGGTGTCTGTCTGACCTGATTCCCAATAAGCCCCCCTCTCCTACTTCTTGCTCAAAGGAGATGTGGCAGTTGTGCTGAGGGTCCACGTGGCATCACCCATGCCATAGGCCATCCTGTCCGTCCGCCTCTACATAAAAGCAGAACGCTAGTAAAAAGAACACCATAAACAATCATTAATGTTTGTTTATGTTGTTTTTTAACAATCCTGTTGTAAAGACATCATTTTCGGAATCTCTTCCCTTGGAGTTTAAAAACCCAACAGGAGGAGATGATATGGCAATGACAACACCATAAACGTCAACACGTATATGGTATTATCGTTGCCGGATGGTCCAGTATTCCCATTTCCAGGACACGCCTCCAGCAAAATCGCCTTGAGAAGATGGAAAATAGCAAAAAAAGCGACCAAGGGAGTTTGCTGCTGCTGGTAACCTGGTTTGATATAACATGTCTCATCCGAGGTAGCCCCCCCCCCTCCTCTCTTGCTGGAAGGGGCAAAGGCAGTAAACCTTTGGGATATACCGGAAGGGGCAAAGGCAGTAGACACTCGGTGATCCATATGGACCAATGCACTCAATATATGTCCTATATAGGCCATGAATATCCTACATAGGCCACAATATTAATGTTTCTCTGCCTCTGTAACGAATTAAGCTGAATTTTCTTCTCCCTGGGCATGCCTATAGCTGAATGGCTCCATATAATGCAGAATAACAAAGCTAACAAAGGGACTTCGCTGCTGCTCCAGCTATTACCGAGCCATGGTATGGTAATATCTCCATAACCCTTTTCACCAGAATCCTGAGAAGCCCCACTTCCCATTTTCTGGAAGGGGAGAACCAGCATATTGGGGTCCACCTGGCATAAAGCATTCCAATGTCTCTCCGACTCTACCGTGGGACTAAGCAAGATCCCTTCACCCCGGACATGCGGCCAGCAACTTGCAATTTGCCAGCTGACAAGACCCAACTTGGCTTGATGCAGTCAATGACTGGACTCATTTCGTGTTTCTCATGTTTATGGTAACAATTTTGTGCGCTTGCAATTGTCTCCTGAACACCTTGCCAATTGGCTTGGCTTGATAAGATGCAAATTCGCCTATTGGCTTGATATGATGCAAGACGCAAAGTAGAAACCAAAAAAGAAATATTCACTGCAGGCCTGGGTTAATAACACCTCTTCTCACCTGATTACTGATAAGCTCCCCCACCCCCCTTTTCTGGAAGGGGAAGTGACAGCAGAAGCTGTTGTCCTTGTTGCACAATGACATCTAATGTCGCTCTGCCTTTACATCGTAATGTCGCTCTGCCTTTACAGCGGGATTAAGCAAACTTCCCTTCTTTCCGGTCAGGTAGCCAACAAATTGCAATTCGTTGGCTGGAAAAGACGTAAATTGGCTTATGATGCGAATTGGCCGATTGGCTTGATAAGACGCAAAGTAGAAAACCACAGAAGGATTATCAGCCGGAAGGCCGGGTTGACAATACCACTTCTCGGCCGACTCCCGACAACCCCCCCCCCCCCTCCTCTTCTCCCCCTTCCTGGAAGGGGAAGTGGCATTAAAGCGAGGAATTCATGAGTCATTATGCAAATCCATAGGCTGTAATGCGCCTCTGCCTCTATATAGCGGCAGCAAGCTGGTTCCTTCCTACCCTGACACACATCCCCTGAGGAATGCCTTCACAAGACGCAAACCCGCAAACCCAACGAACGAATATTCGTTAGAAGCTCAGGTGGTAAAATTTCTTTTTTTAATGGACCTCTCACATTATTCCTGAGAAACCCCCCCCCCCCCCCCCAGGGTTCCTGGTAAGGGAACCGACAGTACAGACCCACAGTGTAATTATCTCCAAAGGGTGTTAAGCTTTCTACACGGCATGATGCCTCTCTGCATCCATGATCCACCAACAAGCTGCCTTTCGAAAAATCTTCCACCAGACAGCTCGTTTTCTTCACCCTCCTATGGAGCATCACCTCGTCCATCTGTGACTGTGCGTCCAGCGAATGCTCCAGGTATTTTTGTTCCAATCACAATGTCGGCTGCATATCTCCTCCTGGCCCTCTCAAGCTTACAAGCAGCGAACGAGACAAAAAGATACCAATTTGTACTTCTTGGCCCTCTCCTTGCGGATGAACATGCCACGATGTTGCCTCAGGAAAGCTGCCAATGACTTGGGCCCCCCAAGCACTTCGCAGTTGCTCAGGCAAACTCCTAAGCTCTTGAGCGCGATTCTTATCTGCTTGTTGCTCAGGCCCAGCAATTCCTTCAGCTTCTGCAAGAAATTCTCCAGCACATTTAGGGGCACCTTGCTGCCACTACAGGCGGCATGCAGCTCCTCGCATTTCTTTCTCACAACAATTTCGAAGGCATCCTCATCGCCATCCTTGATGCTGAGCCCCTGAAAGAGTTCTACAAGTTCCTTCTCCATCTTCTGATCAGCACGCCCCATGATGTCTCGGTTCTTGAAGCAGTGTGCTACGCCAAACTCGTACGGCTGATATACACTGGAATATGAACTGGATCCGTGAAGGATCACTTGCTCTGATCTAAGATCAGAATGACCATGACATACCCTGGCCCCAGCAGGGCATGTGTCAGAGAAGCAGCTTATGGTTGAACCAATAGTTCTTAGGACCCCGATTGCCTAAAGCGGAGGCAGCAAATGGTAATCTCCGCTGATGCACCGGTGATCGTTGTCGGCAAGCCGGCCATGCGCAATGTCTAAAGGATCAAACAACTAGGCCATGACAAAAGCTAAGATGCAGTGTCACAACAAGCATAGATTTAACAATATTTCGCGCACGGAGGGTTTCGGATCTTGTGTAGGACAGGATTTTGGACAGGTGCATAAATATCACGAACACTGATGCCCTGGGTGCATTTCATAGAAATACACTTACATAAGAATGCATTGGAATATTAGACTAAGGGTTTCAGTAACCACATTCAGCAATGTTGTAAATGTTGGGGACCGACCTCGTTGATCAGTTCTCGCTGCCTAAAGCAGGCATGAGCAGGTCTAGCACGCCTCTCCCTGCTACCCCGAGAGTATGGCAAATGAGAATCTAAAGGAAAACTGTACTGCAGAAGAGATGTGAAAGAAAGTTCCCTGGCTGCAGAGTTCGCCGGCAGACTGAGTCCTGCCGTGGTGGTCACGGCGCTTAAGCGATGACTGAAGCATATCCTGACCGCATGTTAATGTGCAGTACCGGCAGTACATTGCACGAGATCATGTGATCCTCTGTGGGTGTTAGAGAGGAAAAAACAGTAGCAAGATCATGGCGGACAACGGATGAAATAAGATTACCTTCTCGTCCTTATTCACTTATGTAAAAATATGCAATGTTTTGCAGTTTTAGAGGTTGGGTCCCGGTCTCGGTCTGGGGTTTTAGGTCCTGCCAGTACCAGATTACTAATGGTGAACCTCCCAGACGTCCCCCCACCTGGTAGTGGGGGATGAGGGTCCACTGGGGGAGGGGGGCGCTTGCCATGGGGCCCTAAGCCTGTAGCAATCGACGGGTGCTCGCAGGGAGTTTTGGGAAGCTTGGGGCATTTGGGCACAATTCGTTGGTGTTTGGGGGGGGGGGGGGGGGGCGGGGCAGCCCCGCCCTCATCATCAGGTTCTAGTGGCTGAACATATGTAAACTTTTTCGTTTACAAGAGTGGGATAAATAAGACCAGACCAGCGTTCAAGGACCGTCCTTCTTCCCTCACAAGCATGGGCTTACGAAGACCAGCCCAGTGTTCCAGCGACCCACACCCAAAAAACGCCTTCTTCTTCCTCTTTGGTGGCAGGGGGGGGGGGGGGGTCCGTAAGCAGCCAATTCTGTGGCCTGAAGAGGACCGCCAAGGAAGGAGAGGCACGAATATCCGACCAACTCGATGGAGAAAGGAGAATCCCATTGATTGGATCCCTTTGAATCCCTTTGGTTGAAGGAGAATCCCTTTGAAGGTGTCTCGTCACAGCCGGCCCTCAGGGCACATGCATGCATATGACTGAAGCGCTTCAGTCATGTGCCAACTTGCACGTGCCTGCCTGACGCCCTGTTGCAATTGCGGGTTTCGGCCACAGCTTTATGGGAAGATTGCAGCCCCTTGAGGGCTAGCCTTCCGACATGTGTTGACTCGGGCGTGCACGTGCTTGCCTGACAGCCTGTTGCGGGATTTGGCCACAGCCTTGACAGAATAAGTGTGCTTCGACTCCAAAGTCGTCAAATTGGACGTGTCCCGGCTTTGACATGTACTGAGTTGCACGTGCCTGCCTGGCAGCCTACTGCGGGTTTCAAGCACAGTCCTGCGGACATGGGGTGAATCACCTGGTAATGGTCAGAACGGCGGGGACCCGAAAGTTTGAAGCCTTCCTGGTTGTGGGGATGGGGACCATTTGGACGAGGATGTGGTTTGATGAAGGCGAACGATTTGGGACACAACCCCCCTCCCCCTCTGCAGGAGTTTGCTGGAGGAGTTTCATCGTCGAGGTCCTTCCTTTCGCAAGAATCGACTGGCACTAGGAAGACCTTCCAACTCCGAGAGCCTCGCATATGCCCTCTACTGAAGACGCATGCGGTCCAAAATATCCATGCGGTCCAAAATTGAAGTGCCTCTCATGTTGATTTTCTAATCCTCCCTCCATCCCCCAGATCTGGGGGTTCTCTAGAACACCAGTGACCCCACCAACGTGTGTAAAGTGCTAGAAGAAAGATCCTGGCCTGTGCAATCTCCGCGTTCCCGTCGCCAAGAAAACAGCCAAACCTCAAACAACAAAGAGATTACAGTCTCTTCTTGTAGACGACAGATATGACACCTACTCGTGTCCCTGCCCTTCTCTTACAATGAGATTTCGACATCCTCCATATGACTCTTGTTCATCCCAGACCGTCAGCTATTGCAACGTTAAGCCCGTTGCAAATATGCATCGAACTTCCCAGTACCTGTCCTGCGATACTTCCCTCCTATGTATTCAACTCCCTCCTCCCCCCAGTGGACTTTGGCCTTCTTCTAGCCCACTACCACGCAAATCACGCATGAAGGTTCAGAGGAGAAACTTCTCCGGGCGGCCAAATTTGGTTTATAAGCCAAACGCCTCGCATGCGTCATATCAGACGGCATATCAATACAGCATTTCATAAACACGCTGGCGGTCTCTTTGACCCAACACGTTTCATGAACACCGCAGTGTCGACATGTCAGGCCTCTGTGTCAGCATTGATACTCATCGATTACTTCAGTCTCGTCTTGATTACGAATACCAAAATAAATGTGCAATCCCCAACATGTTATGTAAGACAAGAGTTACATGTAAGTTCTTAAAAGTACCGGAAACATATGTAATGCATTACATATGTTTATAAACATATGTGAAACACATGCGCGTGAGTGCAGTATCAGAAACCAAGAAAAGAACGCTTCAGGAGGACACACCCTGCCTTATCGTTACCACCTCACTCAGTTCCCTCCGCCCCATGCTTTAGGGGCCAATCACCAAATGCACCAAATGCATTCATATGACAATTCTCCCAACAAACGTGCCAGACAACAAAAGTCTCTTTTTCAGAAGACCAGAAGAATCAAGATCTTCTATGTTCTCCAGTGTCTTTCTGGGATTACTTTCACTCAGCTGCAGGTAATTAAACGGCCAACTAAACTTAACTAACCAACCGGCCAAGCAAATCAACCACCCGGCCAAGTAAATGAACCACCCGGCCAGATAAATGTACCAACCGGTCAGGACAGATATAGTAATGAGTTCCAGCACATATAGGATTTACCACAACCCCCTCGATCTCCACGCCCATGAAGCCTTTGTGGCTGTTGCATCCACAAAGGTTTCATTTTGCAAAATGAATCCTTCTTGGTTCGAACCACGACCCTTCTGGCCAAACCATATCTGGCTGTAGAAGAGCGATTGTTCACATGAAATTGAGCAAATAGGTCCTTGGTTCGAACCACGACTCAACGGCAGGTTTGCTGAAGCCGCTCCTCACCTCGGCCTAAGTGAAAAGGACGATGACTGCTCCCAACTGGGGTGTCCCCAACATCAATGAGTGTGCCGCGTGAGTTGCGGTCCCCATGTGCGAGTCGCTGTGGGAGACTTTCCACCCATGTATGTTATCCATCTACAGCGACCCAACCGGAGGGACATTCTCCACCTCATCCATCGCACCAGCCTCTAGTAGCTGGACATATGTATCCTTCTTCTGAAAACCTCTTTCTCCCTCTTCTTCTTCTGTACCGGCTGGACCCGTGGGGCGTTTCTCAACCTCATCAATGTCGAGTGGCTGGACCGCTGTATCTTCTTGGTTCCGCGAAAGCCAGCACCTCGTTCCTGCGAAAGAGACTCGCGGTGGCAAGAGCCAGCACCCGCGACCCGGGGTCCATACTGCGTAGCATGTGATATCCCAGACCATCACGCCCCCCCCCCTCTCGGGCAGCAAACTGGCTCTCCACACTGCAGCTCCCACTGCTGAAACCTGACCCTACGGATAATAAACTGGCTCCCCACACTGCAGCTCCCACTGCTGAAACCTGACCCTACGGATAATAAAACGATTGCTTAAACATCCCTCCACTTCTTTGCGTGCCATGATGGCTTGCTTCAGACGCCCTTGGCAAACCTTTCAACAAGGCCGAAGCATTAGGATGCAACTCCAGACGCGTCTTCCTCATCACGAACATCGATGCAGACCAGCAGGACCCAGGCGGGAGGAGTCAGCCCCGGACTACACACGACCCAGGCTCCAAGGCCAGCGAACCCCCTCTTCTGTGTCTTCGCTTGCCCTGATAGACTCTCAAACAGCGAGAAATGCTGCTTGTGCTTCGGCTTTGAAATGAAGCTGCCTCCACCAAGGAAGCTGACATGGGCAGGGGCGTGGATCACGGCAGTGTTTGCCGAGTCTTCAGCAGCCGCTTGAGCGCCGTCAACCATGTGCTGCACTCATCCCAGTCGGTTGCCGTCAACGAAACCTGCATCCCGCTCCCTTCGCAATCAGGCCCCCGGAGTTTAGGTGGATGAGGGCCTACAAGACAAAAGCTAGGGTTATTCTAATCCAATAAGCTCAAGCGCCGTAAGCATTTACGCCTCTTATCCCAGCCGGTGTCGACATTGAAACCTGCATCCCCGTCTGCTGCAATAAAGTCATCAGGATAAGGAGAGATGTAGGACCTACACGATTAGGGTCCAGAGGGTTGTCAACTTGTGTGACGAGCCAAGCTTCAGTTACCCCACTCCAGTGAGGCTTACAACCTTAACCATGTTCTGCATGCACTCATTCCAATCGGTTGCCCGCGGCAAAATCTGCCTCCCTGGCCTCTGCATTCAGGCGAATTCCGGCCATGGGGCATTGCGGGGCATGTTGCTGATGAGCATTAGCTCTGTGAACACCAATCAGGCCATTACATGACAATTGGGTGTAGCACGCCGGTACACAACCTCGAGGTGCAGGTGCAGCATGGAGAGAGAGAGAGAGAGAGAGAGAGAGAGAGAGAGAGAGAGAGAGAGAGAGAGAGAGAGAGAGAGAGAGAGAGAGAGAGAGAGAGAGAGAGAGAGAGAGAGAGAGAGAGAGGGGCGGAGTGGGGTGGTGGGGGTGGGGACGACTGCGTCGCTGCTGCGACCGCGTAAGCGCCTGCGGCCCTAGGGAAGCTAGCAGAAGACCCCAAGACTTCCGTTGCATCTACTGTCGCAGCCCCAGTTCTGAAGCTCTACACCGCTTGTCCCTAAGCAGAAGCCGCGGTACCAATTGCATGGCACAACCCTTAGTTCTGCTGCGGTCAGAGTGCGCAGTCATGGCGAAACAAGGGCAAAACCATGAAAACCGGACCTGTATCTGCGTGGCAGCGGCCAGGTCGCGGGAATTGAGGGCAGCCGCCAGCTGGACCAGCGCTGTGGCCACGCTGGGGGACACGTCGTTCTTGTTCAGCTTCCAGAACAGGGTTCCCAGGCGCTTGGCATTGTCCTCCATCTCCCTCTTCTTGCCTGGCTGAGACCCAACTGCGGCCGCGCAGGTGTCATACAGCGCTCGCAGCGCCTTCACCACCACCTGCAGGTTTGCCGGTACCTACATGGGTACCGCGTCACCCCCCAGTCCCGTCAGCTCAGCGGCCTTGGGAAGCTCCCTTCCACGCCAGATGCCTGGCAAGAAATTTGCCGATCAGCAACATCTGCTTGGAGTATTTGGGAGTTCCTAGAGGCATTCATTTCGGCACTGATCAATTTGCTATCAATCATCCAGGAATTCCTTACAGGCAGACCTCACCATTGCGCTGTGCATTTAGGAATTTGTTCATGGAACGGCTCCACAATTTGAGAATCCTTTCAAAAATGTGGTATTGACCAGGACTCCCCGGCATCAGTAACGGACAATTTTCAATCACACCACAAGTTAGCACCCGATGAGGTTTTTAACCCCCCCTCCCCCCACAGGCGGCGGAACACAAGAAGTAACAGCAGAGCCAATCATGTACATAACAACTGTCACCCCACATTGACACATGAAGACGCGGGCACCAGGCCCACTGCCACTAACGATGAGCACTTTCAACTTCAGAAAGAATGTCTTGATGTGTATGCCTTGCAAGCCTTGGGCTTCGAAGAGAAGAAAATGCAATGATAACCTGCACAACTTTGACAACACTGCAACTATCCAATATCAGGAACTGATATGAGGCTTCTTGAGTTCTTGAGCAAGACATCTGAAGCGCAAAAGATAGCATTTTCAAACAAGCAAGGATCAAGGCTTGGGGCTTACTTGGTGGAAGTCATTGTGATTCATAACAAAATTCAAGAATATGATGAAAACAAACTATCATTTATGTCCAACAAAAAGCCCTGGTTGAGAACCCCGTGATGCAAGGCTATGCACGTTTCATTATCGAATGCCCCTGGTTCTACAAGGAGCAAGTTCTTGTACTTCCAGAACTAGCAATCGCCTGTGGTTCTAAAACAAAACTCGCGGTGCCAAAAGAAGCAAATGCCTGTGCAGGAGAGCGTAGAGGTGCCACGCCACACCTCAGACACGTCGGCGGTGGTGATGCTGATGTTTGCGGGGGGCCCCGTGGGCGCCAACGGGGTCGCGGGAGCCGAGGCACCGGCCCCCGCAGCGGCCGCGGCAGTGGGGGTAAACTGAGTGGGGGCAGGGGCGTACTGCCCCCCCGGGGCCGCACCAAACTGGTTGGGCGGCGCGTTTATCGGTGCAGGGGGCGGAATTGCGGCAGGAGTTTGAGTCGGGACAAACGTTGCTGCGGGCTGCACCTGCAGTCACCGTCACCATTGTGTTATACACTCTCCATTCCAATGACTAATGCAGGAGTCTACATGTGCATAAGCATGTGAATCCATTAGAGTGCGCCTGTGCACGACTACTGCAAGCTCCACACTGCCTTGCCACAATGACTGGTGCAGGTGCACAATCGTGCATGACTGCTACATGTCATAACTACTACATAATGCACATTGCCCTGTCATAACAGTTATATGGTACGAGCGAGCACCAGTACATATGGGCATGACTCATGCAGGCTGCATATTGGCCATCATATTCATGCATTCTACTGACGACTGCACATTGCCCGTTGTAATGCCATAATAGAGAACACACATGCATATGTGCGTGACTACTGCAGGCTACATATTGCCCGCCATAGTGCACCACGCTGCAGAGCAGTGTGGGGCCCCACTGTTCACAGTCAGACCCCACCAATCAACCCTGAGCCAAACCCATTGTGAAAGGCGCAGCTGCAACACGAAGATGTACGGGAGACGTAAGAAGAGAAGGTGTGACCAGCATGCTCAGAGGTACACAAAGGCAGAGGATACAGCCTCACACTGAAGTGGTACACCAAGCCGAAAGAATGTACAGCCACCACGCTGAGAGGAACGACAAAGTGCAACCCGGGCCCAAATGAAACGTTTTGGAAACAAAAAGCAGTATCCGAGCGATGTCCGTCAAATTCCTTGCGATAACTCACCTGGGCTGGAACATGAGTGTGGGAGGATGAGGGGCGGGATGGCATGTACACGCCTCCACCCACAGCAGTGTCCATGGAACCCATTGGGGGACCAGGTGGGACAGGTGGCGCAGCAGCAGGTGTGAAAAAGTTTGCGGACCCATACTGCGGGGCAGCAGCGGCCTGAGGTGGTGGTGGGGGTGCCTGCTGCGGGACCGTCGGAGGAGGTGGTACCTGCGGGGGCTGCATGAGCACACCGCAGACTCAGAGAAGAACCTCACAATCGTTGAGATAAGCTGGTCCCTCATTGAAGAACTGAAGAATGTTACAAAGGATGGAGGAGGGGACATCTGGCAGGGACGTGGAAAACAGCCCTCCGGGGAAGGCACAAGAAACATACGGGACACAACACGGGAACCATCAGGTGACAGATAAAGGTGAAGGGGCGGGGGGGGGGGGCGGAATCTACAACTGCCAATGCTGCGTGTAGGAACCCTCTGTCCCAATGCCTAAAACACGCCAGAGAGGGGGTGTACCTGACAGTAATACAATCATTTCGCAAGGAAGCCCACGAGAAGACTATCAATTTGACAAAATTACAGTTGCCAGTCACGTAGGCAATGAGTGTGGCCTATTTTCATTGACGATATTTGCTGGGTCTTTCGCTCGGGCAAAATTCCTTATCTTGGGCTAACATAAGAATCAATCACAGATTTGGAGTAGTGTAAAACTAACCCAACAAACTTTGATATGGGATGCCGTATGGACAATGTAGGTCATGCGGTACAACCGTTAGTGCCGCAACTAACTAGCGCAACAAATCAAACAACGCTATTTCAAGAGTCAGAGGCAGACGCTTAAGGGGCTGGCATACTGCCGTAAATACAAAGGATGGGAAGAAGAAAGAAGACAAACCTGCAGCTGTTGACCGTATGTACCGGAGCCTCCCCCTCCAGTCAGAGGTACATACTGAGCCGGCGGTGGATAAGCTGTTGCTGGAACGGTGGTCCCATAGCCAGCATACCCATCACCATAACCTCCTCCATATGCCGAGGTCTGCAATTCCATCCCCAAACCAGTCACAAATTTCATCATAAAGGCATGCAGCTCCTAACAAGCCACATCTTCCACAATTAAGGCACGCAGCTGTTGGTCTGCATGACCTTCAAACCCCCCCCCCCCCCTCTCTCTCTCTCTCTCTCTAGAGAGAGAGAGAGGAGAGAGAGAGAGAGAGAGAGCGAGAGAGAGAGAGAGAGCGAGAGATAGAGAGAGAGAGAGAGAGAGAGAGAGAGAGAGAGAGAGAGAGAGAGATAGAGAGAGAGAGAGAGAGAGAGAGAGAGAGAGAGAGAGAGAGAGATTGGGGGAGGGGGGGAGAGACACCCCCCCCCCCCCCGGGTGGATGGAACAATCAGGAAGACTCCAACTAAAATCTCCCATGCTGGAAGTTAGTGAAGCAGTACCAACATATAGCCAGAGTTGGTGTAGCAGCCCCACTGACAGGTACTAAGAAACTTTGAAACGTAGGAGTAAGTCAAGTGGTCTTGGAAGGAGTTGTCAGCCCTCCCAGAAATACACAGCACTTCCAAATGTCAAGCGATGCAAGCACAAGACAAGCATGCCGTCTTACCTATCTCCATGAAGTGACCCCAACCCCCCAACCACCAAAATTAA
>KV908342.1:372656-410156 GCA_002005505.1 Botryococcus braunii | reverse complement strand
CCCCCACACACACGCGCGCGCGTGTGCACGAGAGGGAGGGAGGGAGCGCCTGGATATGGGTAAGAATATAGTATCCACTGGATACCACCAAACACAAAGCAATATGCCACCCTGTTTTCCAAGAGGTGTGTTTACTTAAAGAGGGAAAGAAAAGGAAGATGGGGAGGGAGGGAGAAAGAGAACAATATGAAGCGGCAACACATTAAGGCCGGGCACGAACCAGGTTGTGCTGCACGTCACCGAAGGATGCGCTGGCGAAGACACCCGGCACTGTGGGGCACCAAGCTACCTCCACCACGAAGCCTTGCGAAGTCTGAATTTCCCCAGATACTGAACCCGAGGGAACGTCCCACAACAAAGTGCGGCCATCCCGACCTGAAGACAGCAGCAGAGACGTGTCGTGGAGGCTCCAGGATAAACTCAGAACACCCTGCGCACACCAACAGCTCCCCAAATCGCACCACGTGGGACCCTCCCATGACACGCACCACATGAAGACCTACCATGACATGCACCACATGGTGACCCTACCATGACATGCACCACATGGTGACCCTACCATGACATGCCCCAGGAGCCCGACCTTGATATGGCCCAGGATTTCTTTGATAGGTGCCCTGTTGACGCACAGGCCCTGAAGCTGGACTGCATAAGACATATTCCTACACTGTTGTCCAGGAGCTTTTTGCTGGGAGACCTGCTAATGCCCGAGCCCCAGAAGTGGAGTGCGTGAACTCAGGTCCTTATCTGGACATGCCCCGAAAGCTTTTGACATGTTCCAAGTTGTTGCACATGCCTCATGACTGGACCGCATGGAGACATGCTCTTGCCTCCACATACCCACTAGCTCATTGATATTCATATAATAGTTGCACAGGTCCCAAAACCAAAATGCATGTGACATGCTTCTACTCTGTTGAGCCCCAGCAGGATGTCCTGGGTGGGTGCAATCCCATCAGTGGACCGCGACATACATGTCAGAGACTTGTTATGCCCCAGGAGCTCTTCGAAATGTCCGTCCCTCCTTCCCTTGTGGTTGTCTCTTGCTATGTCCTTATCTTGGCATGTCCTCCTGTGCCCTGATGTTGAGACGCTCCTGATATGTTCGTGATGTCCCTTGTTATGTCCTTACCTTGTTGTGCCCCAGGAGCTCCTTGATGGGAGCGCTGTTGTTGCGCAGATCCCACAACTGAATCGTGGGGGACATGTCCTCGGCACATGCCACCAGCAGCTGCGTGGCCACGTCAGGGTTCCAGGCCACGGCCGAGCATCTCCTCATCCGCCTGCTCCCCCCAGCCAGACACAAAATGTGAATATGGGTGAGTGTGAATGTGTGTGTGTGTGTGTGTGTGTGTGTGTGTGTGTGTGTGTGTGTGTGGTGTGTGTGTGTGTGTGTGTGTGTGTGTGTGTGTGTGTGTGTGTGTGTGTGTGTGGAGGGGGGATGTAAGTCAAAAAAGTCGAGAGGACAGGAGGGGAGCTGGTTGTGAAGGCACAATTGCGCAAGGGGCACACACGATCACGCAGTCAGCAGAGCTGAGGGGCCTACCCAGCTGTATCCCGAAGAGTAATGACAGGTTTCTGCTTCTTCAGGTCCCAAACCGTCGCCGTCCCATTGATGCTGCAAGTGGCCAGAATCCATTCCACACGCTTGTTCCATGCAAGCGAGGCAATCTCAGGTTGAGGCGACTGCCCGCCTGCCCCCGCCTACGCCATGTGGCCCATGTGACCATCAGCAACGCCAAGAGACGCCGCATTGACGTGCTCATTAAGAACGCCCATCCTCCCAGGCCCATAAGATCCATGTGATTCATGTGAGACTTCAGGCGCAACATGCCAGGGCACCAGCTTTTGACATGCTCAGTGAGCCTGCCTCTTTCCCCAGACACATGGACATATGACCCATGTGTTCCCTGTCAGACCTCAGCATCCACGACAGAGCAGCGGCCTTGACATGCTCACTAAGCCCATCTACCCCCCTTCAGGCACATGAGATCCATGTCCATCATGATGGACATCAGCATCAGCACGACCAGGGCAGTCCAGCGACCTTAACATCCTCAGTAAAGCTCGTTCTGGCCCCCAAGGCACATGTGACCCATGTGATGTCACCCTCCTGTAAAGGTGGGTGACACGAACCAACGAACGACTCCACGCAGGAAGTAGTCATATTGGCCTATGCTTGCCCAAACCCCCTTGTGCTAAGGTATGGGCCACGTTCATCCCATGTGACAGGTTCCTGACCAGCGGACCAGGTTTAAGCTGCTGTTAGGAACATGCCAGGGACACTGAGGGGATGCGCACACGGGCCGAGAAGCATTAGTCACATGAGTCATAATCTCCCTTAATCACAGTCTCACATAGTGGGGGGACAGCGGCATGGACTATCGAGCATATCTCAACGTCAAGCATTTTGCAAAGTGAACCAACTGAGAAGGTTTGCTGGACATCCCCCGAAAGGCAGAACGCTTTTTGCAAATTGCATCACAGTGGCGCATCCCCGAACAGCACAGGTGTTGACGTCATCCATCCCTCAGCGCAAAACAGGTCCCCAAAATGGCCCCGCAATGGGTCATACACACACGAGCACGCCGCAATGTGCAGGCACACATACATAAGGGAGTCCTACAGGCCAGAGGAGTAATTTGGTGAGTTGAAGTTGACAAAGACATTAATTTTATGTATGTTGATAAATGAGATGAAGTGTTTCTTGAGAGCAGGATACAATATGGGCACAGTAATGATCTCTTTGCAATAATCCGATGTAATCAAGTGTACCTTGAGGGCAGGATATAACGTGGGAGAGGCAGGGTTGACAATATCCCAGATGGCGAGTTCCCCATCCGCGCCCCCAGTGGCCAGCAGGTTCTTGGAATGTTGATTGAATTCAACCCCTTTCACCTGCATGTACATGAACACAACTTTCACCACCCCACAACACATATCCCTCCCCCACACGAGCGTGCGCCGCACACGCACCCCCCCCCCCGGGGCCCGGCTCCCCCCCCCCTTCTCTCTCTCTCCCTCCCTCCCCCCTTCTCTCTCGCCCTCCCTCCCTCCCCCCCCCCCCTCTCTCTCTCTCTCTCTCTCTCTCTCTCTCTCTCTCTCTCTCTCTCTCTCTCTCTCTCTCTCTCTCTCTCTCTCTCTCTCTCTCTCTCTCTCTCTCTCTCTCGCGCGCGCGCGCACACACACACAAACACACCCCTCACATGCATGTGCTCAACCCCAAGAAAATGTCCACCAGGGCAATTTACAGGCAGTACCGCTGGAGGGCCCTTGGCAACGCGGCACTCCAGCTGAGGAACGTGTTACACAGAAGCCCTACCCGCCGAAAGCCCTTCAAGGACTGCCACAGGGGCGTACCGCTCCAGTGTGCTTGGTAAGGCGGGACAGCAGCGCTCCGGGAACGTCACCCCCGTTCTTTGCAGTGCCATGAGCCAGCTTGTCTGGATCCCAGAGGACTACCCCGCCATCGTTGAGGCCGCCCGCAATCACTCCCATCTGCTCACAGAGCACCATCATAGATCACCATTAGCAGGTACCATGTACAGGGATGTCACAGAGAGGGTGACCACAGAGACGCGTACCACAGTGGAGGCTGTCCCACAAATATCGGACGGTTACCATAGACGAGGGTATCCCACAGATGCCGGCGGATAACTACAGAGAATGGTCCAGAGCTGTCAACGGGTTACAACAGGCCAAGACAACCAAGAGATCAAAGGAATACCACAGGGAAGTTGATTCCAGAAGGTTCAAGGAGGAGAAGGATCCATAGCTAAAGCAAGGATTACCACAGAGAAAACCATCGAAGCATCAAGGGATTATAACTCAGGAAGTTATCTCGGGGCTGGTCAGAGGGTGAACACGGGGGAAGTTCAGCCAACGCTGGTCAGAGGGAGGCCACCGAGGTAGGTATCCAGAGCTATCAGAGGGTTACCACAGAGAGGGTTACCGGACAGGGCTGTCAGAGGATTACCACACAGAGGGTTAACAGAGAGGGTTAAGAAACAAGGTTGCCACAGAGCTGTAACTCTGACGATCAAGAGAGGGTTCCCAGAGTGACGGTTTCCACATAAAAGGTTGCCACCTAGCTGTCACTTCATCACCAGCAGATAGGGTTCCAAGATTGCGGACTTCCCCAGATTTTCCAGCGGATTACCACATGCAGGGTTGCCAGATGATTTCCAGAAGATTACCACACACAGGATTGCCATAAGACGCCCACAAGATTATCACACAGAGGGTTGCCACAGAAGTTTGACAGCATTGACACACAGAAGGTACAGAGGATTGACACACCCAGGATTGCCACAGAACCTCCACAAGACTGCCCCACAGAGGGTTACCACAGAAGTTAAAGAGCATTGACACACACAGGGTTGCCACATAATTGCCGTACAGAGGGTTGCCACAGAAATTCAAGAGCATTGACACTCAGAAGTTTGCCATAGGTCCTCCTCCAGAGGATTAACACACAGGCAGTTGCCAAAGAACTCCCAGAGGATTGCCACACAGAGGATTGCCACGGAACCTCCAGAAGCATTGACACCCAGAGCATTGCCACAGAACTTCAAAAGCATTGACAAACAGAAAGTTCCATGAGGACCTCCCAAGGATTCCCGTACAGAGGATTTCCCCAGAATTTCAAGAAAAGTAGCCCACAGGTTTGTCGCAGAACTTCCAAAGCATCACCAAACACAGGGTTGCCACAACCCCCAGAGAATTACCACACAGAGGCATGCCACAGAACCCCCAGAGGATTACCACACACAGGATTGCCACAGAACCTCCACTAGATTACCACACAGGCGGTTGCCACAGAACCCCCAGAGGATTACCACACACAGGATTGCCACAGAACTTCCACAAGATTATCACACACAGGTTGCCACAGCACCTCCACAGAATTCCAACCCACAGGGTGGCCACGGGATTTCCAGAGAATTGCCACACAAAGGGTTGCCACAGAGCTGGCATCCCAAAAAGCTGAAAGCTGCTTGAGAACATACCTTGGTAGTCTCCAGTGATCCCCAAGAAAGCCTATTGAAAGAGTCTTGCACATTGCCTGGTGATCCCAGGGCAGGCAGCTGCTTGCCCCCATCCCTGAAATTTGGAGCCAAAACCTGCAGAAGCAGCAAGATCCTCAAATCGAGTATTCAGAAGAACACAAGTCGTCGGAAAGATGCCGAAGGGAATACGTACTCTATGTGACCCGTCGGGGGTATTGCTCTGTGGAATGCTCCTAATAACTTACCTTGTCCAAGTAACTGACGCTTCTTGGTGTCAAGCTTAAAAACAGCACAATCAGGGCTCAAGCTTTCAAAGGATGCGTTGTTGATGTCGAGTTTCAGTACGGCATTAGTGTGCGAGAAAGGCGCGAAGGGGGGACACTATATCCTATGTGACCTTGCTGTGAATATGCTATCTGCAATGCTCCCAAATCTGGTGCCATATGAAACTTGGCATTTTTGTATGAAGGCTGCAAGTGAATGGCTTGGCTTGGTCCTCTGCACAGTTTCTAGTGATACAAAGAAGGGAACCCCACTACAAACCGATTGCCACACACCAGAGCGGAGGCTGATGCATTTATTTCAGGACATCTGATAACATTTCAAGAGTCCGAACAGTACCTAAGGTACTCCTATCAAGGTGTGACGCATTAGCGTGTTGCATACGAGCAGGCAGTCCCTCGGAACTTTTTGTTTGACGTGAAAGATTTAACTGCTACGACTTGCTTGACTAGATTAATCCAGGTATAGAGAGCGTGGGGAATGCATCCTCAAGTAGATGATCCACACCTGCAGGACTGGAGTAGACGAAAAGCTAACATCTATGCTATCTGCGGCTGTTCCAGCTGCAAGGAATGCGTTGAAAGGGGACCACGCTAAGGTCGCAGACAGATGTGCCTCTTTAAGTACCATTGTCGTTATCCACCTACAGCTACCTAAGGATCCTCGTTGCCCATAGGGAAACCATGCCAATGAGGCGTCGAAATTCCCCCGAGACTATCTTATTATTACAAAAAAACAGGTCATGATCATGAACAGGTTCTCGCAGAACTGCAAGAGTTGATCGGGGTTGCCGCCATGTGCAGATCCGGGTTCGCCCCACCCCCGTGCATCGTGCCGAGCGAAAGCGCAGTACCGTCACTGCGCTTGAATAAACTGTCGTACTGCTTATACAGTGAGGCATTGATGCCAGAAAGCTGAAACAAAGATACTTTATTTTCTACTCTACTGTTGGACTCTTTCTTTACCGGCTGGTCGTTAGCTTGCGGGAAGTCGTAGACCCTTATCGCAAGCGGCAAATGGGCGGGTCAAAGCGGCTGTGCCTTTAAACGAAACAGCATCTTGGATTCTATTGATATATTTACAGCTTAGTTCTGAAGATCAATTCGTGAAGTACGTAGAGGATCTGTTGCGATGTTGTAAGCTTCCATGCAAACATATCACAAATGCAAGAACATAACACAAAAGTGCAAAATAAGTACAGCGTTTTGTTGCCCACATACAACGAACGTGAGAACATCGGGATCATCCTTTGGCTTCTCGTGAAAACGTTTGAATCCAGGTGAGTCACAGCGTTGATCTGCAGAGGCGTGATCGAAAGCCCCTTGATGGCCCCCTGCTTTGGAGAAACTAAATCAGTCGTGTATACGCTAAGAAAGACCGCCACCGTTGGCTGGAAGTCCCTGCACGAAAGTCTTGATATGGACAGACCATTTTGCATGTGTAGTCGGTGATGGTCTGTGCTGTGCCCTCTGCACCTCCAACTGAAGTAAGTATCCTGACGGGACCACATGAACTTGAATGAAAACATTCAGAGAATTGTTAAGCGTACCTGCTATATAAGGTTGAGTGCATGCCAGAATAGAATGCGGCTGGAACATAATGCACTTGTGTGGGGCCTGCAGTGGCTTGGACTATGAGATTGTTGTCATTGATGACAACAGTCCTGATGGAACACAGGAGGTGGTGAAAAAACTGGTTGATTTATACGGGAGGCACAAGATTGTAGGTGCCCCTCCAGTTGGACATCGCATATCAAATGTGAACTGCCTGTATCATACAGGAGCAAGAGTCTTTAGCGCATTTCCCTTCTTGAAGTGATTTCAATGACTAGATACACCAAATTTCAGTGGATTACCTGCCTCAAGTGTCTAAGTGTGTGCTTTAGTGCGGCCACTTACACACTCTTACTCATGAATGCACGCTTGCACACACGCGCGCAGAATCTATGTTTAAGAGGCATGTTGGCAGAAGGGAGGGACAAGTAAGGGGAGAGAGGAGGGATAGAGGGGGGGCAGGGAGAAAGGAGTGGGGAAGGACATGTGGGGAGGGTTGGGGTTCAGAGGGAGGGAGAGAGAGAGAGAGAGAGAGAGAGAGAGAGAGAGAGAGAGAGAGAGAGAGAGAGAGAGAGAGAGAGAGAGAGAGAGAGAGAGAGAGAAGGTGACAGGGAGAGGGACGGTTGGAGAGGGAGGGGGGATTGTGAGGGGGGGAGAGAGAGAGAGAGAGAGAGAGAGAGAGAGAGAGAGGAGAGAGAGAGAGAGAGAGAGAGAGAGAGAGAGAGAGAGAGAGAGAGAGAGAGAGGAGAGAGAGAGAGAGGGGGGGGGGGGGGGCGGGGGCGGGGGAGAGGGAGAGGGAGAGAGAGAGAGGGGGGGGAGGGGGATCTGGGGAGAGATGTTGATGGGTCAGGTGAAGACGAGACAAAGAATAAGGTTTAGAAATCATCCCCATTGATGAATGCATCTCCACCTGCATCTGTTCTGCAGGTTCTGAGGCCCAGGCCGGGAAAATTAGGGCTGGGCACAGCATACCTGCATGGCCTGCAGCATGCAACTGGGAACTTTGTGATCATCATGGACGCAGACCTCTCCCATCATGTATGCCTCTAAAACCCGTGATGTTATTGTCTGCGCGCGTCGTAGAACCAGCAATTGCAGACCTCTCCCATCATAAACGTTGCACACAACCCGTCATGATGGCTAATGTGTTTGTCAGCCAATCTGCTTATGACATCCATCCCAACCATGTACTCTGTAAAGCTCCTTTTTGGATTTTGCGGGAGCGTGTTAGAGCCTCTTTTGGTGGCTGCGGACCTCTCCCATCGTGGACAGCTGTAACCTCGTTTTGTGTACCTGTGAGCGTTGTAGAATCAAAGTTGTGGCCAGTGCCTTGAACCTGTGGCATTGGTGTCTGGATGCGTTCTGACTCCCATTTCCTTATTTCTGTGGATGTACTGTAAATCTCTTTTCCTTATTCTTGAAGAAGGGTTTGTGAGCGTGGCTTGGGTATTCATGTTGATGCGCACCTCTCCCAATACGTACATGAACCTACAACCCCGTCCTGAGCCCCAGGGGGGGGGGGAACCTCAGATGCTGAAGAAGTGGAATGGGGTTAGACAGCAGAGGGGCCGACGGTTGGGGGGGGGGGGGCAGAAAGGGAAGGCAAAGAAGAGGGTAGAAAGGGAGAGAAGGAGTAGAATTTGATTAGGACGGAGAGTCTCTCAATGGAAAGAGATGGAGACGACGAGGGTCCAAACGGGAGAAAAGAAGCAAAAGGGGATGAGGCAGAAGAGTGGCCAAAATACGGGGAAGGGACTGGAAGGGGATGGAGTTGAAGAGGGTCAAAAAGGGAGAAAAGGAGTTTTAGGGGATGCGGCAGAAGAGTTTCCAAATGGGAGTGTGGGAGCGGAAGGGGATGCGGCCGAAGAGTCTCATCTCCCTCCCCCCCCCCCCCCCCCACAGAAACCTTTTTCCATCTGGAGACTCTGCGTCCATATCCTTCGTCCTTTGCGTCCAACAGTTGTTTGCACTGGTATGGGGGTCTTGTGCGCCACATTCAGTTTGATTATAATGTCAGAAGTGCCTCCAACAACTTTAGTCAGCTTGCGGACAAATTGGTGACGTGCAGTCACATGGGGAAATAATGCGCTACACACCCAAGTTAGACATAGCATCGTACACGCCGAACTTAAGTCTGGCCTTCAGGAACTCAAGTCATTTTGCCGACACCGGTCTTTTGCAGTGCTGTGGGGTTTTGTGTGCCACATGCAAGTTCGTTGTATTGGTGTAAGGTGAGAGTCAAAACCAAAAGCTGTGCTTGTCACGTCCGCTCAAGGTGAGGGCCGAGATGGCATATCTTCAGGGTGGAGTTTCCTGCCATGGTGTGAGGGTGTCACATTGGCTCCATGTGTTGCAGCCGAAGTACATCCCAGCATTCATTCGGAAGCAAACGGAAACGGATGCGGACATTGTTACGGGAACGCGGTACGCGCAAGGGGGCGGTGTGGCAGGATGGGACTTCCGCCGCAAGCTGACGTCACGGGGTGCTAACTTCCTTGCAGCTACTCTTCTGCAGCCTGGCGTACGATCCCCCTCATTCTGCCTCTCTCCAGAGGAAACCCAATGCCCTTGGACGCTTGACAGATGAACATGTACAGCCGCATGTGCGCGAATACTCGCATACGCGCACGCATAGACACATGCGCACGCACGCACACACACGCACGCACGCACGTGCACACACACACACACACACACACACACACACACACACACCACACACACACACACACACACACACACACACACACACACACACACACACAGATGCGGGCATGCATGCACGCTCCCCCCCCCGGGCCCCCCCCCTCTCTGTCTGTCTCTCTCTCTCTCTCTCTCTCCTCTCTCTCTCTCTCTCTCTCTCTCTCTCTCTCTTCTCTCTCTCTCTCTCTCTCTCTCTCTCTCTTCTCTCTCTCTCTCTCTTCTCTCTCTCTCTCTCCCCCCCCCCCCCTTTCCCCTCCCTCCCTCCCTCGCCCCCCCCCCCTCAAACACGCATTGTTCCCATACCGGTTCCCCTCTGTACAGTTCAATAGCCAATCAGGGGACGAGAGTGGCTGGCTATTCCACAGCCTTCCCCTACCCCTACCAACCTGCTGCAGAGGTGGCGTTCTGATTGACATGGGTTAGCCTTCCTACCCAGAGGACAGATTTTTACTGGCATGTCTTAGCCTTCTCAACGAGTGAATATATTCTGATCGGCATTTTTCAGGCTTCCCAGCCAGAAGTGAAATTATGTGTAGCGATTCGCTTGCCCTTCTACAGAAGGCTCCCTGAGTTGGAGAGTGTCAGAACTTACTGGTTGCTGGTGTACAGATTCAGAAGTGACAATCTATGGAAATATGGATGATACATCATGGAGTTTTCGGTAGGAAATGTGCAGTGACATGTGAATGGCATGTGTATCGCAACAGTAGAGGAAGCTTCAAACCGTTTATATCGAGTGCTCAATAGGAATACTATTTTGAGAAATGCAAATGTATCTCTCAGTATGGTTGAAATATGTTTCACTTATGGAACTAGATATGTCTGAGATGAGGGTGGGAATTGTGGACGTGGCCACAGTAGGGGAGTTATTCTATGTAGCATGGAAGGATTGGAACCCTGTGGCAGGGGCAAATGAATTTATTGCAAACAAGCTGGCAGAGTAAATTGATTTTTTAAAACAGAGCCTGGCAAGGCAACGGGATTTACTGCAAACAATCGGGCAGGGCAAATTGACATACTTCAACAATCTGGCAGGGCAAATTGATTTATGGCAAACGATGTTGAACAGGTCTCGGACCTGACAGGATCGTTCCGTCTGTACCGCAGAGATGTACTGCAGCTGCTGGTCTCAGGCATCAAGTCAAAGGTACTGAATCACGTTTTTTACGTCACATATTTGAGCCCCTCACTCGTACTTTCTCCTCTCCCCTGTTCACATCCACCCCCCCCCCCCTCTCTCTCTCTCTCTCTCTCTCTCTCTCTCTCTCTCTCTCTCTCTCTCTCTCTCTCTCTTCTCTCTCTCTTCTCTCTCTCTCTCTCTCTCTCTCTCTCTCCTCTCTTCCCCTCCCTCCCTCCATCTCTCCTCCCCTGTCCCTCTCCCGCGCCCTCGCCCTCGCCCCCCCCCTCCTCTCCTCTCTCTCTCTCTCTCTCTCTCTCTCCTCTCTCTCTCTCTCTCTTCTCTCTTCTCTCTCTCTCTCTCCTCTCTCTCTCTCTCTCTCTCTCGCTCTCTCTCTCTCTCTCTCTCTCTCTCTCGCTTCTCTCTCTCTCTCTCTCCTCTTCTCTCTCTCTCTCCTCTCTCTCTCTCTCTTCTCTCTTCTCTCTCTCCTCTCTCTCTCTCTCTGTCTGTCTGTGTGTGTGTGTGCGCGCGCGCGGGCGTAGGTGCGCACGGGGTGCGTGCGCACGTGCGGGTGGGGGAGTATTGTGTATTGTGTCATCGCCATAGAACTCTATCTGTGCACCCCAACATCTGAACAAGGGCGGGTGGCGGCTCATCGCAGATGCCAAGTTGAAGAAGAAAAAGCCCTGAAAAGCTGAATACAGCTCACCAGGAACAAATCTGCCATATGCATGTGCAGCAATTGTTTCAACGTGTGACTGAAAAGGAAGGCATCCGGCGGGGGTATCCAGGGGTACGCATTCCAGATGGAGATCATGGTTCGAGCCCGCAACGCGACATTCTCAATCGCGGAGGTTCCAATCGTCTTTGTGGACCGGCTGTACGGCAGTAGCAAGCTGGGTGGAGCCGAGATAGCCATGTTCATCAAAGGACTCCTTTGGTTGCTCCTCACGACCTAGCTTGCACGCAGGCGGTAAAAAGTTTACGTGGTGGGGATTTCAATATGTTTGTACAAGATGCACATTGCCTAACTTGACAATCCTGATCAAGGGACCCTGGGGATGAATCTCAGGGCGGCCAGCATGCAGATGCAAGTACACTCTTAACTGATGTACTGCCCCCTTCCTTACTCCATGGGGTGCACTTTGAAGTAGAGTTGGGGTTGTTTTTGTCTTCTGGTGTCTCACTGCAAAGGACTTGTCTTACTGCAAAGGACTTCTGTGAATCCAAGTAAAGTGTTGGACTTAATCTCTGATCTGTTATACCATAGTAATATATACAGTAGTATATCGTAATATACATAGTATTTTATATATAGTATAAGTCTGAGAAGCTCATCCCTCCCCCCCCCCCCCCCCGCGGGGTTGTCTACGTCATTTTCTCACCTTCCAAGATCGACTGGATTTTGTCATTGACATTCATGGTCTGAGAAACACACATCAGATGTCCGTCGTCTACTTTTTTTTTAAATCCCGGGGGCCTGCTTCAACTGCTGGCATATGCAGAATTGCCAGAACAGGCAAAAAGGTGCCATGCTGCCTGGTTGCCAGCCATCATAAATGAAATCAGTCACGTGCCTTATCAACTCTTCTACCAACTGGTCACCAGAACATAGTCCAAGGGTCGCGGTCACTTGACCTTATATTCTTCTGCCACATGATCAACAAAACAGGAACCAACTCTGTCTGACATGTGTCGTAGTGGTCTCAATTCATCCCCCCCACCCCCCCCCCCTGGGGTGCGTGCCGCTTAATGCACACGCTTACAGCTTTCTCTAAGGAACACAAAATCCCGTCCCTCATCGTACCCGAACATTGATATGTGGATCTCGAGGTATACCAATTCTCGAGGCACACCGATTGTGTGTGAAGCTGACACTCACACAATCATGTATCACAATCATCACAAGCACCAATGCGCAGCAAGCGCAAGGACGCCGACTCCAAAATGTGTCAGAAGAGGCAACACATGCTGCTCAGCCCTGCTTGAAAGACATTGCAGAACCTTTGCCAAACAGGCAATGTTGCCACAACACAAGCCTTTCCAAAAGGGGCGATGGTGGCGTCGAGATGCCAGCATCCTGGAAAGCTTCTGCACAAACAAGAAAGGGCTATCGATCAAACGCATCCGCTGCCCAGGTGCTTACACCTGTGCAACAAGACCTTTAAACACATGCAACAAGGGCTAGGATCCGTGCGGGTTTCCAGTGGCATTCGATCCACCGGAGGCTTTTATCCCATGGGCAAAAAGGGGCGCTTACAACTCTGAGCGGCCTACATCCTCATGGGTTGCCAAAACAGGCAACCAGGGCTATGGAACTCTGAGCGGCTTGCATCCTGCATGGCTTCCAATACAGGAAACACCGGACCCCTGAGAAGCGCTGAGAAGGGCTCGGCTTTGCTCCACGACGCACTGCTTGAGGAGGCAACATGTAAGGGGGCCGCGGCGTTGGTCCAATACGCGTTGCTTGAGAGGAAACCTCTAGGGGTGGCTCAGCTTTGCTCCACAATGCATTGCTTGAGGATGCAACACTAAGGGGGGCCCGGATTTGCTCCACTACGCATTGCCTGATGAGGCAATGTCTATAGTAGGATCGTCTTTGCTCCGCTATGCATTGACTGATGAAGCAACATCTAGGGGTGCCTCGGCTTTGCTCCGCAACGTATTGCCTGATGAGGCAACGTCTAGGGGGGGCTCGGCTTTGCTCCACTACGCATTGCCGGATGAGGCAACGTTTAGGGGGGTCTAGGCTTTGCTCCACTGCGTATTGCCTGATGAGGCAACATCGGCAGGGGGAAGGGGGGGGGGGCTCAGCTTTGATCCACTACGCGTTGCTTGAAAAGGCAACGTCTACTTAATTCAGGTTGAAGGCTGTGCGGCCACCAGTGGTATTAGTTACAGGGACCGACATGCAAGCTTGGGGCCTGAAACCCAATACCCCACTGTCTTCAGATTCTCCCCGGCTTCCCGAGGCTGATTTTGCTCCTCATGTCAGAGGTCAAGCTTCTAATTCATTTCCCTTGTCCTCTGCTGATAGCCTGCGCCTTGCCCTCCAGCCCTCCCTTTCCCCCCGTCCCTTCCTCCCTCCCTCCCTCCCCCTCCCTCCCTTTCCCTCCTTTCCTTCTTCCCTTCCTCCCCCCTCTCCCTCCCTTTCCCCCTTCCCCCTCCCTCCCCCCCCCTTCCCCGCGTCCCTTCCTCCCTCCCTGTCCCCCCCCCCCTTTCCATTCATCCTTCCCTCCCTCCCTGTCCACCCTTCCCTTCCTTCCTCCCTCCCTCCCTCCCCCCTCCCCCGGTCCTTTCCTCCCTCCAGCCCTCCCTCCCTCCCTCCCTCCCTTTACCCCCTTTCCTTCCTCCCTCCTGCCCCCTGCTTCCATTCCTCCCTCCAGCCCCCCTCCCTCCCTCCTTTTCCCCCATTCCCTTCCTCCCTCCCCCCTTCCCTGTCACCCCCCTTCCATTCCTCCCTCCCTACCTCCCCACCCCCTCCTTTTCCCCCCTTCCCTTCCTTTCCCCCTACCATCCCTCCCTCCCTCCGTCCACCCCCTCCCTTTCCCTCCCCTTTTCTTCCTTCCTCCCTCCCTCCCCCATCCCCTCCGCAGTCGCCCCCCCCCCCCAATCACATCATTTCCCCCTCCTTCCCTCTTTACCGCTCCTTCCCCCCACTCACACGCCACCAGTCTGACGGGTATGACGCGTCTGACTCTCCTGTGCACGTGCCCCTTGAGTGACTGCTCATGGAACAGGAGGAAACCCATCAACCCCGCTCCCCCCTCACTTTCCCCGCGCCCCCCCCCTTCTCTCTCTCTCTCTCTCTCTCTCTCTCTCTCTCTCTCTCTCTCTCTCTCTCTCTCTCTCTCTCTCTCTCTCTCTCTCTCTCTCTCTCTCTCTCTCTCTCTCTCTCTCTCTCTCTCTTCTCTCTCTCTCTCTCTCTCTCTCTCTCTCTCTCTCTCTCTCTCTCTCTCTCTCTCTCTCTCTCTCTCTCTCTCTCTCTCTCTCTCTCTCTCTCTCTCTCTCTCTCTCTCCCTCTCCCCCCTCTCTCTCCCCTCCCTCCCGCCCTCCCAGGACACGCATGCTAAATCCCCCTGCCTGGTTGCTGAAAATCCATGTAACGAAGAAACAGCCCGCAACCGGGGAGGGACAGCAAGGGATGCCATGCCTGGCGTGACGAAGTTATATCCAAACGCATGAGCAAACTGAACGGCAAACACCTTTGGGGAGGGTGATTGCTCCTGCAAACATCTTTTGATCACATTTTGTTGCAAAGAAAATTACATTGAGACAGCCAGGTGAGAAGGCGGCAAGGCATTAGCTATAAGATGATCGAAGAAATCCAGCAGGTATTCTGGAATACCAATATTGCCCCCCCTCATCCCCCCCCCCCTTTTCCCCCAGGCAAAAGACACGGCGGGAGGGAGGCGGGAAGAGAGTGTGTATGTGAGAGAGAGAGAGAGAGAGAGAGAGAGAGAGAGAGAGAGAGAGAGAGAGAGAGAGAGAGAGAGAGAGAGAGAGAGAGAGGGGGGGGGGGGAGACAGAGAGAGAGGGGGGGGAAGGGTGAGTACGTGTATGTGTGGGAGTGAAAGAAAGGTAAGAGGGGTTTAGACGGGCGTACTTTGTCCCTAAGTACGAAGCACATATGACACTCGCGATAGCCCCATAGTTGGCACCCAGCGGTACATCTGCAAACACCATCACAAATTGAGCTTCTTCGTGAAATTTTCCAATTTACAAGTTGCATCATGCCCCCCCCCTCCCCCCACCATCTCCCTCCCTCCCTCCCCCGCTCCCTCCTCCCATCCTCTCTCTCGCCCCCTGCTCTTCCCCTCCCCTGGCCCCCTCCCTCTCTATCCATCCCTCCTTCCCTTTCCCCTTCCCCTCTTCCTAAGATCGTATCCTCACCTAACCTCCCAATTCCATGACCTCACCTGTACCACTCATGTCTGCCATTTCCCGAGCATTTCGCGCCCCCGTGCGTATGCATGCACGCACATGTATGTGTGTGTGTGTGTGTGTGTGTGTGTGTGTGTGTGTGTGTGTGTGTGTGTGTGTGTGTGTGTGTGTGTGTGTTTGTGTGTGTGCGTGCATGTGCAGGTGTGTGTGTGTGTGTGTGTGTGTGTGTGTGTGTGTGTGTGTGTGTGTGTGTGTGTGTGTGTGTGTGTGTGTGTGTGTGTGTGTGTGTGTGCGCGCGCGCATGCGCACGCGGGTGCTGTCCCCCCTTCTTCCCAAACCCATAACAAATTAAAAGATTAAAAATAGCAAAGGCTTATCATTAGGCACTATGCTGGACCAGTTGGGACCATTTGTGGGCGCAGTGGGGCGCACCATTGACGACCACCCAAGGTACATACTTATGAGCTGGCTGCAGAGAGTTTGTTTCTTGTGCTGCACTCTTAATAAGGGCATCGCCTTGTGACCCATCCACGCAACTGTCGGCCAGACCCCGTGCATACCCACTTATTATATGAGCAATAAATATTGCTTCATTTTCAGTTTCTATCCCCGAAATATGAGAGGGAGGGAAAAAAACAGAGCATAAGGTCCAAGTGGGTCGTGGCCTAATAGGGAGAAACAATGGTAGATCTGGTCCTGCATACATATGGAAGAGAAGACTCACCAAAGAATCACTGAGGATCTCATAGCGTACAAGATTCAAATAACCCCCTTGCTTGAACATCAACTGTCATACCTGCTCAGAGTTCCAACATCTATGCCAGCGTCCTTTGCACAACTGTCTACAGCAGCCAGCTCATCAGGATATTTTCCCTCCAAACACTTTGCGAATGGAAACCAGTCAGCCTGCTTTGGCTTGATTGACACAGCGCAAGCAAGGACCCGATTTAGCTTGCACTCGTTTGGCCCGTGTTGACAGGCAACTTCGCCCTGCAAAGGGTAAGGAAGTCGATGCGATTCAGATGGAACTCCAATCTCTCCAATTATAACAGTTTGAAGAAAGGGCCGAACGGTGAAATTTAGGATTGAAAGTCTCCGCAGTCAGCACGAGTGCAACGCAGACGGAAACTTGGCGGACTTCATGTTTCCGCAATCTATGGGCTTGCCAATTATTCAAATACTACGTAAGCAGTTAATGCCACACAATATACTCAGGTGTCAACCTCACGTTGTGAGGGATCAGACATTCCCCTCCCTTCAGGTTGTCCGCAAGGACGGGCCGCGGGATCGAACTAACAACCTACAAGCCAGTGAAGACATCTCCCAGAAGAAAAAAGAATATGCAACCCATAATTTGGGGCACGGTGAATCCCTCATCTGACAATTGGTATCCGAGTGCGATTGCGATCGGGCAGGCGTTTACCTTGTCGTCAACACGTGCATTGCCGTAAGGAATGAGTCGAATGTCCGCTATCTCCGCTATTCCATTCTTAAATATTTCTGCTAAAGTTTCGGAAGTGAATTTGGCGCAGAAGGGGCAGAGCGCCTCGATATACAAATTAACTTTAACGTTTTCAGCTGAATGCACATGAATGCAATGAAGTGTTAGCGATATAACAACGACAATTACGTTAGGCAGCCTCATCGCCATATCTGGCTGTCATTCACCGGCCTTTATAAAGAGCAGCTCCTGCGCTCATCGTTTACATTGGGACATTTTCCCAGCATTGCGGCAGCTTGCGCAACAGACGGCGGCACGTGCTGCGACGTGCAGCTGACACGGACTGTAGTAACATAGTGTTATGATAGTACACGTAACCCATACCTTCCAAGATATTAGATCTCAGATTGTTAATGACAATAACATTTAAAATCAAGAATGAAGCCTATTCTAACTCCATCATGCACGGATGACAATGTCATTTACAAAAATTGACTCAGTGTGAGACGCTTCTAATGAAATTTAAGAATGAGCTGGGTTCCGTTGGGCTAAGAAAGTAAGGGTTCGTCTCTCAGGGAGGTGTCTGCCAAGGTCAGACTGAGGCGTCAGGTTGCAAGCCAAAGGACTCCTGCAGCAGCTCTTGTAAAAAAAAAAAAAAAAAAAAAAAAAAAAAAAAGGGCTTTTGACACCAGATACACTTCTACAATGACGTCTATGTTTACACTTTTAGGGGAGAAGCGTGTTCGTTCGACTACACCTCCCCCTGGTGATGCCGCCATCGCCGTTGATGGTGCTCTGTCAGGCCCGATCCAGGAGGCCCTGAAGAACATTCTGCCCACCATAATTACTGAGGTAGTAACAAAAGTAGTAGAACAGCTTGTTCCGAATCTCACGGCGCAGTTCAAGCAGGTCAGTGACAGATTGGACCAGATCACATTGTCCATTGCCGACAGTCACCGTGCAACTGCAGAGCTCCGCCAGGCTCAAGAGACTATTAGAGCCCTTCAAGAGCTTCACTCCAATGAAATCAACCGGCTTTTGTCGCGACAGGAGGGCCTGGAGCGCCAATGGAAAGCTCCCAATGCCATTCTATATAATGTCAACGAAGTCCCACGGGACTCGTTGACCGAAGTTAAGTCCCTCATTTCTGGTGGTGTGACCTCAGAAAATAATGGCATTATTGAGTGCCATCGTTTGGGGCGACAGAACCCGCAGGCCCAAAGACCTCGTCCCATCCTCATCAAGTTCGCAACCGTGGAGCAGAAACACGCGGCGTTTAAACATGCCAAGCAGCTACGGCTTAATGGAATCACTATGGATGATGATTTAACCCCCGCCCAGCGTGCAACACGCAAGGAGCGCACTGCTGAAGCCATAGCTTTGAGGAATGCTGGGTGGCGCGTCTTCTGGAGGGGTGACCGCCTCTTCAAGGTCAAGGATGATGGGGCACCTACCCTTGTTCCTCTCTCCCACTCTAGATTGGGTGGGGGGGTTGTTTTGGGTCAGGCTGGAGGCATTTCAGGGTCCTCACCCCCCCTTGGTGGCCTTGGTGAGGGGGTGGCTTCTCCGGGGCCCACCTCGGCGTCCGGCCCTACTCCTCCCGGTGATCATGCATAGGGGTGTCAGGGCCACATTGGGCTATCCATTTTAGTGTGGAACGTGAATGGCCTAACCGACTCGAAGGTTGCTCTCCATGATTATTTTTCTTATTTTCGGGAACATGATGTGATTCTTCTGCAGGAAACACTCTCCCATGCGTATGACCCAGCTTTGTTTAGGGGTTATCGGGTGTTTCTATCCTTATCTTCTCCTTCCTTTTCTCCACTTCCCCTCCCCCACAAGAGGGGTCTTGGTATGCTGATTGCTGTGCGGGATCATAGTGGGTATAGTGCGCAATTGTGGGGTTCCACATCTTCTTCATTGTGGGTTAAAGTGACTTTCATGGGTGCCCATTCCCCACCTCTGTATGTGGGAGGGGTGTATGTTCCCCCCGAGGGCTCTCCCCGTCTCCAAGAGGTTCCCATGCCTCATCGGATGGCTGAGCTTGAGGGTCGCATTCAGGAGGCTTTGCTCGATGGTTCAGTGGTGTTGGCGGGTGATTTCAATGCTCGAGTTTCTTTTGCATCCACGTCGTCTTCTTCAGTTGTCCCAGTGCCGGTTGGCCAAAATCCACATGGCCGTCGTTTAGTGGATTTGTCTGCGACAACAGGGTTGGTTCTCTGCACGGGGCGGGTCGATGGGGATCTCCATGAGCCCCCTTCTTTTCCCACTCCTCGGGGAGGCACCCGTCCTGATCATGTCTTAGTCTCAGCGCCCCTTCTTCCTCATGTCACGAGTATTCGGGTGCAAGCTGACTTACGAGGTTCTGATCATTATTCTCTCCATGTTCTTCTTCAGATTCCAGTCTTGCATTGTTCATCGACTCCTCTCCCACTCCATAAGGTCTCTCGTGTCACGTGGAAAGGGACCCACCGTCGTGCCTATGTGCATGCCTTAGAAGGGGAGGAGCCCTCATTACGTACATGCGCAGAACTTGCTCAATCGGGTGATCTCCCTGGGGCATCTTCTCTTCTTATGGCTGTCATTTCTCGGTCAGCTACACATGCGCATATGAAGGTGTCGCGGCGGGAAAGTCCCCCTTCTCGGCCGCCGTGGAAGCCTTTCTTCACTCACCAGTGTTTTGCGTTAAAACGGGAGTGGAAGAGGTTGGGTAGGCAGCTAGGATGGCGGGCTCCCCCAGTGGTTCTCTTGGAACGCCGGTACCATTCCTTCGTGAGATCTCAAAAGAGGTCTTGGCTCCTGACTCAGCTTCAAGACGTTATTGCAATGTTCCATACGGAGCCCCGCCGGTTTTGGCGCCTGCTCAATGGCTCCCCACCCCCGCTCCCAGGTCCTCTGTGTCATCCCTCTGCATGGGAATCCTTTGCCGCAGGCCTCCAGGGCTCTTCGGTGGTGGCTCATGCACCCCTCTCAGAGGTGGCTTTTCCACACCAGGTTGTGCAGGTCCTTAGTGATCTTCACAGGCCTTTCACTCCCGTAGAGGTGGAAGTTGCTTTGTCGGCATTGAAACCCGGTAGAGCAGCAGGGCTTGGTGGGTTCCCCTCTGAGTTCCTTCGGTTTGCGCAACAGTGTAGGACCCCGGAGGTGGTGGCTCCCCCTCACTTATTGGCCCCATCCCTCACTGCAATTTTGAATGCTATGTTAGGCGCGGGGTGTCTGCCCCCTGACCATGACATCCTCACAGTCACCCCGGTCCTGAAAGACTCCTCCCGGTCTGTGCTTGATACCACGAATTATCGCCCCATTGCTGTGCAAGACCCCTTAGTTCGCCTCTATGCCTCATTGTTGAACACCCGACTCGTGCGGTATTTAGAAGAAAATCGCTTTCGCTGTCCTGAGCAATGTGGTTTCCGCCCTGGGTTCTCGACGTTACATGCGTTGTTTACTCTACAGCATTTTGTTGACTTAGCTACGCCCACTGCCCCGTTGTATTGCTGTTTCTTAGATCTATCTAAAGCCTATGATCGTGTTCCTCGGCATTACTTATGGGAGGCCCTCAGGCGCCTCGGGGTGGCTGAAGGTTTTATCCGCGCGGTACGGTCCACGTATGATGGTGTTCGGTTTACGGTTGTTGCTGGGGGCATGGCTGGATCTTTCCACGCTTCGGGTGCTGGGGTTACCCAGGGGTCTCCGATTAGTCCCACGTTATTCACGGTTTATGCTGATGGGCTCCTTAGGCAGATTCGGGCTACTTGTCCTGGGGTTGGTCCCCAAACTCGAGATGGGACTCATGTCCCGGCTCAAATGTACGCTGATGATTTGATACTTCTTGCTGAAACGGCAGAGGGCTTGCAACAACTCATTGACGCCGTTGTTCATTGGTGTGGCTTTTCGTATATGCGTATTAATCCCATTAAGACCGATGTCATGGTCTTTCCATCGTCGCCCGAGTCGCCCCCTTCCTTTCAGTGGGTTTGTGACGGGGTCATGCTTCCCGTCGTATATACTAAGAAATACTTGGGTGTTATTTTATCCTCGGTTGGGGGTGTGGGGGGCACCTTTGGCCTGCTGAATGGTAAAATGTGGGCCACGTGGAGCTCCCTTATGCGTAAGTATGGTAACCTGCAGTGCGCGGCCTCTATCGGTCTTCTTCTTAAGTTGATTCTCATGTGTGTTGTGCCCACGGCGTCATATGCATGTGAGATTTGGGGATGGCGTTCTTTTCGTTCACCGGCTGCGGCCCCTTCTGTTCAGCTCTTAGAGTCTAGTTACTTGGTCATGTTGAAGATGTTGTTAGGGGTGCGCCCCTCGGTGGCCACTCCGATTTTGTTAGCTGAGTTGGGGCTTCAACCCCTCGCTCATCACTGGCTGAAGCGTATGGCCACCTTTTGGAACTCGTTGGTGTCTTTGCCTCATGATCATCTTTATGCCTTGATTCTTCGCGACTCGTGCTTTTATGGCGTCACTACCCGTACTCCCACTTGGGCAGGGTATTTCATGAAGGCCCTTATTAAGGTTGGCTATCCTTATCAGATAGATTGTCAAGCCCCTCATCCGATTGATATGCCGTCCCTTCGGGACCTCTTGCGTCGGCATGGCCGCCAACCCTGGGAGGGCTTGCATGTCTCTCCTCGTCTCTGCCCGTCTGAGCGGGCTCAGCTTTGCACATACTCTAGGTGGTTTAATAGTCCGTCCCGCGCCACTCTCTCTAGGCTTTTGTGGTTACGTATGAGTGTTTCCAAGTTGAGGGTTTTCCATCGATTCCGCATGGGGGTTCACAACCTTCCTATTGATGCTGGTCGTCGTCGGGGCATCCCCCGTTCCCACCGGTTCTGTGATCAGTGTCAGGCTGGTTTGGTGGGTGATGAACACCACCTTGTCTTTTCCTGTTCGGCCCTTCGAAGGCCCCTGAATTCAGCCGATCCGGGACCGTTACCCCCATCTTTTTCGTTCCCCCTTTCGGTCGTTACGTCAGTTCGTCTGGCAAGATGACCTTCAGTCTGTGGTTAACTTCATTTCTGATTGTTTTCAGTTTCGGTCTTAGGTTTGTGTCTTGCCCTTTGCTGGCCCTTGCCCACTCTTGGGCTGTGTCCTGGGGCTTTCCTGCCCCTTCCTCTGTGTCCTGGGGCTTTCATGCCCTTCCTTTGTGCTCTTGGCTCCCCACTCGGTACTTTGGGTTTGTGTTTGGCCTTGATTCTTAGGGTTTGTGTTTGGTTTCTCTCGGTGTCTTGCTGCGTCGGTGTTCGGTTTTCCATCTCATCAGCCCTTTGGGCTGGGTTGATGTAATTCCTTCCTTCCTTCCTTCCTTGTAGCTAAATCACTATCTTCTGATAAAGCCGCTCTGCAACCATGACATTGTGGTGAAGTGCAGATCTGCTTCTTGAAGCAGCAACGGCAAATTCTATCCCTCTGCTTCTTCAGTTGGATGCTTGTCCACTGCAATGGACACGCATTGAGGGAGAGTGGCCATGTCGATCTTCAGTCGCACTTATCTCAATCTTGAGTCCCAATACTGATATGCATGTCGCTCTATGTAGAGTGCTCCAGTTGATAAGGTTCAAGGGAGTACATTTTGCAAAATTGCTGAAATAATATACATTCTAGTAGTATTACAATTGCTGAAATAATATACATTCTAGTAGTAATGCAATTGCTGAAATAATATACATTCTAGTAGTAATGCAATTGCTGAAATAATATACATTCTAGTAGTATTACAATTGCTGAAATAATATACATTCTAGTAGTATTACAATTGCTGAAATAATATACATTCTAGTATTAATGCAATTGCTGAAATAATATACATTCTAGTAGTATTACAATTGCTTAAATAATATACATTCTAGTAGTATTACAATTGCTGAAATAATATACATTCTAGTAGTAATGCCATTGCTGAAATAATATACATTCTAGTAGTATTACTAAGGGTTGCTTGCAATTGGCATGTGCATGTATGAGCTAAGCTTTAAAACTGTACGATACTGAATAATCCATTCAAGAACACCCCAAGGGATTCCGGAACTCTCCCGTTCCTGTGGTCAAGCCTTGTGAAGAGAATCAACATACACCAGTACTGGGAGCACAAACAGGAAACCGGATATTTTCACATCAGCTCAAAAGGGAGGGACATATATATGCTATGTATAGCATATTTGCTTCACACAAGAATAGCAGTTATACCCTAAGCCACGGCAAAGTTTGCATCTTCCCCAGGGATCTATCTTTAAAGACACAAAGAGCTGCACGAATGTGCTGTACATGTGTTTTACCTCATGCCCTCCTTACAGCTGCGGAGGAAATCCCCATGCAATGGCCATGGCCATTGCAAGTAGTCTGCATGGCAAGCAAGCCAACAAACAAAATGAAGTCGTTACTCCAGTCAGTAAGCTTGCCACTTAGGCTTCACATTTTAAAAGTCGGGTTGCTCGGAGTCGGAGGCCACAAACCCTGAACTACATCATATAATGTATGCGTGCGTCCGGGAAGCAGCGGCGGATGTTGTGGTACCCTTGCAACCCGAATGCCACCCTTTCCAAACTGAAGAGCAACAGGCACAACCGATCTAGTTTCAGATGTACACCCTTCGTGCACTTACTACGCCTAATCCTAGGCAGATACCACTACGGTAGCAAAAGTCAGTTGGTATAGACAGGCAAAATTTGGTTTCCAAGTCTGCCCAGGGCCAGGTACATGTCAATACCCACACAACAGCATGGACACTATAATGAATATTGTTTCTTGTTACATGCGTTTAGATCCACATTGCTACAAAATCCTCGTGGGGTAGGGTTACAGGAGCCAATGCTTGGCATTGAAGAAACCTTCTATAAGTCCCAAGCAACTGCCCTTTTAGAGACAAAACACCACAGGTCTTTGACAAAATTTCGTGTCAGACATTCTGGCTTACATCACGTAAGTCGCACGCAACGAACTTCCTATCAGGAGGTGCGGAACCCCGCGCAGAGTCAGCTCCAGTAAGGAGCCACCCAATCATTCCGCTTTTACGCACACGCCCTGGGGGCCCCAAATCACTCCTGCATCTTGAGTGGCCACACATCTACAGATCTTCTGCTCGGGGACATTCATCTTACCAATGCGTGGACCATATGTTCATAATGATCCTGCGGTATTTAAGAAATTGTCTTTTAAGTTACTGCTGACAGCTGCTATGTAACTCAATCACTTATTACCATCGGTGTTAACAGATACACGCGAAACCCTCATTGGTAGACCACCCACGTCAGACCATCACTGCACTGTTATGGCCCATTCATGCAAGCCGACATCACAAGGTCAAGCATGTCGTGTGGTGACCTTCCAAGTTCTACTGCTGCATGTCAACACCCTCATGTCTTGCTTGCAGACCCCGATGGTTTAAAACCTACTCTCAACCTTCCGGTGCAGGCCGCCGTATAGCAATTGAGTCTCAAGATTTATTGTCCTTTCTTTAAAAACATTGCTAAAATTGCCTAGTCACATGGCCATCCGTGCTGCCAAACCATGCAACTATAAATGTCTACAACACATAATTTGGATGTAATATCATTAAACAATTTACATTGAGATGAAGTCATACAAATGCCGTGAGATTAGCAATCCCGACAACGCATACGCAGCCACAACACTGCATGATCAAATATGACAGCTTGACTGCCAGCCAGCCACGGCGCCAAACCAGACTAAGGCTATACTTCAGTACTCCAAAAATGTAAGATTCACGCCAGTAACACAATTCACGTTCAAAAGCCTGCACTTCGTCGCTCGAAAAACAAACCAGGTTAAATTGGTCTTGTTCAGAAGCTTTATGTCACACTGTCATGACGCGTTAACAGACATTTTCTAACACTTTCTCCAATAGCATAAGTTCTTTGGCGACTGTATGCAGCATTTCCCTCGGGCTTCGAGCCAGTTAACAGACTTCCTGGGAAATGGAGAGGTTCCCATTTCATGTTGTTGGGGGCGAGGCAGGTGTCATTAAGCTTCTCAATCCACCCAGCAGTCTGTAGAGACTCAGCTCGCTGATACCAGCCCAGTCCGACGTACTTGCTCTTCGTTTAAGTTATTGCATCGCAGACCAGGCAGCAGCACAACACTGCTAAACTGCAACACACAAGGCCAATCATCTCTTTAGCAACATACTGAGATAGCTGATCTGCCAACGGATGCCGACCAGAGACAATTGAATCCCCCATTTAAGAAGACAATATCGCAGTGACCGTAGACCATTGAATCCCCCATTTAAGAAGACAATATCGCAGTGACCATAGACCATTGAATCCCCCATTTAAGAAGACAATATCGCAGTGACCATAGACCATTGAATCCCCCATGTAAGAAGACAAGATCGCAGTGACCATAGACCATTGAATCCCCCATTTAAGAAGACAATATCGCAGTGACCGTAGACCATTGAATCCCCCATTCAAGAAGACAATATCGCAGTGACCAGCGTACATGAATGGGAGATGAGAGCTAGGGAAAGCTGGCGTGCTCTGGTACAGCAATGGGAATGAGGAGGACTTGAAGGTGGAGAACAAATGCAAAATTGCTGGCAGCAGCCACTTGAGAATGCTCCTCCCCAGTGATACTTGTCAAAGCTTGCTTTGGCCCAACCCCCAAGCTAAAAAATGCATTAGCCAGCAAAGTGCAGGCTAATGTGCATCAAACGACCCACCCACGGCGAATGCCCCCACCGAACCAACCAAAGACTTTCTCACCAGGAATGTCAAGTTTGCAAAACAAAACTGAAAATGGCTATCGAATTCTGTATTTAACAATAGACCAGGAAAATAATCATTCATCAAATCTCCATCTAATCAAGTGAAAACTGTGTAAATGCAATACTCGACTTCACCCACTGGCTGAAACTGCATATTAAGCTAAACTTACCAGGCCTCCAAGCAGCCTCTTGACCGTGGTGGTTGTTGTGGAGACTGCACATATGGAGCCTGTGGAGGAGGCTGCTGTGGGTAGAAACCCTGTGGAGGAGGACCCTGTGGATAAAACTGCTGCTGATGTTGATAAGGGTACCCAGGTGGTGGACCTGACTGGTATGCATACCCTTTTTCACCTGCACAGAGATGACAACAAATAAGGTATAGAGGTTGTGTACACTTTCGCGGTCTTAGGGCAGAGCACAGTGGGTAGGCCAAGACTCTGCACGCTGTGGGAAGTGACCACTAGGCACAGATTTGAACAATTCCAATACCACCAGTAAATCTTGCAACCCAAATACTACCATCACCCTCCATCGACCCACCATGGTTTTAACAAACCTCCTCCCCCCCCCCCCCTTTTTCTGACTTAAATATTGCAGCCAAACCCTCACTTTCACAGAACGCAGGAAGCTGTCGATACTGTAGAATGTACCCGGAGTGCGTTCCCCACAAATACAGGTATTTGAGACTAAAACGAGAAATGAGGAAAAACAACTCGAAGCCCTGTACAACGTGATTACTGTTTGTACTATCAACCTCAAACGATGTAAAAGACAACATCACCTGTTGTGATACATAAAAAGGCAGACATATTACAACCAGTCTATACAAACGTTAAATGAAAATGTGCATACGCATCTATCCCTACAACATTTGTTAATAGAGTATCGAAACTGCGACCTCGGCGACAAATTGCCCTCGAAAGGTGAAAAGAAACAGGATTTAAGCCACCATTTTTTTGCAAATTATACAAGATAGTACCTGCTGTCATTTTAAGCTATGAAGCCCGACCCGGGTGCCGAAATACAAAGACCTCTCGCTTATAAGTTTCAAGAAAGATTGTTGTTGTTACTAGTATTAATGATAAAACGCTGTGAGCCCTCGGAGTTGTAGATATCTTCCTGCTAGAAGGTGGGGTTTTGTATTTGCTGTCCTAGGTTCGTACGACTATTCGTGTCAGATCGAGAGGTACGGGAAGCGATGAGTAGTCGGATGCTAGTGGGGCAGCTCCACCTGGCAGCTCCGACGGCTCGAGCCTTGTGGGCACGACCATACACGTGCCCATTTTAGTCAGTGCTCAGGGGTCAGAATCTGACCGTCGGATGATCTGACTCAGATCCCGGCAGTACCTAGTCGGTACTACCTACTTCGTACTGCACGGTCGCCCTCACGTGCCGGTAGAATTTGGCAGCAGCTAGCTGCAAACTTCACACGAATTCAAATCTTGTGCGATAGCTGCAATACTGTTTTCATGATGTTGTGGGATTGCATGTTGAGTTCTCAGTAAGCGACTCAGGATCTAAGATTGACAACCTTGAACCATTTGGATTCTGATTGTTCAAATGAACTCCCTGTGAATGGTCTCAGCTACGTGATACGCCTAAAAACCGTTCCACAAAGCGATGAAAGCGATATACAAGCGGATGAGACCCACAACTGTCGTTAAAGCTTTTGCCCTTGTCGGATTGTTATTCCAAGGAACAGCTGCTGCTGGGCAACAACTCCCACTCCCGGGTTTGCAACAGCTGATGTGCTCTCAATGGCCGCCAGAATATAACTATGCTTTTGAGAGTATCGGAAGCTTTCTTCAATGGACAACTCAGATCATTGAGGCAACCCTATACAGAGCAGACATTACAACTCCCATGCCGTACTCCGCGTTAGGCATGCAGTTGGGGCTCCAACGCCCCAACGCCACATACGAGATGTCTTTATGTGAACGAGAAGACGTCGCAAAATGTTTATACTACGGTAAATGGATATGTCCTCAGCTGCAGCATTCTCCGTAGTTGTAAAAGCAGGGAGGCGCTTGGAGAACCTTTGGAACAACTATGAGTTCGTCTTCTTTGAGCTGTTCTCTGAGCGATTGTTAGATGGCCAAGCAGTAGATGCGACTATGAATCCTGACCTGATCTTCCATGGGGTGTAGGAAATTCCAGCAATGGCCTTCCAAAGCAACTGCAGGGCCTATTTTTCCTCGATGGCATCAATATACCTGAGGTCTGTACCCTGGACGACTCTTTTCAATCTTGAGGGCATCTCAACTTTAGGTCACCATGTTCTTCATGGAGTCTTGGCCCCCTGGGGGGGGGGGGGGGGGACTCCCTCTCCGAACAAACAGCTTGGCTACAAACTCCTTATCATGTTGCTTCCCCTGGTTCCGTACCACGATTGAAGGGGAATCAACCTTGCAACAGATTTTTGAATAGTTTTGCAATATGGGATGGGAGATGAGCATTTGCATGACAGATCATGTGGGTGCAATGCTATTGTCACCGCACGTCCTGCTGACCATTTGGACCTTGGGTGACAGGAAATAACAAGCCCTGCAGGAGATTGGAACCCAGAGCTGCGCAGGCTGGCACTTTGCCCAGCATGCAAGGGAAAATGGGCATGCAGTGGAAACAGCTCGGAATTAGCACCTGGATGCCCAATTTGGCTCACCTCTGGTGCTGCTCACTGTAACTTGTTCATATGGTGGGATTTCTTCATTGACATCTATTATAACCAGGTGAGGTCTCTCTGTGGGTAACAGAAGGCTACATGTGATCTGTATCTACCTGTTTCTCTCAAACGCAACATACTCAAAGAGCAGCTTTGAATTGAAAACTTAGGATTGATCCCGACTTGAGCTGCCGTCCTCTTGCCCATTGCTCATTATCAGATCTGGGTGCACACCTCTTGTGTCGTTCACCGGTCTCTAGCAGGGGATTGCATATGCATTTGCATTGCATAGGTGTAGCAGGGGATTGCATATGCATTTGCATCGCATAGGTCTAGCAGGGGATTGCATATGCATTTGCATTGCATGGGTCATAGCAGCTGCAAATACGTCTTTTGTACAACCCCCAATAGTCCCAATACAAACTGCCATTTTTCTGCTCTGCCTTGCGTGTCACATCTGTGGACACTGCCCTAATATATCGCCTCTCGTTTCTTAAGGAACAACTTGGCTGGACATCCACATGGACCGTCCAATTTGCGTTGCATAACCACCAGGACCGGCCAAGCTTGCCTGCTGAACTCCCTGTAGGGGCCAACTTCCACCCCAGAACCAGCTGTGCAGGCCAGCACATGCTGCATAACCACCTGCAGCGCCCACCTTCAACTCCGTAACCACCTGTATTGTCTAACTGCCGTTGCCATTGTCTGCACACACCTTTCTGCCACACAAACTATTCTCTGCAGATAGACCAAAATTTGGCGGGCACCAAAACTTGGCGGGCACCGAATTTTTGGGGCACCCGAAGTCTGGCGGCCACCAAACCATGGCGGGCCTTTCCCGCCGGCACGGCCCAAGCTGACATTCTGCCGCTGGGATTGGGCTTGCAGGATATCAACCTAGGCCAGTTGGTTGGCGGCATCAACTGGTTGGGGTACAAGGTCCACGCTCCACTGTGGATCCTAAATTGGACGCAAGAGCTGCAGCCGGATGGCCTCTCCTGGCGCCGGAGGTCTTCAGCTGTTTTCCAAAACACTTCAGGGGGTGATTACTACTGGCGAGCCATTGTGGATGGGCTTGGAGAACCCACTCGCTACTTTTCAAAATGGCTCAAGGCATACGATGGGCGCCCCTTCAGTTACATAAGCAACATCACCCCATGACATACTCTCCATATGCGACGTCACCCCCGTGACATGCTGTCCATATGCATATTCAGCAGTTTACGGGCATCCATGGTGTTCGCCCTAGAGACAGATGCTGGTCCTTATTAATGACAGGGCTTCCATAGGAGGATCCAGGTCATCAGTCTCATGCTTTTGCCTATTTAAGAGTCAGCGAAGCAAGGGCTTCCAATGTGAGGGAGAGTGAGAAAGCCAGGACGGGAGGTGGAAAATGGAGAAAATGATAAGCAAGTGCTTAACGAGTGCTTAGCGTTAATGTTAGTGTTAAGCAAGTGCTTAAGCGAGAGCGTGGGTTTGAATGACATATTGTTAGCTTGCATTCGTACCTGCAGTCTCTTAGGTGTGCAGGTGCAGCGTATTACACCTACATTCTCGAACATCATTTTTTGCCCTCCCACCCCCGATGTTCTCCCTCTGCATCTTTCAATGCTATCCCCCACTTAAAGAATGGCATTTACCCATTGAACACGGTGAATGCCATTGTGTCTAAGGAAATGTTGCAGACTTTTCAATAAAGCAGGGTTCCCCATGGCTACGTCACTTGGAAACTGCTGTAAGGTGTTCATGGTCTGCCATGATTTTCACCACAATCACGTCTGCAGACTTTGTTGAGTGGCACCCAGTTCAGAATTCTGGCACTGCTTTGTTTTTTTGGGCAGAGAAAAACCAGCTGGACATAAGTCTCAGTAGGATAGATAGGGCTGGTACCAGGGGGCTCACCTGACAATCAGCAGAAATTACCAAATCTGTTTAGCAATCAGGGAAGAGTATATGACTGAGGCAAAGACATCCGTTTATGAAGAAGAGTATAGGACTTATTACAATGCGTGAAGTTTTCGTCTTAAATGCGACGCAGAGCGGCCAATTATAGAATGCATGCGTTCATCTAATTATACATGACATCCGAGAGAACTGTACGGGATCTCCCTATGCACAACATATGAAGTACAAGGTAATGGTTGTCTTTACAAAATCCATTAAGGCTCAACTTTTTGGGATTCTTACAGTACTTAAGCATGCAGTGCCTCAGTGAGGTTGCCAAGAAAATAGGCCTTGAGAGGATGCATACATACTCAGACTGCTCTAGGTCACGACACGCGGGTGTGGCTCTTTTAATTCCACAGCCCAAGTAGACCTTAGGGTTAGTCATTTTTGGTTTCTTTGAGTATCACAGCCCAAATAGGCATTAGATTGATCATTTCAACGTAGAGCCAAACATGGCCTCATTAGCTTTGACCTTGGGCTCGTGGTGGCTTAAGCTTAAAAGAACACGAAGGAAGGAAGGAGGGAAGGAAGGTATTACACATGTTCGCAAAGGTATGTCCCTCAAGTAGGATAACATTATGCGTATTACTGAAGTGTGCTAGAATTGTTTGGCATTGAGTTCTGTCTGGGCCTTTTGTTTTAGCTGTTTTAGCTCTATAGACCTCACATGGTATTGGATGGAACACGTGAGTACAATAAAGTGTTTTCGTCTGATAAAATCTCAGAGTAAATTGAGATGCATTTTTGGCACCCCCATGCGGGCGCCTAGTTACTGATTGACAGATGTTGCCTTGAATGCTGACAAGGCACGTGGGTTAGGAACATCTAGAGTTAGACCATGACAACTGAATGATTTGTCAAGCCTTTGGATGGTCTGCAGGTTTCTGTAGGTGTTTCAAATTTGAAACGCCTCAATTAAGAAGCTTTAAAGCTTCTTAATTGAGTTCATACTTGAGGAACTTAAGGAGTGGGTTTACAGTACAAGGTTTTCTCGATGCGTGGATGGTGTGGCACGACGTGGTGCACTGGATCCCAACTTGAGTAAGCCACTTTTGTTATCAATACCAAGCGAATCAAGGACCTTAAAGGATGTCTTACAACAGCATTTAAATAGGGAGGCGAGCCTATCTTCACAGCAAGAAGGCCGTTTGGCACTCATCTGTCCATGCCACATGTGCTGAACAGCTGTGCAGGTGCACGTGCGAGACTGCACGACGTCAGGGGTGCACAACGTGGGGCTCATTCTCCTCTTCTAGTCACTCGAGAAGCAAAAACTGTGAGTTGTTAGGAAAAAAGCGTGACTCCCCTATGGTCCATCCAACCAAACAGCGAGCAGCGCAATATCAGGTACATTGAAGTAAAGCCAACTCGAGGGCGTCTCAAAGTGGGAGTTTTGTTCTTCGTCCTAGGTGGACCTGATGAAAGTGGGGGGGCATATCCACAATGAAATTCTTCATTTCCACTCAAGCGTTAAATCCACTGCAGGCACTCGTTGGTCCAACCTGTTCGTGTGCCTTGCAGCCCCGAATGCCAGTTCTCATGCTGGGATTTTGGAAGCTTTGTGGCAAATCCCGACTAGGGAAACATACGAGAGTCTCGCTTGCTTCCAGCGTATCGCCGGACAGACTCTGTGAGACATCCTGCAAACGAGTCGCGAGTCTGGGAAGTTGTGCATCACAGGTAGGACCAAGGACCTCTCGGGACGCTTTTCAGCAACCCGGCATCTTGCCGTCCCGTGTACCCACGAGCTCCCTTGAGACGAGAACTGCTTCAAAAAAAAAAGAAGTTGTTATCGCGAGGGGGTGTGGTCACATTAATTTCAATATTGGGTGCTCCTGGATTCTGCACACCTGGGTGACGTGACGTGAAAATGCCTAGAAAATGACGAGCTATGCGAAGTCAACGCCCTGAAGCGCTAGCAAGCACTGGAGTTAAATCACTTTAGTAGTGGTTTGGCCTATAATAATAGTGTAGGTATGCGTACAGTACGGACATGTGGCACTTTTTGTAGCATGGATGCCTCACCGCCTCCCTGTCCCTGCTTTCTCATTGTATGTATTTGCATGCTGACGTCAACCATGCTGACGTCAGCGTTGGTTTTGCAAAACTAAGGAGTGGTGGAACCAGTATTGCTGGTGCACGTGACCTTTTTGCTCTCCCTTTCCCTTGTGTGCACTCGCTTGCATGCTAGAATACTTGTCTGCTTGCATTGAAGGCCACGCAGCTCTCGCAAGACGATTGAGGCCAGCCACGAGCATGGCAGGGGCATGAAAGGAAGACGACGGGGGCATACTCAGAACATGACACAGGCATACCTAGAACATGAAAAGGGCATGCTAGAAACCATTTTCCAGGGGCATGACGGGATTACGCCAGGAGCACGACGGGATTTTTATAGGAGCAATGCCAAAGGCAACGAGGTGCATTCCGGAGGCATGACAGGGTCCTGCTAGGAGCATGCCAGGAGTCCGCCAGGGGCATGATGGGAGCATGCCTGGCGCATGCCAGTGGGGTGACAGGGTCGTGCTAGAAGCATAACATTGGCAATGTCAAGAGCACGCCAGCGGCATAACGCGAGTGCATGAAGCATGCTAGGGATTTGCCAAGAGCTCTTGGCATGCTCGAGCATGCCAAGAAAGTGACGGGAGCATGTCAAGAGCATGACAGGGGCGTATGCTATAGCTAAGGCATTGCCAGACCCGCAGGAGACATATCAAAGACATGACGAGGGGGATGGAGAGGGGACGGCAGTGGCACGAAGTGAGCATAATCGAGATGGGCATTGATGCGTGTGAAATCTTCCGAAAGTGTCAGACATGACATATGAGGGTGACGGGTGCAATAAAGGAGGATAACGGGGCCTGTCACGGCCGTGATTAGGGCAGGCCATGGGTATGAGAGGGACGTCATGATCATGAGAAATGGGTCAGCGACATGACGCGTGGTTGAGGTTGCAACGCAAGAACCCCCGCAAGAGTCCACCATAGGGTTTCTGTACAGAAACCCTATGTTTGCAGTTGACTCAGCCGTAATTAATGGAGTGGCGCGCAGACATGCCGTGTAGGGCTTGAAGAAGGGCTTGGGAAAATTTGGGGGATCCCCCAGAGAAATTCCGAGTGCATTGCAAGGGGACGGCCGCACCCCACTGTGGGTAGGGCCAGGTTGGGGCCCGTACAGGCTCGCGTTCATGAAGCAGGCCATCCTTTTGTCCGGCAAACTCTTCGTCCTCTCCCTCCTCCATTTCCTCGTCTCCCTCCTTAGGAACCTCGATAACGCTCTCAAACCACCACCGCTCCTCGTTCTCCTGCCCTCCCTCACCCCCATGTGCAGTCGTTACGAATCTTCACACGGTTTCTGTGCAGAAATTCGTATAGTTTCTGTGCAGATCTGCATATGATTTCTGAGCGAATCTTCATTTTGCATTGCTTTTTGCGATAATTCTTCAAAACGGTGTCCAGTGGCAACGGTTTATATGTATTTCAAGCAACACTTCAAACAAGACGGAGCCTAATGCCCCTCTCCTCCTTTTCCCGAAAATAAATGTTCAAGATCATGTCCGACATTAACAAGGTTGCCGGGGGGGGGGGGAGTATGGGGGGGGAGAGAGAGAGAGCGAGAGAGAGAGAGAGAGAGAGAGAGAGAGAGAGAGAGAGAGAGAGAGAGAGAGAGAGAGAGAGAGAGAGAGAGAGAGAGAGAGAGAGAGAGAGAGAGAGAGAGAGAGAGAGAGAGAGAGAGAGAGAGAGAGAGAGAGAGAGAGAGAGGGGGGGGGGGCGAGGGGGGGGGATCCGGAGGGAGGGAGGGAGGGATCCCACAGCCCTCCGGAGAACTGTGGCTTCACCGGTACCGCCGGTTAAGTGCTCCTAAGAATGTACTAGGTATAGACGCATACTTGTCTTGGTCGGTGATTTGACAAAGGATTAACCAATAGAGAATTGCAGGGAAACGAGCGACCCAATGCTTTCTTGGAGAAATTTGGATATCACTGAAGATAGTAACATCGCTTTTGATCGTAGCGTTTGGTGTTAAACTCTAGCATATGATGAATTGTTGACACAGCAAGTAATTTGTGCAGTCGCATAGAAGATGTGGTACCGGTGGTCTTTGAAAAATCATAAAAAGATCCGCTTACATTCCACTTCTTGACTTTGCAAATGGTTTCGCATCCTTGACGGTCGTAAAACGATGTGGGAAGGGTGTGTTGCGCCGTTAATGAGTATTGGCCGGCAATTTGCCTGCATTATCTGCCATAACTGAGTAAAGCTTTTATGTAACAATATAGAGTTTTAGAGAGACAGTTAGTGTTCACTGGGCCAAGGAGCTACATATATGCAGTTCATGAGGAGCGACCGTTTCATAACTTCATAATCATGTAGCCTAGCTTACAAGCTTGTTGCATCCATCGACAACATCAATGTCTAGCACTTCAACAACATCAAACTCACAAACTCTTTATCATAGGACAGCCTATGTTGCATATGGCATTAATGCTGCAGAGCGTATGCAACTAATGGAAATTTGCTCGACAGCTATACTGCATTGCAATTGTCATGCAAGGCGAAACTCATTCGCACACGTACACGCGCACGCACGCACGCACACACACACACACACACACACACACACACACACACACACACACACACACACACACACACACACACACACACACACACACACACACACACACACACACACACACACACAATAAGACGGCCTGCTGCATCACGTTTTGAGGTGAAATCGAGATATCAAAGTCAATACGTGATGTGAATTCATCCGCATCAAGGGTACCTCTCAAATCGAACCGTTCGGTGCATTCATGATCAGTCGAACCTTACGGCCCTGAAAACCCTTCGAAAACAACCTTGATTAGTTATATTGAATCGTGGATCCGGCGAGGAACGACTAGCTTCTGATAATGCTGGTTCTTATCAGTTTTACCACAGAGTAAAGGACGACTGTAGTCGCTACATCCAGTTAGGTTTCAAACGACTATGGAACTACTAAACGTTTACTATTAATGTTTATAGAATATTCTGTAGCTAAGCACTCAATCCATCAGGTACGGTACCTGACGTATCATACTATTAGGATGGGGTTCTGGTGTAGAACGACTACATGTTGATAAGGTGAATCAACCTGGAAATTCCAGTGAAGGTGACTCAACCTTCAATGTCTCAGGCACCGTTGCCCTGACCCTGCTAGGCAATATTACACTCAGCAGGTCCTGGGACCTGTAGATCCGCTTCTCCAGCTCGGACCAATTCCCTGGGCTGCTACAACGTTGTAGGTTAACCAGGGTAAGCACAAGTTGTCAACCGAATTTAACCTATTATTATATTTAACCCATTATCAGGGCTGGAAATAACGAGCCTTCTCACGTCACAGACGGGCGGTGTATATGGAGGGGCTACCCTCCAACTAGCAAGGAATCGGCATCCATGCCAGACCCCCCAGTACTAGTCGTCTGGGGGACCACAGGTACATCCTACGCAGAAAGACCACCTAGGGCTTCCTACGTAGGAAGCCCTGGGTGAAAACTCAAGCAGTGCAAGGCAGACCTTCTATTCAAGCGCTGGTAAACACGGGTCTGCAACACCGCTATCAATATAGAGTATAACGGGATCTCTCGACGCACGTATTCGGTTTAAACGTTTATCTTCAGGAGGGCTGGTAACACTACTAAAGGAATACTTGTTACGATGACCGACTGGCCGGGGATTCAATCACATGACAGTGTCGGATCCAGTTAATTGAAAACTTAACAGCGTTGACCCCAGGGTCGTACCACTACCTTCACAAACATGTTGGTCCAATCGGTATCAACAGATGATTATCATGACACGTGCACCTTCAAAAAAAAAAAGAAAAAAAGACATGGGCATCATTACATTACCCATAAGGCCCGGGGTCGATCACTATTGTCTTCGAATAGATTCGATTACCTATAGATAGGCGGGACGGGCATAGGTGACCACGACTACCCTCAAGTGCTCAGGGTGGCACTTGAGTGTAGTTGTAACCAAAAATACCCTCAATTGATCAACGGGTGTCATGGCCGTGCCCGGTCATGACCCCGGGGTGGCGCCGTTGACAACGACTTTGACCATTGACCTGGCCTAGGTGGCATAGTTGACAACGACGGCCCTCAAATGACCAGTTGATGAACAAAACTACCCTCAAGTGATCAGGGCGGCACTAAAATAACCAGGAGTATACTTCGTACGTCTCCTTCAAGCGACCAGCGACGCACATGCACAGTACTGTTAACACTAGTGTTAACTGTACTAGCTGCAACTAGTCAATTGACTAGTTGACAACGACTGCCGCCATGTGACCAGGGTGGCACAGTACAGTTGGCGACAACTTCCCTCTAGGACATGAAAGTCCAGATCTGGACAGAGGGAAGTCGTCGTCAGAGCTGTCATTTACTGTAAAGCATGATGTCATTACTGTGCCACTCTCACCACTTGAGGGCATTCGTCAACTGTGCCTCCCAGATATATTGATCGTAAGGGTCGTGACCTGTACTTACGTATACTTAACTCGTAGTCACTCCATATGGGCTAGTCTGTGCTTATAACTAAGCCGCCCTGGTCACTTAAGAGCCATTGAGGTTATCCAAAACATAAGGTCCAAAACAAACGACCCGTGCGGCACAAATTTAAAAAAGTAACGACGACTGCCCCAGAAGGCCATAATAGACCACAGTGACAAACTTCACCACGACTACCTTCAAGAGACCAGAGAGGGGACAGTGAGACCCGACACACTTCAGATTGAGAAGGCGAGCCCAATCAACCACGATTGCCTTCGGATAAAAGAAGATAAGCCCTGCTGGATACGGCCCCCATCGGATATAGGAGGAGGCGCGCACAGTTGACCACGACGTCCCTTGAATAAAGAGCCCTTATTCAAAGGGGGCGCACACACTTGACGGTGACTGCCGCGAGTTCGGATGAAGTAAGTGGGCGAGGTTGACCACCACCTGCTTCAAACGCGAAGGCGGACTCTGGACTGTGCTGACATCCACAGGGTAATAGCTGTGTGGACATGATAATGTCATCTACCAAATCTGTGCTCATAAAGCCTGGTGGACTTTAGGCTGTCCTGGAGAATTCCACAGGGTCAATATTGTGTGGACATTATATAATGTCATCTACGAAATCTGTGATCA
>KV908342.1:360156-367656 GCA_002005505.1 Botryococcus braunii | reverse complement strand
GGAGCAGGAACGGCCACTCGCCCGGATATTAGCAATTAGACACACCAGCAGTTGACACAAAGGTGCACACAAGCAGGAACAGGAGGGCGTGCGCGCATGCGCGAGCGCGAACGAGCGAACACACACACACACACACACACACACACACACACACACACACACACACACACACACACACACACACACACACGCGCGCGCGCGCGCGCGCGCGTGCGCACCACTCCATGTCTGTATTGGGAATGACCCCTCAGTACTTTCCTAATATCTCCTTCTGTTCTCTCCCAACATCCAGTGGTCCCGCACCGGGGGGGGGGGGGGCAGGAAGAAAGGGCACAAGGACTTGGTGCCACCGCTGCGAATCAGATTTTTTTTTTTGGGGGGGGGGGGGGGGGACAGCAATAAGCAGCAGAGAGGGACCGCCTTTCCTGCCATGGAGCGAGGAGCGAAGGGCGGGGGGGGGGGGCATTGGGGTGGGCGTGGGAGGACAGGAAGGAGCGGCAGAACTAATATGGCGTCAGTGTCCATAATCAGAACGCTGATTGGTAATGAGGCGGAGGGAAGGGCGCGGAAGGGCATAAGGGGACCTTTGCTTAAGCTGATTGGTAAAGAGGCCAAGGGAAGGGTGGGAGGGGGGGGGGGACCTGGCGGCATCGTTGCAAGTCGGTCCGCTGATCAGTGATGAGGCTGAAGGAAAGGGCCCGCCGGCCCCCCGGGGGGGGCGGGGAGTCAGAAATTAAAATTCAATATTAAAAAGATTTTCAATTTGAGCTCTCATTCTCTTCCACACAGGAAATTCCAGATTAATCAATAGAACATTTTTTTGACCAGTTATGATGGGGGGAGGCCCCTTTCAAGAGGGAAGCCGGGGGGAAGGGGGGGGGGGCGCCACACCCGACGCAATTGACCTGAATCAGAACAATGATCGGTAAATAAGGCGGCGGAAAGGGCAGGAGAAGAGGGAGGGGAGCACTGGCGCCGACGTTGCAAGTCGGTGCGCTGATCGTTCATGAGGCGGAGGCCCTCTTGGCGCTCATACTGCTCGATGCTCATGCCCGCACTCATCGGGAGGCTGGCTGCCGTCCGCGCCTGCCACTTCGCCTCTGCTTCCCCCCCCCCCCACCCCCCAGTACAAACTCTTTACAGCTTTTAAGTAGGTATGAGTATAATCTTCAGCAGCCTACATGTGGTTGTTTGAGCAGTGTGCCTGTGTGCCTCCCTCCCTGCCCCCCCCCCCTCTCCTCTCTCTTCTCTTCTCTCTCTCTCCTCTCTCTCTCTTCTCTCCTCTCTCTCTCTCTCTCTTCTCTCTCTCTCTCGCTCTCTCTCTCTCTCTCTCTCTCTCGCTCTCTCTCTCTCCCTCCCCCCCCCCCCTTCTCTCTCTCTCTCTCCTCTCTCTCTCTCTTCTCTCCTCTCTCTCTCTTCCTCTCTCTCTCTCTCTCCTCTCTCTCTCTCTCTCTCTCTCCTCTCTCTCTCTCCCCCTCTCCCTCCCCCCTCTCTCTCTCTCTGTCTCTCTCTACCTGTCTGTCTGTCTGTCTGTCTGTGTGTGTGTGTGGTGTGTGTGTGTGTGTGTGTGTGTGGTGTGTGTGTGTGTGTGGTGTGCAGGCGCGCCCATGTGCGCGCGTATCATCAGACACTCTTCCAATGGATTGCGGCAGGAGGAGAGGTCTGGCTCCCAAATGAACAAAAATTGAGTATTTTCAACGGAATGGGCGGGGAGACAGAGGGGAAGCAGAGGGAGAGGGAGCGAGACATAGTGGGGGGGGAGAGGGAGAGGTAGCGGGAGCGCGAGGAAAGAGGGAGCAGGAGCAGAAGGTAGAGGGAGAGGGGGGACCCAAGGGAGAGGGAGGACAGAGAGAGCGGCGGGAGGACAGATCTGTTCTCCCACTACTTCTTTAGGGGAGAGGGAGCGGGAGAATACAGAGGGATTGGCAGAACAGGGGGAGAGAGAGCAAAAAGGACAGGTGTGTTCTCCCACTCCCTCTGTAGGGGTGAGAGAGCCAGAGAATACAGAGAGGAATCAGCAAAACAGAGGGAGAGGTAGCAAAAGGACGGGTCTGTTCTCCCGCTCCCTCTATATGGGTGAGGGAACAGGAGAATACAGAGAGGAATCGGCAGAACAGAGGGAGAGGCAGCAAACGGGCAGGTCTGTCCTCCCGCTCCCTCTAGAGGGAGGGACACCGGGATGGCAGAGGGAGCAGCCTTCCTCAGGAGCCTCCGTAGGGAGCGGGAGACCAGTGGGAGAGGCAGCGGGAGGACCAAGGGAGAGGGCAGGAGGACCTGCAGAGCGGGACTACAGAGGGTGAGGCCTCTCTGGGGGGCCCTCCCTGGGGAGCAGGAGAAGGGAGGGGAGAAGGAATTCCCTATCTTTCGAAAGGGAGCGGGAGCGGGGGAGGGCACCTGCTTCGGCCAAGACCTGGGCAGCGGGGCGCTTGGAATCCCAGACCCCAGACAACGAGGGCATGTTGGTGCTTCCGGACGTCAGTGAGGGGAACTCCTCCCCTTCGATCTCCCAGGCCCTTTCCACCACCTTCACCCTGCGCCCCACATCCCCCCTCTCACTGGCTGCCCACTAGTGGAAGGATGCACACAAGTATAACAATGCACACTTGCGGACCCAAGAGAAACTTCTCTAGGCGGATTTCCGCTGCGGATTGGGCCCCTGGGGGGGAGCGCAAGGGTTGGGGCCCCCATGGCTCATGGAGGATGACCACCTCATCCAACTCTATGAGTCTGTTTGTGCAGCGTAGGCTTAACAGTCACACAGACCCAAAACGTATGAGTGTGTGTGTGTATGTATGCCCGCGCGCCCGCAGTTGTCTCTGTGTGTATAGCCGCGTGCGCACACGTGCGTGTGTGTGTGTCTGTGTGTGTGTGTGTGTGTATGCGTGCGTGCGTGTGTGTGTGTCTGTGTGTGTGTGTGTGTGTGTGTGTGTGTGTGTGTGCACGCGCGCGCCTTCGGGTGCGTGAGCACGCGCATGTGGGCGGGAGTGATTCATAAAAGGGATTCATAAATCAATGTGCGATATGAACACTGCATGAGGACCAACAGTGTGACCGATGCATGATGGATGAAGTTCCGATCCCGCAGAGCAATTCCAAGTCCATGGGAAGTTCCGCAGAGAAGCTCCCACAGAGAAGTTCAGATCCCGCAGAAAAGTTCGGATCCCACAGGGAAGTTCAAATCCCGCAGAAAAGTTCGGATCCCACTAATAAGTTCGGATTCTGCAGAGAAGATCGGATCCTGCAGAGAAATTCCGATTCCGCAGAAAAATGCGGATCCCGCAGAGAAGTTCGGATCCCGCAGAACAGTTCGAGGATCCCGCAGAGCAGATCTGAATCCATTGCAAGGGGAGGGCCGCACCCGACTGTGGGCAGGGCCAGGTTGGGGGGCCGCGCAGGAACGGGCTCCTGTTGTCCAGCAGACCCCTCATCCTCCTCCATTTCCTCGTCCTCTCCCTCCTCAGGAACCCCGCTGTCAAACCGCCAGGGCTCCTCTTCCTCCTGCCCTCCCTCACCCCCGTATGCAGTCCTTGCGAATCCTCACAAAGTTTCTGTGCAAATCTTCGTATGGCTTCTGTGCAGATCTTCGAATGGCTTCTGTACAGAAGCCAAAGATAAGTACATCTTTGTCGCATCGCATCTTACACCAGGATTCGACGCGACGCCAAGGTATCACACTCTCACACACACCGTCGGTCCGTTTGTTGCGTCGCATCTTGTCTGTATCTTTGTTTTGCAATAACTTGAGAGCAAACCGTGTCTGTCAGCAACAGCTTACATGTACTTGTAACAGTATTGCCTACACAGACGCATCTCCATGCCCCCCTCTCTCTTTTGCAATGATTTTGCAAACTCATGACCACAAGTAACAAATTGATGTGTGTCTCTGTGTGTGTGTATGTGTGTGTGTGTGCGTGTGTGCCTGCGTGCGTGCGTGCGTTCGTGTGTGTGTGTGTGTGTGTGTGTGTGTGTGTGTGTGTGTGTGTGCCTGCGTGCGTGCGTTTGTTCGTGTGTGCGTGCGCGCGCGCGCGTGCGTGTGTGTGTGTGTGTGTGTGTGTGTGTGTGTGTGTGTGTGTGTGTGTGTGTGTGTGTGTGTGTGTGTGCGCGCGTGCGTGCGTGTGTGTGTGTGGGGGGGGCGGGAGGGGAGGGAGAGAGAGAGAGAGAGAGAGAGAGAGAGAGAGAGAGAGAGAGAGAGAGAGAGAGAGAGAGAGAGAGAGAGAGAGAGAGAGAGAGAGAGAGAGAGAGAGAGAGAGAGAGAGAGAGAGAGAGAGATCGTTGTGCCCACCTCTCCCTTTCTGCAATCACTCCGAAAACCCATGTCGATCAGCAACATCCACCCTTTCATCAAAAAAATGCCCTTCCCTGCTGGGGATTTCACGCTAACCGGTTCAATGATAGGGTTTTCACGCGTTGGGCACGGGCTCCCATCCGCACCTCATTCTCCTCCTCACCATTCTGTTAAGGGATTCATGCCAGGGCTTTCAGGCTAAGGGCTTCACTCCTAGGGTTTTCACGCTTTGGGCGCGGGCTCCCATCCGCACCTCATCGTCCTCGGCACCGTTTTCATAACTGACGACCCGCTGGCGCCCGCCGGTCTCCGTGTACCTTCCATTCTCATTGTACCCTCCATTCTCCTGGTAACGTCCATCGTTGTCGTACTTGCCGTTGTCCTTGTAATCGCCGTCCTCCTCGTAATTGCCGTTGGAGAGATGGAGATCCTCCATGTCTTCATCATCAGTGTCGTCATCCGCCTCCACGCGGGGGCCCAGGCGGGAGAGCACGCTGCGGGGCGGGACTTTGCGGCGGGAGTCGTCAAGGGTCTCGTACCCCGGGGGGAGCGGGTGCCTGCTGGCGACGCAGATCCCTGCCTGTCCCCCCCCTGGGACGATGCGGGACCCAGGCGCCGGGACTTTATCACCTCCCGCGCATCCACTGGCCTGCACCCCACAAAGCCACTGGAATCATATTTGGAAGGGGGGGGGGGGAGATGAAAGAATAATAAACAATGCATGATTGGCTAGTGTGTGCCTCCCTCCCCTCTCCCTCCTTAAAACTCCCAAGCATGCACAGAGAATGGAGGGTGCACACACACACACACACACACACACACACACACACACACACACACACACACACACACACACACACACACACACACACACACACACACACACACGCGCGCGCGCGCGCGCGCGCGCGCATTCGCACGTACGAAAAAAAAAAAAACAACAGGCAACCCACATACATTACATATTGGGACATGTCCCCCTCGAATAAGCTGCGGGGCAGGGCGGGAAACACTTCAAAATACCTAGCAGTTGACTCAATATGAGAAGCACAGGAGAGGATAACCAGGCAAGGTAGCCAGGCATGCACTTGAGTTGAACAAGGTTGGGAGCAGGAGAGGGGACGGGCAGGCATACAATGAACGCCAAGAAAGCCGCGGGGGAGGGGAGGGGCGGTGTAGGGGAGGCAATGGGAGAGCCAGGCACACAAATGACTCAAACAAGGTATGGAGGAGACGGAGAGGGGACGAACAGGCATACTATGAATGCCAAGAAAGCGACGGGGGAGGGAGGGGAGGGGATCGCCAGGCGCACAATTAACTCGATTGATATGTGGAGCAGGAGACAGTATGCTGAGGCACACCAAAACGCAAAGAAGGTTTGGGCAAGGGGAGGGCATAGCCGGGCATACAACTGACTCGAAAGAGTAACTGGGCAGGGGAGGGGGATAGCACAAGAGACCCAACAGAAATTAATTGAGGCGCGCGGGGGGGGGGGGGAGCGCAGGAAATCCAAATGAAATAGAATGAGCACTAGGGCAGGGAAAGGCGATAGCTCAGGAATTCACTTGAATGAGGAGTGGGCAAAGAAGGCGGGCAGCCGCAGGAACTTCAACTGGAATTGGATGAGGAGTGGGGCTGTTGAGGGGGACAGGCAAGAACCTCAAATGAACTTAAATGAGGAGAGGGCAGGGAAGGCGGACAGTCAGGAAATTTAACTGGATCGGATGAGGAGTGGGGCAGGGAAGATAGCGCAGGAAATTCAAGTGGTATTGAATCAGTAGTGGGTAGGGAAGGCGGACATCGCATGAAATTCAACTGGAATCAGAAGAGTGGGGCTGGTGAGGCGGATAGGCAACAACCTCGACTTTGATTGAATGAGGTGCGGGGGAGGGAAGGCGGATGGACAGGAAAATTCAACTGAAACTGAATGACGAGTGGGGCAGGGAAGGCGCATAGGCAGGAATTCAACTGAAATGGACTCAGGAGCGGGGCCGGGAAGGGAAACAGCGCAGGCAAATCAACTGAAATTCAATGAGTGGGCCAGGGGGGGGGGGGAAGACCTTTGACTGAATTGAGTGAGGAGTGGAACAGGGGAGGCCGATAGCTCAGGACATTCAACTGAATCGAATCAGGAGTGGGGTTGGGAAGAGAACAGGCTGGAAATTCGATCGGAATTGGCTGAGGAGCGGGCAGGGCCGTGGGACAGGCAGGAAATTCAACTGAAAGTGAAGAATGAGTGGGGCAGGGAAGGCACATAGCCAGGAATTCAACTGAAATCGAATGAGGAGTGCGGCAGGGAAAGCGGATATGCATGAAAATCAACTGAAATTGCATGAAATTGCATGAGTGGGGCAGGGAAGGCGGATATGAAGGAAATTCAACTGGACTGGGATAAGGAATGGGGCAGGTAAGGCGGATATGCAGGAAATTCAACTGGAACAGCATAAGGAATGGGCCAGGGAAGGGCGGATATGCAGAACTTTCAACTGGAATTGGGTGAGGAGCGGGGGCAGGGAAGTGCATATGCAGGAACAACTTCAGCTGAAATCGTATCAGGAGTGGGGTCGGCAAGGGGTACAGGCTGGAAAATCAAGTGACCTTGAAGGAGGAGTAGGGAGGGGGCGGGGAGAGGCAGGGGATACAACTGAAACAAGTGAGGAGTGGGGCACGGAGGGGCGTACAGGAGGACTGCAAACCCTTCAAAGCGCTGGCTGGGCAGGGGACGAGACAGTCAGCAGCTTCCACTGACTGGAAGGGGGAGGCCGGGAAGAGGCAGGGGAGGGGGTAGTCAGGGATGCAAAGATGAGCCCGAAAAGGGTGTTGAGCATGCAAAGGGAGTCACAGGCATACAACGAAACCCAAGAAAGTGCGGGGGAGGGGAACGGATAGCCAGGCAAGCAACTGATTGAAGGTACGAGCTCGGCGGGAGAAGGGACAGCCAGGGATTAGGGTTGATAAGCATCGTAACCAGGCATGACAACCAGGTCTTCAATTGGACCAGTTGAGCACGGAGCAGGGTGAGGATAGCCAGGAATTCAACCTGATTGATTGAGTTGGGGACAGGGGGGAGATAGCAATGCATACACTTGACCTTGAACAGTAGCTGGGAATGGGAAGGGGGCAGGGGCGAGGATAGCCAAGAATTCAACCTGATTGATTGAGTTGGGGACAAGGGGGGGATACCAAGGCATACACTTAGCTTGAACAGTAGGTGG
>KV908342.1:327656-355156 GCA_002005505.1 Botryococcus braunii | reverse complement strand
GCTGGCCTTGTTGCAGAGGCTCCAGGGGCTTTTGAACCAAGCCATCATTGCTCAAGAAGATGTGGAGGGATATTTTGTCATTCGTCGGGTCAGTTTCATCATCGCGGCGGCTGTGGGTCGCCAGCTGGCCGCTCGCCGGGTGTGACTCATAGCTTGACACATTGGGGGTTTGGGTCCCTGAACATTGGGCTGGTCTTTTTTACTCCACTCTTGTAAAAGAAGAAGAAGTTACATCTGTCCAGCCACGAGGGCATGATAAGATGTCCACAATATACACGCTAGCCGAAATAAAGAAAAGCGGGCCGCACGAGGTAGCCAAACAAAGACTAGACACGCAACGGCGTAAACGAAACGGGGAAAGGGGGAAAAGGGGGGGGGGGGGGGAGGGGCAGCCACAGACGTGGCTGCGGCCAAAGTCACCGCATCCAGCGTAAGTCTACACGAGCCTGGAAGGCATCCGAGATGAAGGATACAACCGCACGCAAGTTAGCTTGCAAAACCAACTGCCGAAGAGACCAAGAGGGACTAGCAAACAACTGGGGGTAACTTTCACGCACCGGGGTAAGTGCAGGACAGTGAAAAACAAAGTGACCTTCATCACCCACAGCGGAACCACACATATCACACATGCGATCAAGACGCGGAAGCCGCTGCCGATGGCCCATATCAAGGGGAAGGCCATGAATAAGACGAAACCTGAGAAAGAGCCGAACCTTGGAAACATCAGGAGATAGATAGAAAAGGCGGGAGCGCTGAGCTCAAGCCTCTGTACACACATAGGCTCGAGCCTTAGTACACACACATAAGTACATAGCTGGGAATCCGTAGGGGCTAAGCGAGTTGAAACATGGAGGGAAGGCACATCGAGGGTATTGGCCTGCCTAACGAGGGCTTAGAGCGCAGGATCGATCTAAAGATCCAAAAGATCTCAGATCGAGTTTCGAGCAGCGGATTAGGACGTACAGTTTTGAGAACCTAAATCCAAAAATTGTTGTTCTTTATGCCCCGGTCTTATCCCAACCCAAAAATATGCCATATTCAGGACCGAGCCCAACCCAATCAATCATTAAGATTCTGTGACTTTCAAAAGTCATTGTGGACTAGATAACAAGTATACACAGACGGAATGGCTAGCTTGGCATTCAAATCAATCCCCACGGCTGGGGCAGTAAGCTTCACTGCCGGACATGCCGGTGTCGGAAACGCCCAAAAGAGCACGTCAAGGCTGCCACTTGCATCGAAAAAAGTAAATCTACCTTTAAAAACACTGAATGCTACAAAAATTTACGCCAAGAAGGCTTGTGATGATGCCGCGGTACAGTCGGAGTCAGCAGCCCTGTTCTCTAGATTGAGTGTCGCAGTGGCAGCCACATTCACATTGACTTACTTACTGGTATGACAATAATTCTGGCTTTTTGCCCATCGTACTGCCAGTCTGACCACGACGCTTGTAATGCATGGTCCTCTAGTGGGATCGCACGTACGATTAGGTGGTTGTCATAAAATGCCGGTGAAAAATAGATGATCATGGATTCAAGCTAATGGATATGATTGTGAAGGTACCAACTGTGAATGCTGGACCATTATCAGATCTTCTACCCGATTCCGCCCCACCGGTGAGATCTCCTAGGCTTCACGCGCTCTCAATTCACCCTGATGTAGCACCAAGTGTCTAATTTGCATCTCCAATGTCCGACATATGTTTCCGGTCCGTTTGTACTATGTTTTCAACCACTTCATTGGCGAGGTCGAGTGTCCGCAGGGCACAACGCAATCTGTCGTCAGACTTGTCTGTACATCAGGGTTTCGGCTTGCCTTTGCATGGGAAGATTATAAATTTATCGGTCTCATTTCGCCAGCCAGACCTTGAAATCGAAGAATGTTCCTATGCAAAGCCAAACACGTGTGACAACCTTGGAACCTTCAGACAAGTGTCCAAGATCGGGTAATGTGTGATGATTACACTGCTCTGGGCCCACACAACCAACCCTGAGGAATCCTGTTATGTAGTGCACGAATGCGAAAATCGCATTCACGGAAAAATGGACCCTCAGCCTCTTCAACTATCTTAACATGAAACTTTGGGTTGGAGGAGCACAGGCCCCAGTGGAAAAGTTTGAACGTGATTTGGGAGAAGGCCGCAAGGTTCGTGTGAAGGATGCAGTGCCACCAAAAGATACAGAGGTTGGCCGCCTGCCAGCACCTTTACCTTATGCCAAGGCCACCCGGGCAAGTGTTGAAACAGAGGTAGGCTCCAATTGGGGACTGAGCATAGCATATGGCCATTTGTTTGTGTGTGTGGGTGGGTGGGTCTTTTGTTCTTTGCTGATCTGTGAGAATGCACATGATTATGTTATAACCTACTATGTTGTCGTAAAACTAATGTTGTCATGAACACTTGGTCTGAAAAGCTTTGGGGTGGTGACACATCAAATGGCTTATATGACAGCGACGTATTATCACTGGCAATTATAATAATGCTAAGACATCATTCCTTCATTCCCACTGGGTTTGGGTTACAGATTGACCCAGGGACTCCTCCCGGCATTTCTCGCGAGAAGCCTGTGGATTCAGTTGCTGCACCGTTGAGCTACTCAAAGCCTCGACCGCAAAGCTAGAATCTTTGGCGATAGTGCATCCCAGACAGTATACTATAACAATGTGCGGCAAGATGTTGAGTTGCAATCCATATGAGATGTGTGCAAACATACGAAAACGGCTTGTTGGAATAGCAGTGGAAGCATGGGCTCCAAGAGGTAGAACTGACAGCTGTCATATCCAATTGTACAAAGTGTAACAAATACTCATGCCCCTATACTTTTAGTGACCTGCAGAGTTTACCATCAGTGTTGCACAGGGTTTAGAATATTTGCATGCTTCAACAAGTGTAAAAAGAGCTGCATACCCACTTTGGAACTTTAGCAACAAGTCTTAAAACATGGTCACTGCAGTACAAGGTCATGATGCGAAGACGTACATTATTGATCCTTTACAAAGATTCTGCCTAGCCTGTCACCTCCTTCAGTAGGAAAACTTCTGGAACTATTCACGTTTCAGGGAAGCTTTACTGCTTGGAATGGTGGGACTGGCGTCCAGCCTTAGCCCATTTACTGGATCAAGGCATTTAAGAACCCTCACATCATTCTGAAACACTTGTTGATCCCCTCTCAAGCGAAATCCCCACTTCTCAATGCCCTCTCAAGCTAAACCCCACTGAAGGCCTCTAGACTGGAGAGGCATTCAAGAATAATCAAATCTAAAAATGGGATGGGAGAAAAACAGAAAAAACCAGAGCGCACTCGGACTTTGCATAACTAGTGCAAGGCTCCTTCCCTGCTGACGAAAAACTGAAAAGTCTTAAGGCTGATTGTCAGACGTGGACTCTTCTTCTGAGGAAGAGGATGGTGCTTCCTTTCCAGAGTCCGATGCATTATCTGCATTCTCTGCTTCATTTTTGGCTGACGAGGTTGATGCTTCAGACGACTCTGCCCCTTTCTCTGCATCTTCCGTATCACTTTTTGTGGAGGCTGCTTCAGGTGCAGATTCATCTTGCTTCTCATCAGTGGTCTGTGAGCTGGTAGATTCCTCAGATTCCTTGTCGCCCTGCATAAATTTAATCGAGTTTTGAGTGGCCCTGCACTGACGTAGTCAAGGAGTGACAATCAGGCGATGAACAAAACTTATATTTACCTCGGATTCTGTCTTTGCCTCATCCAAGGGGGTCATTGCGGAAGCTCCATCCTCTGTCCTAGACTCCTGAAATGACTGCCTTGTAGTTATGTCGTTCGTATTAACCCGTCCCCCGTTGGTGTTGATGGCACGGACTACCAAATCAATGGGGTTCTCAGGGAGCAACTGCGACAACAAGCCCAGTCAGTATTAGGACCTGTCTATAATTGAACGAATTTTTCCAGAGTGACTTTACCCTACCTACCTCATTTACGGTTCTGGTAATCCTTGGATCAGGGGAATATGAGTTGAGTCCATTAATTACGGTTGCAGCAGATGGTAAAACATTGTTTGGATTGCCGGTAAGAAGATTGCTCACCGCTGGCACGCCGTTGTTGATAGCAGCATTCAGCTGCTGTGTGAAGCCCTGTGCTATTTCAGAAACATTGAATACATTTGCCAGCGGTGAACCATTTGTTGATGGAGCCGGTGATCGTGCATAGCTGTTAACTTGAGCATTACTTGCTGAGGCTCCTGAGACCACCCACGACACAAATGGGAATCCAGAAAGGATCGTGAATTTTTGTATTAAACCTGTGAATTCCGAGAGACCTTCATACACATCAGGCATATTTGTTGTCTTGCATGAACTTGGCATAGCCATTCATGCATGACAAAATATGCGTGATGTGTATGAACTTAGCATAGCCTTCCTGAAGAAACAGACGGTGCAATATAAAAGCCAGATCCATGCACAATTCGCTGGAAACAGTAAATGCACGACAGCTGGATCATTTCACTACAATGTTCCTACCTTCGGGTAAAGCTGGCAACCTCATGTTTTGAACTGCAGTCACAATGCCACCAATGGGAGAGGAAGCCACGGCTGTTCGGGCAGCCTGAAGGAGTGGGCCAACAGGTGCTTGTGCCAAGGCTGTTCTTGCACTTTCAAGCAGCGGCGCAACAGGAGTTGCAGCATTACGAGCTGCCTGAAGTAGCGGTGCTGCTCCTGGGGCACCGCCAATGGTAGAGCCAGCCCTCTGCAGGATGGTCGTGACGGGGGCAGCTGCAAGGGACCGTGCAGACTGTAGAATGGACTCCACTGGTGCAGCGGCAGTGCGGGCCCTATCAACAACAGCTCCGATAGGGGAGTTTGCAACTGCTGTGCCAACAGCTGTTCTTGCATTGTCTACCACAGCACCAACTGGGGTTGCTGCAACTGCAGATCGGGCCTGCGTTAGAGCGGCATTCAGAGGAGTTCCGGTAGTGACTGTGTTGATGAATGTTGCAAGTGGGCCCATAATTTGGTTTCCACCAGCTCCAGTAGCTGGAGCTGTGGCTAATGCAGCAACACGTTCAAGGGCAGCAGCAACAGGGGCAGCCGCTGGACTGTCATAGGCAAGGGCTCCAATGCCTTGTACAACCGTGTTTACGGCGGATGAGACTGCATCCAATTCAGGGGCGGGTGCTGGTGCAGTAGCAGGGCTTTTTGTAGACCTGTGCGATGTTTGTGCAAAGCTCTCTACACTGCCATCAGCAAAAATAGGACGGACAGGCAAGGAGTTCATTGCCTTGTAGAATTCAGGGCGATCCAAGAGTGGCTCCTGCATGTTGAGTTCAACCACAGTTCACAAAATGCTATTGAGTACGAATTGACACGCACAATGCTCTGCAGCTGCATGAAAGTTATGATTGCTTTTTTTGGAAATGGTGTTTGTAATCAGGATCAGTCCTGAAATGGACATACCTGATCGTTAATGGCCTGGTTGACCACATCTTTCAGGGGAAGCTCATTTAAGGTTTCATTCAACAGCGTAGGCTTCTCCCAGTGGAAGTTATCATAGAATCTTGGAGTATTTTCCACAATGGTCTTGTTCAGATTTTCCATTCCTTTGTCGGCATCCTCATTAATGGCTGCAAACCACATCCAAAATTCAGTTGGGAAAGTTTACCCAACGTTTCATGTTAATGCCTCACAAGGGAAGAACCATCTCATACCTGTGACATTTGGTTGTGGAATGATTCTACTCATTGTCTCATTTGCTGCAGAATTGACTTTGTTAGCAAAACGCTCCCAGTCAATGCTGCTGTAGTTGAAATTTCGAAGTCCATTACTGACACTTTGAGCAAAACTATTGACTAAAGGCTGGGCATTGTTTATCACGCCTTGGAGCTGCAAAGAAGAGCATTATATTAGGAGCATTAACAACAGGGGTTTTAAATGTCAGTAATATATTGATATTGCGGTCAATCTTTCCATGTATTTTCTGCTTGAAAGCCCTTTCGAAAAGGTTCTGCAGAAGGCACTGACCTGCTGGTTCAAGGCAGTATTGACACTAGGATCTATCTGTTGAAGTTGCCGAGCTGCCAAGGCCCCCTGCAATTGAGCATATTTAAACTGTCTTAGGCCAGATTTTCTTGAAGACAAGAAACAGGGAAGTAATCGAAATGGGCATACCTGAAAGGTCCCTGCCAATAGCAAGAGACAGGCAAGGGAGGCCTTCATCTTACCAAGCCTGCAACCAACGCATCAATCTCAGTCGAAGGGGTGAGAGAAATGTTATTTGCGCGCTGTTCTGACACCGAGTTGCCAATTCGTCGTACCCGCATCCTTCAGAACACGTGGACAGTGGATGTCAAATGTCAAATCATGCACATATTTATAGGTACCACATTTCTAGTTAAACCAAAGTCTTCCGCAAGCTCAAAATACAGCGCACTACTCTCCCGTCATCCCTGACATGGCCCGGTCCACTCCACAAACTTCTGTCCTCGTTTTCTTGAAGGTCCACTTAACTAGCAGGGGATCTAAGATGACATTTACATGTCACAAAGAATAAATTATATTACTCAATTGCAGAGATAAGAATAGGGGACAAGGTTGTGTGTCGTGTTTGCCCTTCCGCATGGAGCACAGCTGTCCATGACAACACCCCAATATCTGCAATATATGCATTGCATCGAGGGAAGTACAACTCAGAAGTTTCAGATATAGATTAGTTCACGGAACAAACCAGTTCCTACAAGCAGTCTTGACGTGCCTGACCCACGTGCGATGCTCTGTGGAGTTGCCGACGCAGTTTGCGGAGCAAAACACTCTGTACAAAATTATGGAAGTTCGAAGAGACGCTGCCACCCAGGGACGCAGTTGTCTCTTCTTAAGTTGTCTTGCAGGTTCCTTGACTTGTGAAGCAGCGACTTCGACAGTGCCCAATGCCTTCAAATACTTTGGGCGCGACCGAGTTACGGTCGTCAGTACCCTACGAAGATGAGTCACCCTGCACGATCACGTGGTTGTCGACTGGTTGACCAATGTTGGATGCGGGTTGAAATCGAACATTTTTTCGGCCACCTTGCAAGGGATCAATGTGTCCAAGCATTACAGAGTGATGAGTTAAACCTCATGAGCCAATGTGAAAAAGCGGTTGAAGATGGGGACATTAAGTCTAGCATTCATTGCCTATACGCACTCATAAAAGATGCTGCAAAGAAAGCAGGAATGCATGACCAATACAAAAGATATCCCCACAATGGACACCGGCGTCAACATCAACCCTTTTTTGACCAGGAATGCCGGGCCCTTAAACGGGAAGTCTGGAGGTATGGAATGTTAACCAAATGGCGGGGTGATGAGTTCCGGAGGTTAGAGCGTAAGTACCATGCTATTGTGAGGAAAAAGAAAAGGGCATACCAGGCCCAAAAGCTAAAAACATTGGTACACCAAAAGCATTTCAACCCCCATAGGTTTTGGAAAACCCTTCGGCGTGAAAGAGATAGACTGCCTGAACCCCTTAGAGATGTGTCAGCTTGGGATTCTTATATAAATTCCCTTGCAAGTGGTCTTGGAACTGAAGAGCCCGCGCATGGTCTGCCTATTGGGGCATATCCTCCCCATCAAGTCCCAGAAGATCATGGTCACGACCAGCGCGACGAGCTGAATGCTCCCTTCACAGTCGAGGAAATTGAACTGGGTCTCCGAGCACTTGCCAATGGGAAATCCCCGGGGAAAGATGGTTACCCTACAGAGTTGTTTAGGTATGCTCAGCCACTTACACACCCGGGGGATCCTTACTCACGAAACCTGTTAAGTCATGTCATTGCGGACATTTTTACTATGGCGCTTAGACAACGTACCATACCGGCGGAGTCAAATGTATGTTTGGTGACACCGGTATATAAGAAAGGGGACGCGTATAACAGAGGAAATTATCGTCCCATTGCCGTGGGCGAATCTCTTATGAGGTTGTATGCCAACGTGTTGAACTCGCGTCTGGTATCTTACTTGGAAAAGTACCGTTTGCGTGTTGATTGCCAAACAGGCTTCCGTCCTGAAATGTCCACCACCCATCAACTGTTTGTTATACAACACCTCATAGATTGGGCAATGGGCATCACTCCACTGCATTTTGCATTCCTGGACCTCTCTAAAGCTTACGACAGGGTATCGCGTCTTAAGTTAGAGCATATTTTGGAGCAGTTGGGAATCCAAGGGGATTTTCTTTATGCTACTCAAGCTGTAATAGACAGTACAGTTTTGGCGATCAAGATTGAGGGCAAACATGGGGGGTTGTTTAAATCAAGTGCGGGTGTTCCTCAAGGGTGCCCCATTAGCCCTACACTATTTGGAATTATGTCGGATGGACTCCCCCGATATCTTGCACACCATTGTCCCACGGCTGGCCTTCAGCTACCTGATGGCACACGTTTAAATATAATACGTATCCAAGTGCTAGGTTTTGCGGACGATTTTGTTCTCGTCGCGCCTACAGTTGAGGACCTACAGGTGTTGGTGAATGCTACTCAAGAATGGTGTAAGAGTATGGACATGCGCCTAAATGGGGCCAAGACGCAATACCTTTCAGTAAATCCAGACCCTCGGACACCCTCTACCTCTCTAGAGGTTGCAGGGGTTAGAATTGGTCCGGTACAGGAGGTTAAATACCTTGGATTACAGATTCATGCCAAGAATGGCCTTCAAGCCGGCATTAAGAACCTCGAGCAGAGGTTCTGGATAGCATGGGAAGACCTTACTAGAGCTTATAGCAATCTCGGTTGCAACATGTCAATGATGCTCATGACAGAACTGTACTTAGCTTGCCTACCACCCCTCATCTCCTATGGATGTGAAGTCTGGGCATTCAGATGCTTTCAAGGCAGACAATTGTCTTCGGGAAAACCTAGTAGTATACCCCTATTGGATGCACACAAGCGGGTCCTGGCTCAGATTTTGGGGGTGCGTCGGACAATCCCTGAGGAAATAATCAATTGTGAATTAAACATATTTTCTTTGTGGTCAACTTGGATCTTACGTATGGCCAGGTTTTGGAACAATATAGCGGCCATGAGACCTGATTCATTACACTACAAGGTCCTCATGCATGACATTAGGTTGGCAATAGTAGAAGGCCGAGAAACGTTTTCGGGTACCCTTATGCAACAACTTAAGAAACTAGGATACTATATAGCTGACCATGTGCGGTTTGATAGAGCCTTGCAGATTGACATTTCACAGGTAAAGGATCTGTTAGACCGTAAAAGTGACATGATATGGGATGACCTGGACATCTCCCCTCGCACTTGTGCATCCCCAAGAGCCTTATTCTGCAGATACCAAAGGTGGTTCGCACGTCCGCCTCATGTGCCACGGCGTAAGAGTGCGCTCAAACTCCACCTTCCTAATTGTACATTGCGGACCTTTATGCGATTTAGATTAGGGTGTCATGACCTTCCTATTGATAAAGGTAGACAACAAGGCATCCCTCGAGACCAGAGGATTTGCACGAGGTGCTCCTTAGAGCTCGTTGGTGATGAACATCATCTGTTGTTCACCTGTCCGGCTGTACAACATGTACGGCAACAATTTATGCATCTCTTTCAACAAAGGAGTCGATCTGTACAGACGTTTATGTGGCAAGAAGACCTTGAAGGGGTTGCCAAATTTGTGACTAGAGCATTGGAGAGCTACCTCACTCTCCCAGGTGCTGTGCGACCTTAGTTGGCTAAGATATGGGTCATTCATTGTACTGCCGTCCTCTTCAGCCCTAGTGGCTGGTCTTTGGATGTAATCTTCCTTCCTTCCTTCCTTGGGCCAACGTCCTTGGAGAGAAATATCTGAGTTGGTACTAACAACTTGTTACATCTCCCATTTGACCCAGGGGCAACGGGCGAACAACCTTAATGTGAAGTACCTTTATTTTGTACTGTAGAAATACAACACCATGAAAAGGAAAACAGTATCAGCGTGCAGCAAAAGACATTGAAAGTGTCCAAAGCTCCTCACGACATGACAAGACTCTTAAAGCTTTCCGGTGCTCCTCGAGGATTCACCACGGGAGGGAAGAAGCCTTTTGCAAGTTGCAAATTGCCAAATTGCCTTTTGCAAATTGCAACTCGTCGCTCCAAGAGGAGATAACAGTGAGATAACAGTGTGGGCCGATGCTGGTACGTGCCTTTGAGCCAGCATTGGCTCACAGTGAAAAATGGGTCCTCCCTTGGACACAAACACGTGTTTGCTGTTGCGTGCACGCAACAGCAAACACGACATCGAGCCAGAGCACATTATAATCAATAATAATTGCGAGCCACAGACTAGTACCACACTGGTGAATTACGCAGATCAGCGGTCAATTGATCGAGCCCTGTTTTGCCTCTGCATGCACACAAGCTACACTGTGCTTCCTAACTCAAGTACTGTTGTAAACTGAGGTGCAGCATATCGTTGACCAATGCATTTTTGATCACACTATTCCGTCATTCGCATCTGCACGACGAACCAACCCAGGCAGACGGTCAACGCCTTACTTATGAGGACTTTGCAACAACTTAACTTTATTTTGATGAGCGGGAGACGTACAGATCAAACAATAACCCTCCCGGGCCCATTAAACATGTCTGTTGTCCAACAAACAAATAATGCTTCAGCATTTGCAACGTTGTTACCAACTCTCCTTTACAAGAGTGGAGGGAAAAAGACCAGTCCAATGTTCAAGGACCCAACCCGAAATATTTCAAGCTATAAATCACACCCGGCGAGCAGCCAGCTGGCGACCCACGGCGGCCGCAATAATGAATTCGTCATGACGGTCTGATCAGTTTCGAAGCTGACCCGACGCATAACAAAATATCCCTCCACGTGGAGGCACATCTTCTCGAGCAATGATGGCTTGGTTCAAAAGCCCCTGGCGCTCGACCCTCTGTAATAAGGCCAGCGTATCAGCATGCAAACCTTCAAACGTTTCAAAAGAAAAGGCTTGGATCCTCTTCCGGAAGGCCACAGGCGGTTGTTGACGCGACAGCAAGCTTGTCTTGGGCAGCGAGTGTGGCAGCCCCACTTAGCACAAAGTGCTGCAAGTTGGCAACCCGTCTAGGCCCGACAAAGTGCTGCAAGTTGGCAACCCGTCTAGAAGATCTAAGACAGCTATATAGTGGGTCTGCTTGTCTTGGGCAGCGCGTCCAGTGGCCCCACCCAGCACAGAGTGCTGCAAGTTGCCAACCCGTATGGTGAGTGGTTGTACTTCATATGCGTGCATGGGGAGATCCCGTACCGTTCTCTCTGGTTTTCATATATACTTAGATGAACGCGCGTTCATCTAGAATGTACGCGCGCGTACATTCTATAACTGGCCGCTCTGCGTCGCATCTAAGACGAGAACTTCACGCATTGTAATCAGTCGCTATCTTCGTCTTCATGAACGGATCTCTTTGCCTCAGTCAAATACTCTTCCGCTGATTGCCATAACAGTGGTGACGAGCCAACAATGGCGATATAGAGGTCGCGACCCTCCTCCCGCGCATAGAGGCCGAGGTCTGCGCGACGGCGCTCCTGGCCAGGTGCAGGGGCACCCCTGCACCTGTGGGAAAAGCTGGTTCCCGGATGACGCGCTGATGAGCAGAGGTAAGGACAGCGTCGAGGCCGTTATGAACAGAGTAATGCTGGCCGACAATTGCCACACCCCGCCCCCCCCCCCCCCTTGAGGTGCAGTGGACAGCGCAAGACTATACATAACGAGGCATTTATGGTTCCGGGATCCGAGACATGGGTCTCATAAACGTGTCCATTTTTGTGTTGTGAAGCATAAGCAAAATTTCAAGCGGATACTGTCAGACGTCTTCACTGTTTGCAATGCACGAGACAGAAAAACGACATTTCTTCGGCCCGTGGGTTTTAAAACATGCCAAGTCTGCATGATCTGTTGGCAGCTTCGTCCTGGTAGTCGCTTCGCAGTCATCTCACAGTTGTCTCCAATCACTTTCTGACGTGACGCATGCGTTCGGGCCATGACCTTAAGGAAGCTTCTCGAGGCTACATCGCTCTCCGTTCTGGCCTTTCAACTTGTCTGCCCTAGTCACATGCAAGGTCTATACCTTGGTATCAAATCTACAAAATTGAAACCAACAAACTTTGCAGTATATACTAAAACTATATACTAAAAATACATTCACCTCCCCTAGGAGTACTTCGTGACTACTTAGTGTATACACAATTAATATGTGCATATATGCAATTGCAAATTTATATGCATATTTGCAAATAGTGCCTGTGCCTGAAGGAGCGGGCCTGCCCCTGCAGGAGAGAGGCCTAGGTGTGTGTGTGTGTGTGTGTGTGTGTGTGTGTGTGTGTGTGTGTGTGTGTGTGTGTGTGTGTGTGTGTGTGTGTGTGTGTGTGTTCTTTAAAGCGGAAACTTCTCAAAACGTGTGTTGGAAGTCATTTGATCAAAGGGTATATATAGGCGGAACAAAGCAAGAATGTCACCCCTGTAGGTCGGTTTCATATAATATATAATACATATGTATATATATATATATATATATATATATGTATGTATGTATGTATGTATGTATATATATGGTATGGTACATATATGGTATGACCAGTTGGTATTGCAATGGGTACATGTAGCCTATAGGCTGATACATATGCGTATGTCTTCTCGTGAATGTCACTGTTGACGTCGCCTGAGCTAGCTCTCGAGGCGAGTCGACGTCACAGCCAACAATCGGGTTTACTGCCGTTGATGCCGCCATTGAAGTGGTACCGCTGTCGTCAGACTTATGATGAGTACATACTACGTACTAATGAGTATACTGCAAAGACTTTGCACAGGCACCGAGCTGGCGAGACCAATAATCTGAGTTAGACATGTCAGATAATATTACTGAGCCCATAGCGGCCCATACATGATGTACATCTCAGGGTTCCCTGAGATATACCTCCGGAGGCCTACCGTGCCCCGCACCCTATAGGGTAGCTACAGGCCTGGGCAGTCTGCAAGCAATCAGCTGGTGCTGCGGCTCAGGGAGCCCCCGGGCCTGCTGAAGCATCAAATGGCTGCAGCTGCCTTTGTGATAAGATAGCCGTGCACGCCTCCGCCGCGTAGCGGAGGCGCAGAGTGGCATAAGGCCCGCTGAGTGAGTGGGAGTCTGCATGCGGCGGTGCAGGCTCCGGAGATCCCCTTCAACTGCTGTTGGTTGAGGGTTAATCTCAATTGTTGCAACAAAGCTACAGCTGTACGGGCGTCAGGTGATGCAGGTACCTGCCAGTGCAGTAGTGAATGGGCGGGCGCGTGTGTGTACACACACGCGCGCGCCATGTGTGTGTGTGTGTGTGTGTGTGTGTGTGTGTGTGTGTGTGTGTGTGTACGTGTGTGTGTATGTGTGTGTGTGTGTGTGTGTGTGTGTGTGTGTGTGCATGTGTGTGTGTGTGTCTGTGCGTGTGTGTGTGTGTATGTGTGTGTGTGTGTGTATGTGTGTGTGTAAGAACACACACACACACACACACACACACACACACACACACACACACACACACACACACACACACACACACACACACACGCGCGCGCGCGCGCGCGCGCGCGCACACGCACATTTGGGCGGGGGGGGGGTGACTGTAAAAGGTTATGGGCAATCGGCTTTCCCTGTACAAAGCAGACAGGTCGTCAATAGACGAAGTTACTCCAGCTACAGTCCGTACGACTGTCTGCTGAGTGTCACACACAACTGTTGGACAAGACTAGCATCTGGTAATACCCAGCATCTTTCACAACCAGTTCCGTTACATCATTATCTTGTACACAAGCACCGATCAAGCAATCACTAGATAAGGCTCTAGACGGCTACGTTCAAGTACATGCCTATACTCCCTGAAGTCACTGTCCCTTGTCTGTTTGAGTGACTACAGGGTACACTAAGCTTGTTCACTCTCACAATAGCAACAATGATACAACACACACTGCCGCACCGTACCTGTACAAAGCAGACAGGTCGTCAATAGACGAAGTTACTCCAGCTACAGTCCGTACGACTGTCTGCTGAGTGTCACACACAACTGTTGGACAAGACTAGCATCTGGTAATGCCCAGCATCTTTCACAACCAGTTGGTATTCACTCCGGTGGGGCAGCCTTAAGAGTTCATCCGACAAACGTGTGATCTAGATAGGATTGTACCTTATGTTCGAAAACGTCCAGAATCTGCCGTGTCTCAAGGTACCTTATGTTCTCAATGGACCCATATCCTAATAGTGCACACATGAAGATCACTTAAAGCACAAGGCATTCAATAATAATGTTCAGAACTCAACACTTCCCCTTTCCTGCATGCTTTTTGTGTATCTTCTCAAACCTAGTGAATCACTATGACCAACAAACACGGGCTTGGCAAGTGGCTTGGTCATAATGTCAGCCACATTGCGAGCAGATTCCACATAGAGGATATCTACCTGCCCAAGTGCCATAGCTTCCCTAGCGTAGTGGAAGCTTACTGCAACGTGCTTTGTGAATTTGGAATACAGGGGGTTCCGTAAATTAGAAATGCATCCTTGGTTGTCACAGAAAATTTTGACCCTCCAAGGTGCAGCCCCTATCTCTTCCAAGAAGCCCCTTAGCCAGTTGGCTTCCTTCACAATATGGCCAGCTGCCATAAACTCAGCTTGCACAGTTGAGGTAGCAACTGAGCTCTGCTTCTTGCTTCCCCAAACCACGGCACTACCATAGACTGATAGAACATAGCCAGTGGTGGAATACCTGTGGTCCAGGTCCCCAGCATAGTCGGCATCAACATAGCCTTCTAGCTCAGGGCCCTTTCCACCCAGAGTAAGAGCTAACTCTCTGGTATCTCTCAAGTACTTCAGCACTCGAATGGCCTCATTCCAGTGTGAGGTAGTGGGTGTCATTCTATACCTTGACAACACTCCAACAGCCTGAGAAATGTCAGGCCGGGTCGTATTGGCTATGTACAGCAACGATCCAATTAACTCGCAGTATCGATGACCAGGTGGCAGAGGGGTACCAGCCCCATGTGACATACCATCTGAGGACTCGGGTCTGCTGCTAGCCACGAAGTCCTTGGACATGGGGGTATCAACCACACGCCCATCATCAGCAACGCCAAACTTCTCCACAAGAGCATCAATCTTGGGAGTGCAACTCATGGAAATAGTGCCGTGAACTCTATTGCGTAGGACCTGACACCCCAGGAAATCAATCACCTCTCCCAAATCATGGATGGTGAAGTCCTTCTTCAATAACTCTTTCCCCCACTCAATCTCTGCAACCACTCTGGCAACTATGAGAAGATCATCGACATAAACAAGAATAAACGACAGATTACCATCAGGGGCCCTCCTGATGTATACCCCAGCGTCGCTCTTGCACACACTATACCCCATCACGCTCAACTTGTCGCTCAAGGTCTTGTGCCAAGCCCGTGGGGCTTGTTTAAGACCGTAGAGTGCCTTCCTGAGCTTGCACACAACTCTCGTGTTGCCATTCTCAAATCCTGGTGGTTGGGTCACATAGACCTCTTCCTCCAACTCCCCATTGAGAAAAGCTGTCTTGATATCCACTTGGTGGATCTCAAGATTTTGTGTGGCAGCCACTGCCAGCACAGCTCTCCTAGCACCATAGCTGCTGGTAGGTGCAAAAACCTCACCAACATCTATACCAGGAATCTGTCTGCAACCCTGGGCAACCAATCTTGCTTTAAACCGAGTGACATTCCCATGTGCATCGTTTTTTGTAGAAAAAATCCAATGAACAGGGATAACTTTCTGCCCATGGGGTCTTTCCACATACTGCATAACCTCATGGGTGTCTAAAGACTACATCTCCTCTTGCATTGCCTGCTGCCAAAACTCCCACTGAGGTGAGCGCTGGGCTTCCCTCAAGTTTGAGGGCACGTGAACTTTTCCCAACCTGACAGAAGGTACACTCTGTACCTTATGCTGCGGTGCAGCAGGGCTGTCAGCCTTACTGATGCTGTTCCCTTCTCTCTCTCTCTCTCTCCCTGGTTGCCAGAATAAGGTACATTATGTACCTTATGCTGGGACTGGGCAGTACTGCCGGGATTATCTGATTCCTTCTCAAGTCTCTCTCTCTCTCCTTGACTACTGGACTCATGTGCAGCACCCTTACATTCTCGCACCTTCCGCAATGCAGAGGGGAGCAGCAGCTCTCTCTCTCTCCTGGACTCACACTTGGGCACACTACCCAGACTTGCCTGAGCTGCACCTACAATGTCAGCCTGCACACCATAAGCATGACTAGCCAGTGACTGGGATTGGGCACCAGCTTCCCCTACTGCTGGCATGTCTAACCCACTACTCTCATCTCTTACATCTGCACCGAACATAGCCTCGACTGTCTCAACCTGCCCCTGCATATCAGGGAGATCAACCATGTTTGGCTCACTCACAATTGCCTGACCTGGGTCAGGGGCATGCAATGGGATGTCAGAATGCTCTCTCCTAGCCACGCGCTGTACATAACGCTGCTCCCTTGTAAGTGTGGTCCCTGGAGGAAGGGGAATTTGTGACTTCCCCTGCATTCGCAACCCCTCTTGTACCTTCTGCATTTTTTCTACCTGGGATTGAGTTTCTACACCCCCCCTAGCCAGATTCTACATATGCTCAAGCACCGACCACGAGTGCTGAGATGGTTCGGGGGTCCCAACAGTAGAATCCAGGCTGGTGGGGGTTCCTTGGTCATGTGCTGCTATGGTCCCGTCTCCAGACTGAACCCCAGCACAAAGTCCAGAGGTCCCAGGAGCCCCAGTGGAAAGCGTCTCCACTCCATGGTCATCCTCCTCATCCCAGAACGTGGGTGGAGCAGCAGAGGGAATTGCTTGAGGCGTTGCCAGATTCTCACTGCCAAGGGGGGGGTGATATCCTAGAATCATAGACAGACCCAGGCTGGACCTTTGATAGACCCACTCTCTCAGCCCCCCTCAAGTGCTCGATAAAGCTGACGTCCCTACTCTCCTTCCACACTCCATTCCCCACGTACACACGATACGCTTTAGACTGGGGACAATAACCAGTAAACATCCCAGGGATGGTCTTGGGCCCAAAAACAGACCTTTGGCCACTGGGAATGTGCACATGGGCTACACAGCCAAACGTGCGCAGCACAGACACATCAGGTTTGACACCAAAGAATAATTCCATGGGGGTCAGGGACCTGCCTGAAGTAGGACCCACATTGTAGAGGAGGGTAGCTGTCTCAAGCGCCTCCTTCCAAAGGGAAGGGTCTGCTGCAGCATGGACCAACAGAATCCTTGTTCGCTCCTTCAGGGTCCTATTCATCCTCTCCGCCACCCCATTCTGCTGAGGCGTGTAGGGCGCTGAGGACTCCATCTTAGTGCCCTGCTGAGCACAAAACTCTTTGAATTGCTGGTTCAGGAACTCTGAACCCCTGTCAGTCCTCACACACTTCACAACCGTGCCTCGTTGGGTCTGCCAAAAACGGAGCAGGTCTATCACAGCCTTTGGGATGCAATCCTTTGACTTCACAGGCAGGGAGGCAACTTGGTGTGAACTTTCATCCACTACAGTGACCCAATATCGTTCACCTGTGATGGCAGGAGGTGATATGGGACCCACAGTATCCACATGGACTCTATCGAGTGGGTTATGTGCAGGCCTGGAAGATACAGGGAAAGGAGGTCTGGAGTGTTTCCGTTGTATACACGATTCACAGTGCTTGGGGCACTCAGAGCAGGGAGCAAGGGAGATATTGATTCCTGTAACCAGATCTTCCTTGGAGAACCTCTGCATGCTGCTGGCACCAGGATGACCTAACCTAGCATGCCACAGAGATCTCTCGCTACACACGTGTCCTTTCCTAAGATGAGACGCCTCAGCCATGTGATCAATATGTCTGCAGCCAACTTGCTGCCCTCTGACAGGACTAACAAACTCCAAAAAAAACAGACCTCGTGCGCGGGTGATATCTCCACACCACCCTTCAGGTCCCTTCATGGCTGTGTAACCACTTGCAGTGTCAGTCAGGAAAGATGCTCCATCCTGAATTGCACCAGTGACTGAAATGAGGTTGGTATGCGCAGAAGGAACACACTGCACATTGTGCAGCCAGAATACTTCGTGCCTTGCATTCACAAGGCATACAGACCCAGATGCAATGATTCCTCCCTTGGCGTCTGAGGTTGCCAAGTGCAGAGGAAGAGGCTGTCCATGTGCATGCATAACTGGATTATGGAGGAATGAGAGATCATTGACTATATGCACAGAGGCACCACTATCTATTAACCAAGATGTGCTGTTAGCTCGATGCGAAGTTGGGGCAAGCACATTGAGAGAGATAAACATCGCCTCACCAGAAGGAGGGGGTGGAGGTGGTAAATGCCACCCCGGAAACGTGTGTTGACTTGTTGGATAGTTATATGCTGAAGGTGGTCCAGGGCTGGAAGCGGATGAAGGCGGGCCACCCCGGCCAGATCCATGGTCCCACCAGGCTTGAGGAGACGACTGTGGGCCTCCCGGGCCCCAGTAAGCTGCAGGCCCAACGCTTGCCGCTTGCATGTTTTGATGCAGAGCCTGCAGCTGCCTGAGCGGTCCGCAGTCAGTCATGAAGTGGCCCTTTGCCTTGCAGAAGTGGCATGTAAGCTCCTCTCTGGGCCTTCTTGCCCTGCCAGGTCCACGCCCCCTGCCACCAAAAGTAGTTGCAGAGGGGCCAGCGGGAGGCTGTTCGTTTGCTGGTAGTGCTGCTCCAACTCCCAGTACTGCTCCCACTCCTGGTGCAGCTCCAGCGCTTGATGACGCTCCAGCTACCCCCCCAGAGGGACCAGCCACTGCTGCAGCTGCCATGGCCTGAGGTGTTCCCTCTGCAGGTGGGTCCTTGTACCCACGGCTGGCTGCGGCGCGCAGGATTCTTTGGATCAGCTCCAATGGCGGCTTGTCGGTTGCCATAACCTCCAGGGACTCGAGCCTCAGCACAGGAGGGAGGCCCTTCACCATCAGCTCCCCAACATTGTGGTCCAAGAGGATGAACGCGTTGTTTCTGAGACTTGTAGCCAGATCCATCATTCTGTAGAGGTAGACCTTGAGTGTCTCCCCTGTCTTAATGCCCTGCTCCATTTCCTTGTACCACTCAAGGTTGATGTCTTGGTTGCTCCCTCCAGTGTGACTGTTCTTCACCCACGTGATGAAGTCGAACGCTGCTTTGTGGCATGAGATCTGAGAATGCCAGATGACTGGAACTGACTGGATCAGCCACTGCTTGATGGCTGAGTTCTCCACCGACCCTGGCATTGGCCTCTCCAAAGCTGCTCTGACCCCCTTGGTGTTTGCGCACGCCTCCAAAGCTTCATACCAAAATTCAAAATTGCGCCCTCCATCATCAAGCATGACGGTCATCTTTGGATTAGAGGTATTGGGGATGTAGGCTGCCTTGTCAATCTCCACCTTTGGTTCTGCAGTGGCTGATTGTGTCCCGGTCATAGACTGCCCTCGAGTGGCCCCACTGACTTCTCCAGGTTGAGACATTGCTGTTTCACTGCTACTTTCCTTTTCTTTGCCCCTTTTTGTCATACTATTGTCACTTCACCAGCCAAACTTACTCATAAACTTCTGGAATGCAGCAATACCCTACAATTCCCTCCATGTCATGGAAATTTACCAGCCAGTCTTGCACAGTAGTAGCAGATATGTTCCCCTCAGAAGTTTGCGCCGGAGTCCGGCCCAACTCACTCAGTGCTTCTAGACAACGTCGATGAATGATAAAGCACAGCTAAAACTTCAATTATGAATTTCCCAGAAAGGTAAACTGTGAGTAAGATAATGGTCCTGGTACACTCGAGTTCCCTTGCGCCGCTGCGCCATGCTCGAGCTCCTTTGTTGACGCTTACGTCTGACCCATCCGTAGACGACCTTCACTCCTGCTTTTACTTGGCTCAGCTGGAAAGGCGTGGGCCCATAACCTGTAAAAGGTTATGGGCAATCGGCTTTCCCTGTACAAAGCAGACAGGTCGTCAATAGACGAAGTTACTCCAGCTACAGTCCGTACGACTGTCTGCTGAGTGTCACACACAACTGTTGGACAAGACTAGCATCTGGTAATGCCCAGCATCTTTCACAACCAGTTCCGTTACATCATTATCTTGTACACAAGCACCGATCAAGCAATCACTAGATAAGGCTCTAGACGGCTACGTTCAAGTACATGCCTATACTCCCTGAAGTCACTGTCCCTTGTCTGTTTGAGTGACTACAGGGTACACTAAGCTTGTTCACTCTCACAATAGCAACAATGATACAACACACACTGCCGCACCGTACCTGTACAAAGCAGACAGGTCTTCAATAGACGAAGTTACTCCAGCTACAGTCCGTACGACTGTCTGCTGAGTGTCACACACAACTGTTGGACAAGACTAGCATCTGGTAATGCCCAGCATCTTTCACAACCAGTTGGTATTCACTCCGGTGGGGCAGCCTTAAGAGTTCATCCGACAAACGTGTGATCTAGATAGGATTGTACCTTATGTTCGAAAACGTCCAGAATCTGCCGTGTCTCAAGGTACCTTATGTTCTCAATGGACCCATATCCTAATAGTGCACACATGAAGATCACTTAAAGCACAAGGCATTCAATAATAATGTTCAGAACTCAACAGTGACGATATACGCAGGCATCAGTGTATGCTCTACTGTGTGCCCTCGAACCTCCGTAAGAGGTTTGGAGGTTAACTCTGTGTAGGGCTTGTTAGTGTTCAATGCAAGTTCCCACATATTCGGATGGAGCTCCGGGTCACAATACACAGGAAAACGTTCCGTAGACCATGCCAGATAATTTCTGAGCACTTTGGGAAGTTGCAAGTGGCATTAACAAGTCTTTGATATCAACGACTAGAGCAGTAATGATATCGATGTCTTTGCACAACAGAGTAATTTGACAAGCTTGTCAAATTACCCTTAAAGGTCCAAGTATCCTGGATCCGTCCACGAAGCGTCTTGAATGGTTCAGGACGATTCCTGTTTCTGGCTCAATGACGGCTCCTGAATTACTGAATCCTGAATTACTGAATCCTGAATGAGTGGCTAGGAAAAGATATAAGCGTGTACATGATGGTGGTGGTAGTACCAGTGGTACGTGAAAGGTGGAAAGTGAGTTGTGCGGCTTGCGGAACATTGAGGCGTGCGAAAAATCCGGGCTGCGTGCCACGTGCACTCGGTGAAAATCCAACGCAAGTTACGAGTCGTTTAATTTGACTCCGGAATTCCCACGTAAAGCCAAGGGCTCCTTTGGACGTCCCTCACAAAGCCCGGCAACCCTCGCAGCATGCAGTGATGCCATTCAACTTTCATAAATTGTGCTCTTGATACTTGTGCGCGTTTGTGGTTATAGCCATCGGGTTGGTCAGTTGTGCTCAATAGTGGTTTAAAGTGGTTCCGTGGAGGTCTGTAATGCTGTCCTTCTGACTTCATAAGTTTTGTGGCATCTTCGGGATGGTGTTCTTTATCGGCAAGTTCTTGGCCCTAGCTGCTGTCAGCGGTGTTGCATTTTTTATCATTCAAAGGCCCCGGATCCCCATTATCCCCCCTTGCATTCCAGTCGAGGCTCTCCGCAAGAGTTCGAAAAATAAGAATCGAAACGCAGACCATCAGAATGAACAGGTGAACCACTTTCTGGGCTTGACTGTGCAGTATTTGGTGAGAGGTGGAGGGCACATCCCCTTGCTCATAGATACATCGGCTGAACGCTGGTCTCTCCCATGTAAGTTTGCTTTGCTATGCTAAAGATTCATTCCTGGTCCGAACCGAACGATACCATTGGGTCTTCGTCTGTGATATGGGGTTAACCCTTGAGAAGGAGCAGAGATATCTGAGATTGAGTTCTGGTTCCCTACAGATTAATCGTCAACAGAGAAGCTCTTCACAGGGTAAGTTCATGAGGCAGGTGCCTTCATGTCTCATTCAAGTTTGCCGTTGTCAGCTAAAGTAGTAACGATTGGCCTGTGAAGTGTTGGCTTATGACTCTTGTGGTTGGCCCTGGGGCTATCTTTTACTGCTTTTAATCCTACTGATTGGGGTTCCAGAGATTATTTCCAAGCCTTACACGCCAAGTAGTAAGTTGAAGAGTAAGGGAGCCGTAAATACTGCCCCAAGGTTTGTCCCGTGACATGGAATTAAAGTAGTATGTTCTGATCTGCTGCCAGTGGACACTGACACTTTTGCACAGGGACGTGGAGGCTTACCTTTCAAAAGATGTTTGGGCGTCTTGGTTGTGGGATCTGAGGGAGAAGTGTATTGCACCCACTGCGTCTGGAAGCTATCAAGGACGGGGTACGGCAGGTCTGTACATTTTTGCGGCTGTCATAAGGGACGTAATGGCTGAAATGGGTCCAGCTGAACTGTTGTCGGCAGAAGCATCCTCAATTTTTCAGGTACGGGATTGAGTATGCATGGACCCCTTCTTTTCACACATGAACTTTGGCAGGAGGTGGTTATCTTCTGCGTATCTTCAAATGACACAGCCGTCCTCATACTGGGGATTGTTGGTAGGAGTTTGTTGTGTTGTTGTAAGTTTTCGCTCACATGCTAGATCGTATTTTAAAAATCTCCCCATAGTAACTGCTTCTTGTTATTACCTGTTGCTTTGCTGGTTGGGGAGGAATAGTAATGACTGCAGGTTCTTGTTTGAGATGCTGTCATTAATGATGCTGCTTGCAGGAGAAAATAAACTGGGCAAATTTCAGTGACTGGCTGCGCTCTTTGATGAACCTCTTTGAGTCGTACCTGAACCATCTGTCGCACATACTGGGATCTTCCATGCCAGTGTGTCAGGTGCTTCCCTATTGGTTCTTTGAGAGGTCTGTCTTCGGAAGGTGGTCTCTGGACGGTTGCTGGCTGTCTACCCTTTTCCTTCTTCAATATTCAACTGCAGAGGTAAAGATGTAGTGGTGTCAGAGAGAATGGGAAAGGTAGTGACATCTGACAGGAGCTTATATCCTGCTGTGCAGCAAATAAGTGCCTTTGAACAAAGCGCAAGAAAGAAACCTGTCCAAGATCTCCACATTGCACCTGCATCAGTCCTTCTTACGATCCGACAGATTCCTGCCCAGGTGGGTTTGCTGCATGTGATATGGCTTGCCATAAGCCTTGGACACAGTCAACAGGCCCTAACACAACATCTTCTGCTTGTACAGGTTTACGTTGAGCTGCATGTAACAGGCGAGGCTCCCCAAAAGAGCATCAGTGCCCTGCATCCAGAGGATGATTGGTCACAGGAGGATTGGGTCTTTGAGGACAGGGTCAGCATCGACTTCTTGGTAGGGCTACTCAGTATGTGAATGTATTGAGTCATGAACTGACACGGCGAGGGATAGACACAAGTACTGATGGCTGATAAATGTACTAGTTGTGGTGCTAGGGAATGTGTGAGCATGTTGTGACCCTTGCACCATGAATTTTCTGTCCCTTAACGGCCTTATTCATGCAGCAAGTGGCCCCTTCGCAATTTCCTTCGTCCTCCAGCCTTGTTACTCTCCTTGATGAGCGAGGTGTCAGAGGATGGGGGAGGTCGAGGGGGGAGAGGTTGGTACAGTGCAATTGGTACATGAAAGGGCGCACCTACGTGGACATTGAGGTTGCACCTGTGGATAGGTTGTCTTCATGGATTGGGTGTTTGTTTTACAGATTGCTTTACCAGGTTGCATATATGGTCAATTGCATATTTACATATTCCTTTCTTCTGCTTTGGGGTTTGGCCGACTTTAGACGAGTTCTGGTTGAATCATGAGTGCATGTCTATCTTTTGGATAGGCACTGACATGGCCAGCTTGTTGGGAGGCATCAAGTTGGACATCTTTTCCGGGCATGACGTGCAACCCGTCGCCATGCCATGCAAGATGTTGTTGAGGTCCCCTTCCTTCCCGGAATTGCTCTTTCTTATTCTCTTCCAGATCTGCTTTCCCTATTGAAATGATTGAAATATTGGAACCAAAGTTCCCTTGATCATAGTTGGCTTCTTGCAGAATCCCGTTTTTTACGTACTGTTCTGCGCGTACTGATTCGCATGGTCTTGTGATCGCGCAGCCTGATGAGATGGATGAGTGGTTGGATGTCTCTGTTGGAACCTGCAAGTGCCTCGGCTCCGGAGATGATTTAGAGAAGAGGCTGCCAAACAAGTCAAATCCTGATTTACCTTTGGCAGCAAAGCCTGTTGAGTTACACCTGCGTTTTTGTGAAGCACAAGAGCAGGTCGCTGTGGAGATTCAGCTTGCTTCAGAGGTGAAGGCTCTTGAGTGACCTGCTTCTCCTAAGGATGTTGCAGCTTGCTGCCTTTTGTTGTGCTGTAGGTGGCTTGTCTCTTACACCCACAACTGTATGAAGTGCCCTTTACACTTGCGACAGAGTCTAGTAGTTATCTTGAACCAAGTGATTGATAAATAGCACTGACGTATGTACACAAGGGAGAAGAAAGCTAGGAAGGGGGTTTGGGGAATATAAGACGGGGGGAAGGAGAGAAAGTCTGGAAGGGGTTTGGAAGAACCTATCCTAATTGAACCTTTACGTACCCTTCGTGATCAGTGGCATTGTCATTGATTGCAGACTGCATGTTGCAAAAGGCGGCCTTTGTGTTCTGAACATCTTTAGGGCTTGTTAAACTTGCATTGTCGGGCTTTGAGTTGTCTGACAGCGAGTCCTTCAGTGTTTAATAAGGCTAATGTTTTACGTCTTGCCCTGTGGGCGCTGCTCCCTGCCAGAGGAAAGGGAGGGGGTAATGTCCTGGGGTAAACCTCCACTGCAGTACAGCCATCTAGGAGTAAATGCTATCTGCTGTGTCTGTTTGGTTCTTGCAACAAACCTCTGATCTCATGACATCTGTTGCACCTGCCTGGGGCCTCCATGATCATATGCAGTTCATTTGCAGATCGAAATGGTTGTGTTGGAGGGTGCAGGGCGCAGTGGGATCTACCAAAGAACCATTACCATCGGCTGTAAACCAACAGCATTTGCCTGTTCAGCAAGTGGATGCCTCCTTGCTTGAGGCTGTCATCGCTACCGGCCATCAGGTGGCTTGCGCAATTGTTGCAGCCCAGCGAAAGCCAGTGTACTCAGGTTGAAAATGATGGACTTCTCCCCCTCCCAGGGGGCGGGGCGGCTCCCACAACAAGTTTTGAAGCATGGAGATGTTTGGGATGTCCCTGGCCTCTCTCTTCAAGTGTTTGGTTTCATGCGTGATAGGCTTGGAGGTGCAAAAGGTTTTGTGAGGTGTAGGTTAATCAAATGTGCATCACGCTAGTTGAGTACCAATGTAAATGCAAGCATACGTCATGTATTCCATGTACTTTGTATCAGTACATGTGTGTGATTTGCGAGTCTTGACCCACGTTTATTTATTTTTGAGGGATTGGCCTGAAGATTTATTGGAGCAAGGCCATCCCTGGCTAGGGTGAAAAGTTTTCATGCCTTTTCAAGTGTGAGTGTAATGGGACGTTAAGGTGCACATGGGTGAGCTGAAGTCAGATGGTGGAGTCAAAGTCCTGTGTTCTAGGCGCATTTTGGACAGCTTCCAAATCATGGAGATTAATATGCAGTCATCTCAGCTCTGCATTTTTCTGCCTTTCCACAGGGACTAGGAGATATTTCTCGGCCTTAATTTGTAGCCAGGCTGAATTGGTTGCATTGGGAATCGACAGTCGATGTGCTCTCAATGCAACTTGTAATCACAACTTGTAGATGACATTGCCAGCAAAGCACTTTGTGAGCATGGCAATGGTGTACCAGCGGACGCTGCAGATGGAGTCCTCGAGCGTTCTTGGCGATATCATGCTGTATTATTGGCATGCCTGACGCATAATTCCGAGCTGTTGTGATCATCAGGCAGCATTGTCTATTATTCTGATGTATGTCACTGAGGTTGTACCATATTTGTGCATTAGAACAGTGGGTGCTGTATATTGACAGCGAGGCATGATTCAGCGCTTGGCGTAGGTATGGCCTCTAGTATTTTATCCAGCCTGATGATAGGCTTCAGTGTATTCTCCCAGTGCAAGTGGGTGTCATGTGGTATCTCGGCATGTGCTTTTAGTGCACACATTAGTCTTGCTCAAAGATTTGCAGTTGTGGGAAGCTAACCACTTGCTGCTGCAGTGCCCTACTTGACTAGCAAGCGAGCAGCCTGGGATGTCAATTCCAGATAAGGCAGGCAGGCAGACGGTTGGAACAGTAGTCAACAACTTGAAGAGATTGTGTATTTTGCTTGTCTCAGTAAGCGACAAGCCCTTTTCCTTCCCTCATTCAGCGACAAGCCTTTCCATGGTTAGACAGCTTCCATCTTACTGTACATACATCTGGAGGCACATGGTGTGTTGTTCACACCGTGAATGTTTTGCTGTACATGGGGATATTAATGAGTGTTTATAGAAGAGGGTGGCCTATCAGATGAGAAGAATGATGTACCTTTAGGTGGCCTATCAGATGAGTATCACGTGAGAAGAATGATGCACCTTGAGGTAATCTAGCAGTTTGAGAAGAGTGATGCACCTTTAGATGGCCTTGCAGATGAGAAGATGGATACAGGCTGATTCTTTATAGTGTGCCGGTTTTTAGTTCTTGTTGGTGTAGGATGCTGAGGTGCAAGCTCGTCAAACAGTAGCCCCCCCCCCCCCCAACCCCTAAAAAGAGAGAAACATGTCGAGCAGCTGTGCTTAAGCCCGCCTGGTGTTCGGACTCTGCGTAATGATGTTTTGGCGTGTGGTTTACTCGAATGCGTCTATTGCAAACCTGTCCCATGAGTTGCGGGTAACTGTGCGCGCGCGCGCACGCGCTCTCTCTCTCTCTCTCTCTCTCTCTCTCTCTCTCTCTCTCTCTCTCTCTCTCTCTCTCTCTCTCTCTCTCTCTCTCTCTCTCTCTCTCTCTCTCTCTCCCCCCCCTCCCTCCCTCCCCCCTCTCTCTCTCTGTGTGTGTGTGTGTGTGTGTGTGTGTGTGTGTGTGTGTGTGTGTGTGTGTGTGTGTGATTGTGTTTGTGTTTGTGTGTGACATTCCCAAATTGTACAACCGGAGGCCACACCATTCTAACGAGCCGTCCAGCCACCTCGGTTCTTCTAAAATGTCTTGTTTCAGCTTTGTCACAGCATCCTTGGACCTAGAATAGGTAAATTAGTGCTCGTCACCCTCATTCTACATCACGTAGGTTGCCATGCCCTCACACCCAGGGTTATCGATTTCATTCTTCCGTCACGGCCATGTGGCCTTCAAGCCTTCGCAAACTCCTGTTTTCTGCAGCTTTCCATGGCTGGACTTGGACCCCACCACAGGACTTTTCAGACTTGCAGCTTGTCTGGCCCGAAAACCTCAATCCCGGCAGTGAGTTGCAGCGAGCTTAGGCCAGTAATTACCTTTTAAGCCTGCAGGGGCGTAACGAGTTCTCCATTGGGAAAGGGTTCTCATGAGGAACCCCGCCTAAAGTCCTTGTAGCTGTCAACCTTTCCAGACTAGCATAAAACTCCTCCCGCTGTCCACCGATGCATGCACGGCCACTCCAGCATGCACTCTCGCACATGGGCGGGTGTGCGCACGTTTGCACTCAC
>KV908342.1:297656-322656 GCA_002005505.1 Botryococcus braunii | reverse complement strand
AACAAGCAAGCGGACCCGCAGCTCCCCTGTGCCTGACAGCAGCCGCTCCCCCGCAGGAGACCACTGCCCCAGCCACTCACAAAATAATGCCTCACAAAGACGCTTCAAATTCAAGTTTTTCCGGTCCAACTAGTGCCATGTGACCCTCCTAGAACTAAGGAGAACCACAACAAGCTTCCTAAACCATATCCAGAAACACACCTCCCCCATCCCCCCCCCCCCCCAAAAAAGGGGGAAAGAGACAACAAACAAGTTTCCCAAATTCGATCTTCTTACCAAGGATGTGAGAGTCCCGGAACAGAACCTTCCAAGAGAAAGGAGAACCACAACAAGGTTCCTAAACAGTATCCAGCAAAACAAACCCAAAAAGGGAAAAGAAAATAAAAAACAACAAACGAGATTCCCAAACACAATCTTCTGACCGAGGATGGAGGAAACCCAGCTCAGAAGTTTCCAGAGTAGTCAAAGTGTCCCATTGTAACCTACCCACAGATCACTCGAAGACCCGCAGTAAAGACTTCAAAGTGTCCCATTGTTCAAAGACTATTTACGAGTCTTACAGTAAGTACGCACACAAGGCAACAAGTCCCACGGACACAATGGAGCAACCAGAAGGCTTCAGCTGTCAGGGTATGCCTACCTATGACTACCTAGAAGTCCCCTGTGACTACCTAGAATGAGTACCTAGAAGTCCCCTATGACTACTAGAATGGCTACCTATGACTACTTAGACTGACTACCTAGAAGTCCCCTATGACTACTAGAATGACTACCTAGAATGACTACCTAGAAGTCCCCTATGACTACTAGAATGACTACCTAGAATGACTACCTAGAAGTCCTCTATGACTACCTAGAGTGACTATCTACAGGTCCCCTCTCCAGATATGTGGACACTTCCACTGCGCAATGCTGCTTCTTGGGCACATGGTATGCAAACATCATCCCATGGAACAAGACAAGGCACAAGATGATACTTCACACCAAAACCAAGATTCTGCTTCCGTTCAAAAACACAGGTTCTATCTATTGGCTGAAATGCCTCACGATTTTTGCTGAAAATGTCAAAATGATTACGGTACATGAGTGTGGTGCAAGCGGGTTATGTCACTCCTTACCAAGAGCGAAGGAAGTTCGTCGAAGACACCTTGGTCTTGCTGCGCTGCTGCTTCCTCTTCATCTTCTCTTGCAAGACGGGAAGGAAAGTCCGCTGCATTCACGCGGTATAAAAGTTCAATGAAAAAACGAAATAACCTTTGAAATCACTTTCAGTGAGTTAGTACTGTGACAGATCTGTAGATCTTCCCGTCACTTACCGGTCAGAGGATCCTCAAACATCCTACAAATATACTATGCTTATTTAGATACTTCAAAACTATCAAAGCAGTAGTTCCATGATTGCTCGCTAGCAGAATCTGCGACAAGTTAACGTCTCGCTGCCTTGACGGATCTGTCTCTATCCCGCGAAGGACTGTCGTCCTAATCAGAGAAGCTTTGCAGAATCCACACCTATTTTGTTATCCAATATATTTAGTAGGAAAGTCGTCCATTATCCATAGTGAAAGTCAACACTAGTGGTACATGTTGGGGCTTCGTACCGTAACTGTACTTCCTCCTGGTCGGACTTCGTATGGAGGACCAGATGATTTCACTGTTTAATATTAAGAGGGAAGCCTATCCTAAACACATACCATAAATCCATCATGCAGGGACGCGGAATCTAGGGCCAAATATAAAGGTAATAATGAGAAAAAAAACAACAAAAAAAAAAAAAAAAAAAAAAAAAAAAAAAAAAAAAAAAAAAAAAAAAAAAAAAAAAAAAAAAAAAAAAAAAAAAAAAAAAAAAAAAAAAAAAAAAAAAGAAGAGAGAGAGAGAGAGAGAGAGAGGAGAGAGAGAGAGGAGAGAGAGAGGAGGGGGGGGGCGCGGGGATCAGAGAGAGGGAGGGGGGGCGCGGGGATCAGAGAGAGGGAGGGGCGAGAGAGACAGAGAGAGTGGGGGGGGGGGGGGGGAGGGGTGTTTCTCTGAGTGACTTGAGATTCACAGGTATGTACTTCAAATGTTACAACATTCCTACCCATCCCTTTAACTATGTTGGGCTGCCAAACTATTGGGGTCTAGCCTAGGCCTCGCAAGCTCTGGTGGGTTCCTTCATCTTCTCCAGCAACGTCGACCCGCTTTTTCCTCTTGACGTCCTCTAGTGCAATTTTTCAACCTACCAACCCTGCTCCTCCACCCGCCCCCTTTTCCTATCTCCCCTTCCCCCCCGCCCCCCCCCCCCCTCTCTCTCTCTATCTCACTCACTCACTCACTCTCTCTCTCGCTCTCTCTATCTCTCCCCCTCCCTCCCTCCCTCCCCCTCCATCTCTTCCCTTTTCTCTCCCCCTCCCCTCTTTCTCTCTCCGTGCGTTTGCGTGTGAGCATTTGTATGAGAGAGGGGGGGGGGAGAGAGAGAGAGAGAGAGAGAGAGAGAGAGAGATTGAGAGAGAGAGTGTGTGCGTGTCTCTCTCTCTCTCTCTCTCTCTCTCTTGTGTGTGTGTGTGGTGTGTGTGTGTGTGTGTGTGTGTGTGTGTGTGTGTGTGTGTGTGTGTGTGTGTGTGTGTGTGTGTGGCGTGCGCGCACGCGCGCCGGCGCCGCACGTGCTTGCACGCGAGCAAAGAAACGGGGGTCGACTCAAAAATCTCCGATCGGGGAGCCTGTCTTGCGGACTGACTGTTGCTTGGCTGAGCTAGCCACGTGTACATCAGAAGCCACAACCGAAACGACGCTGTATGTACTCATAGTACTACAACTAACAACGACGAAAATGGCGTGGCACAGGCGGAAAAGTCGGAAATCCGGGCCTCTCGAGACACGTGCAACTTCACGGGCCTACTGCCAGATCCCCCGTTCGCCACGAAACATACCGGAGAAGAAGCAGGGGAAGGTGCGTTTGCCGGCTAATCCGCAGTTTTTGATCCCCTTCACAGCACGAATAGGCTGGCAAGGGTGAAGCCTTTTCCTTCCTCTGCTTCCCGCACAGCACGGCCAGCGCAGCACAGGAAGATGATGAATATGAAACAGATCACTTCGGCCGTAATTTCGTGTTAATTACAGTTGTTTTTTGTGTTAGTGCCTGACAGAACACTTTGGACAGATGTAACTTCTTGGGGTACATGTACCTGTACCTGTACTTCTTGAGGTGAGTTAATGGGTCTGAGACTGATATGTTCACTTTCACTTCTTAAATGGATCCTCTGGACCTTTGAGATGAGCAGGGCTCTCTCCTCTGCACCTACCAGGATGTTGCGCAACAGAGAGGAAAAAAGAATCCTCCTGCAGCTGCATCACCTGAAACACCAAAAGGGATCCCTCAGAAACTGCAATGACATCCCCTCTTCTGTTGGCAGAATGAGTTGCAGTATTTGGGGGGGGTTGAGTAATGGTTTTTGGGGCGAAGAAGAGAAAACACTGCACCACAGGGATTCATGGACATTACGTTGCACTGCTTCTTGGAGCTCCTGGGGAGTGATGTATCTCAAGGCCTCTTACCTTTTCAAAAACAGGCCTCCCATGAGAAAGATGCTTTTGAGAGAGGAACGACCAGCAAGGCCACAAAAGCACGAGGAAAGTCTGCCAGTAGCCAAAGGAAGGCACAACTGTCATACCGCTGGGCATCCGCAAAAAGGAGTCGCACCTCTGCCGTCTGGTGGCATCTGCAAAGGAAGGCACCATCTCTACAGAATCTATATCTACACGGTCTGTGATGTATCTGTGACATCTGTGATGTACAGTGCCGTATCCCGCATACGGATGTATGTTCCCGTGATGTGTGGTCCCGTATCCCGCTAACGGATGTATGTTCCCGTGATGTATGGTCCCGTATCCCGCTAACGGATGTATGTTCCCATGACGTATGGTTCCGTTCTGTATGGTCCCGTATCCCGCGTACGGATATATGTTCCCGTGATGTATGGTTCCGTGATGTATGGTCTCATATCCCACGTACCGGATGTATGCTCCCGTGACGTATGGTTCCGTGATGTATGGGCCTGTATCCCGTGTATGGATGTATGTTCCCGTGATGTTTGGTCCCGTGTCACACGTCCTGTAATCCCACGGGAACCCCTTCTTTTCGTGATGGCAGACCTTCTTTCTGCTGGCGTGGCCCTGCTGGTCTGTTCCCCGTCCGCCTATAAGAGGATGCAAAGAGACTCATAACACCTTTCCTGCACCGGTTGAGTTCCGCTTCTTGTTTTCCTGTACAACTCTGTACGACTGAGACTGTGTCCTGCACAGCCCCGTACTAAGTTTCGCTTGTTTTCCTGCACCCCAGACTCCCTGGCTCAGCCCGCTGTCCAGCGCCTGTGCTGTTATTTTAAGTATAGCATGTGATCGTATGTGTATGTTGGGAAACAAAGAGCCGTGAGGCTTGGCCTTATCACAGCTCTCGGTTTCCCAGCATGTGGTGACATTCTAGACTTTAGATATCTCTGATACACCAGGATCCTTCTTTCTGGAGATGCTTCTAGCGATTACCCGGAAGGGAGAGGAGGAAGAGGATTCGGAAGGAAAGCACAGGACAGGACAAACACATCCGCACGCGCGGGTGCACACATACACACACACACACACACACACACACACACACACACACACACACACACACACACACACAGGCGTGTGCGTGTATGCGTGTGCGTGCATGTGCGCGCACGCGCCCACACGAGCCAAACAGTGCATACATTCAACAAGTAACACGGGCACGAGGCGAAGCCGGAATTCTGTATCTGTAGCTCCTCCTCCTCCTCCTCCTCTCTCGTAAGTACAATTACACCAAGCTGCTGCAGCAAGTTACTTGTAAGTACAAAAGTTACTGATAAGTACACCAAGCTGCTGCAGCAAGTCACTTATGAGTTACTTATAAGTACAAGAGTTACTAATAAGTACACCAAGCTGCTGCAGCAAGAACACGATTAAAACTGGACCCGACAATGCCGGCAATCACCCCTAGCTCCTCCTCCTCCTCCTCCTCCTCCTCCTCCTCCTCCTCTGTTTCTTCAGCCGGCTCACAAGCCATGGAGGGTGGGGTACGGTCCCAGCATGGGGCGCAGAGGCACGATGCTGCAGTTTCCTCCCATGACCTGGAGTGGAGAGCTTTCGATGTACGATCGTGGGTCGGGACAGCCAGGCTCCAGGAGCATTGTGTCGCTGTCACAGGTCGCGTCAGCCGGTCAGCCCACAGTCAATTCAGACGAAGCACGTCAGCTCTGAAACAACCACACGACGAAGCACAATCTTCTTCGAGTTTGTGAACCCCCGGTTAACTTCTTGTCAACAAATTTAACTCGAGACTTCGAGAGTTTCAACAAATAATTGAAAGCGGAGGCGGGACACTCGAAGCACACTCTTCTTGGGGAACCCTCCCATAAGACAAATGCCCGAGGCGCCCTTCCTGTAACAATTCACCCAAAATTCTCCAACAACTTGCCGGGTAATCCATAATTGCCAAACACTTCACAACTGTGATAGACTTCACGACAAAATGCAACAAAAACGTCAAGAAACCTCCACAGCTTCGTTGGCATCAACATCATAGAACAGCTGGCTCCACCCCATCCCAAACCCCTTGCAGCGCCACATTCTGTCCCGCTTTGCAGCCGCCACATTTTGTCCCGCTTGCAGCGCCACATTCCATCCCGCTTGCAGCGCCACGTTCCGTCCCGCTTGCAGCCGCCACAATCCGGCCGCCTGCAGGGCCACATTCCGTCCCGCTTGTACCGCCACATTCCGACCCGCTTGCAGCGCCACCATCTGTCCAGCTCGCTGCCCACAAAAACGCCGTCTTCTGAGCCAGCTGCTCAGAAAAGAGTTGTAATAAAAGGTCTCAGTTCGTTCCAGCCAGATGGCACAGGGGAAAATCTGGGGGGGGGGGGGGACCTCTGTGTCCGGTCCAGCTAGTTTCTGAGGAGTCCTGAAATATTGTACACACCATTTTTCATCCAAATGCTGTCGGTACAGCTGTTCAGAGGCATCTGTACAAACTCAGAATCTGTCCAGCCAGCTGGTCAGAAGCAATGGGGAAAACCCCAGGGGGAAAAAACTCGAACACAGTCCAGCAAGCTAGTCAGAAAAATGACTTCAAGGCTGCCAGGACATCCCCCTTGTGCTCCCTGAGTCTTCGCTCCGCGGCCTTCGCATCAATTTCAAACTCGGATGCGATGGTTTTGACGTCCGCCACGTCGATTTTCACAGACGCAAGCTCCCTCTCCCTGCGGAACCCCCACGGCCGCAATCAGTTGCTGGGCAATCGTGGGTTTTGCGATCGCGAAAGGCCTTTTATATTTGTGGCGTGCAGTGCAAACCAAGGTCTTGCGGTCGCGGCAGCCTTTCAATGTCTGGAGAGGATTCGAACCTCCAGGCCAAAAAGCAATTCATTTTGAATCAATCGTGGCCTTTAATGTTTGGGCAACTTTGGCCTTGAATGTTTGGGTATCTGGAGAGGATTCAGACGTCCAGGCCAAGACCATTTGATTTTGAATCAGTCGTGGCCTTAAATGTTTGGTCAACTTTGGCCTATACTGTTTTGGGCATCTTTGGCCAATCCAGATCCTGCGGTCGTAGCAGGTCTCTTATGATTGTGGGATTTCCAGGCAGACTAAGCCTTGACGAATTGAAGCCAGAATATTCGATCCGGCAAGGAAGATTGCTGTTGCGACGCACAGGGCAGTCAACACGCAAACGAGAGTGCCAGATCATTGCAGACGTCTCTATTCAACTCCGGTCCTAAGGTACTCCCCCTCTCCCACTCATCCCTCACATACAACAATGCCTCCCAGCGCGAGGATGCCTCGTCCAAGACACATTAATTGCAATCTCTCCGCAACAACCCCAGATGTACCAACCCTGGTCTGCGCTGCTTCTCTGCGTGAGCGTGTTGTGCGTACATATCCATGTGCGTGGGTAAATGTGTTCCACTCTTCCCCCCCCCCTGCCCCCCCCCCCCTCTCTCTCTCTCTCTCTCTCTCTCTCTCTCTCTCTCTCTCTCTCTCTCTCTCTCTCTCTCTCTCTCTCTCTCTCTCTCTCTCTCTCTCTCTCTCTCTCTCTCTCTCTCTCTCTCTCTGTGCAGCCTGTGCATAGACACCTGGGAGACAACACAGCAAAAAAATGATGACCTAACCGCTTGGTGCTCAACCCGAATGTCATTAAGCAAAGCTGTCAAGATTAAACTGTTAGAGCTGAGAGAGAGGGCACTGCTCTTCTATGTAACACTACTGCAACAACAGAGACCTACAATTGCCCTTCTTGAACACTTCATCAACTACATTCCCAGCCGTCGACACACACAAACCTTGTTGGAAAGAGACTTGGGCTTCAAGGATATCCCAGTCTCTCAACAAGAGACAAATTTTCCTCCAAATATCCAGATTAGTACCTTAATCGTTGAGCTTCTTTAGCAGCCTGCTGCGTCTGAATTAAATCAGCCATTGCTTTGTCCACTTTTGCCTGATCAAGCTCCTTTTCTTCCACCTGCTCAGAAAAGCGGCGACTAGTTGTAACCTTTCGACTGTCAGCATGGACAATCTTCACCCACAACCGAACCTTGCTGCCCCTACAAAATGATGCGTAGCCACGAAAGTTAGAAGAAGGGTTCCATGTGCAAGGGTGTATACACTCCTTACATGATCGGTGACTTTGTCCAGTGCTTTAGACTGTTCAGCGGCTTCCCGAGTCTTTTTGACAGTATCTTCCATATCCGCGTCCATAATTACTGTTAACAAAATAGGCCAGTGGTGAGCTAGGAATAGGCCATCAAAAGTGATTGTCGGCGAAAACAACTTGGTTGATCAATATAGAGCCTACGGTCGGACCAAAGGCTACGTCTATCCCGATGACTTAAAAACCTCAGGTATTCATTCACACCAGGATACGTGGCAGCTAGCAAACGCAATGCACATGTCGCAAAATACAGAGCATCTTGCACACAGGAGCGTACGGCCAACCTAATTATGAAGTACTTACCGCTTCACATGTAATAATCGGCATGTACGGTCCAAAAATCGTTGTTAATTCTTAAAGTACTAGATGACGCCTCACGTCCACCCTGATTCATGGGAGAAACAGCTATTTTCTATTTTTCTGAAAACTATGCTATGCACGTCTTTCTTGGTTGAGAGTAATGTGTTTTTGAAGTTAGCTTAGGTTGAACGGACAGTTCTTGGCCTGACAACTGGGGCAGGGGCCGACGACGCCTGATCACTTTCCGTTGGTCGCCAAATTGAGCCTAGCTTCGTCCGTACGGCATCTTATGCGATCCATGCTGCATTGAGGTGCTGTTTCTCTGGGGATGGACCCAGGTGGGTCCTGAAATACGGTGTTTTCTTTCCCATATCGACGGCAGTTCCTGTTCGCACAGCTTTATTGTCTCCTTGCATGTCCCTTGCAGGAATTTATCCCGCCAATAGGGAATTGGTAGCATATCTGTACTTAGGCTTGAAATCACGGCTCGGTAGTATCGGTACTATTGGTATCGTTGCACCGCTGATCCGAACCAAGGGCCCGGTTGAGTCCAAGCTCGTGAATGGGGCTTTTCCGGACCTTTCAGGGCTGCTACTCCTACTTTTCTTATCTTATTTATAAGAGTATGCATTTTTGGGGCAAAGTAATATTTCAACCGTGCTTTTCTCGCCTCGTAGTCGCGAAGGGGGCGTCGGTTTTCTTGAATACAAGAATTGACGCCCGTCTCCACTGCTGTTGTATCCGATCGGGAGCAGTATTCATTGATGGGCACTCTAGTTCTCGTATAAAATTGTCATGTACGGAGGTGCGGGTCTCGTCTGTGTCCCCGTCGTTGGGGTTACGAAGGACGGGACCAAATTATGGTTATCCCTACGGCTCAGTCAATGTGTCCTGTAGTCTCGACGTCTCAAGTTCACGGAGATGGAGAGTTTCAGCTCAATGGCAGGAAAATCCCGCAGATTTCCGCAGCAGAGACGAGACCAGTGGAATCAAATGTCAGGCACCTACATCCAAAAGTCTGATATTGCTGTACAGCACTAATGACTTCGTAACTGTCCTAGCTTTTGACAGGCATTTTGTCAAAAGATGCCACACAAGAGCCACAGAAGCTGACTCAGATATGCAGAGTCCTCAAGCAGTAGGATTCTCTTAACTTGCTACATTTCCTCAGCAGCATGAACATGTAAAGAGTTGAGTAAAGGTCTTATGCAGGGATTGGCGATGGAGACCAATTAATTCAGGGAGCACGACAGAAGCTCTTGGCATTAGCGCAGCAAGAAAATCTTTCAGATCCTATCATCGATCAGATGGCTTCCTGGAGGATAACTGCACGAGCAGGTGTGGTGCTGGATGGTAGCTCTTGAAGTCCTGGCTTTGTTTAGGTCTCTTCAGTCCTGTCCATGATGTGCATTCTCCCGCCACACCTGCTCACCTATACATCCTTCAGTGGTTCGAGTATGGTTTCCCAATTTCTGGTCAACCCATTATTGGTACGACAGCACAAGTGTATAGGGATTTGGTCGACTACCCAAGAGTGATATCAACAAGCAAATGCTCAATCCACTTGCTCTTGGACCGGCATCCATGGTGATTCACCTGATGGGGAATTGCTTTTTAAGCTGACCAAGCACGGCATTGTTGGAAATATGAATATCATCATGTGGAACCTGAGGTGCCTGTCTTTGCGCACTGATGTGCCTCACAGCATTGGCAGGAAACGGGAAAGGAGGCACATTGGTCTGTGATAGTGATAGTATCATCATATATATTCCACCTGCCAGAAGGGACTGGTGAATGTGCACATTGGTGTGTGAGTGCAGGCAACCATTATATATTCCACCTTCCAGATGATTCACAGGTGCAATCGAAGGGCGCTGTGCTCGACTGGATCCGCAGGAATAAGGCATGGGTCCGTGACATAGAGAGGAGTGCGAACCCAGCCTGTGAACCCATAGGCCTTGATGTTTCTTGCAACAGATTTGACACATGCCTCGTGACATGGTTCTCAAACGATGTGCCATGCGACAATGGTTCTCAAAGTTGATCGCCATAAATTGCATCGGAATTCTTCCAAACAATGTCCGTGTTTACTTGGTGGCTGTGTTGAACAGAAGTGATGAAGACCCTGAAGAGGTTTCAAGTCAGACTGGGGTTCCTAATGCAACAGTATGAAAAGAAGTTGCTGTGAAAACCCAGTGTCTTCCTTCGACTGTTTTGCAGGCTATTTGTAATCATGATGAGCAGTTTATTTGACGCGGAGTAGGGCACATACAGATCTTTAGCTGATGACAGTAAAGAGTTTATTAAAGAGTGTTAGCCATTGTATCAGCTGCACTGTTATAGCCTGTTGTCAATGTACCATGAAGCTGCCTTATACGAGGGTGAGGAAGGGGCATCGTAGTAAATGATTCCCCCGGCTAGTGGTTTCTGGGATACTCCCCGGGGGGGGGGGGGGGGGTGGGGGGGTTCCAGCATTATTGTAAAGGTATTGTTTTTGTTTCGGCAACCGCATTGGTAATAGAATCAAATTCTAATAGACCACGACCCCCAAATCAGAGGGCTGCGCTCCAATGTCGTGCAAAACATGCCGTGTGATACCGGAAGGTGAGATACATGGTCCTCATCTTGAGATTGTTTCTTAACCTTGTGGCGGATGGTGGACAGGTAAGAAACGGAAAGCCAGGGAGAAAGGAGACTCTGACTCTGGCGAGCAGTCAACTGGGTACGGCTCTCAATGTTTGGTGGAATGCTAGTGGTGGATTGTTGGGTTTCGTTTCTGTGCTTGCGATGGAGACTGCTACCTCATTTGCTCTGTTTCATGCACATCATCTCTGTCAAAACGTCTTACTACTTCGCTTGTATGCGGACTCGTCATACACTTACTTTCTGGGCTCCTTGTCTAGGGTTGGGTGTCATGAACAAGAATTGATGTCCGTGCTTCTTGCTGGAATTGTCCAGACTAAGATGTCCTGCACATACTTATGTACTTTCCCACAGTTCTAAAGTGCTCAATTACTTCCATGAGTCGCCTGCATGTATTTATAAAGACTGGATTTGCTATGATGTAGGGACCACAATCTGTGTTGTTTGCAAATCGCAGCAATTATGTTGGACGTACCAGAAAGCGGCGACGTATTTTACAAAATTTTCGCTAGATTATGTTCTGTCCAATTCAAAACTCTCCTTTTTCAAACCTTTTCTGGCTAGGGCATTCCATCCGATCCCTAACACAATTTTGCTCTGACGGTGGGCCTCAACCCTTTCACATGCAATTGAAGGTTTTTGCTGAGAATGTTGTCTGACATCAACAGAACTTGGATTCCAACTGCTCACCTGTTGCCAGTAGCCAATCCATCAAAGGTGCTTACTACTTGTTTGTAGGACCATATGGGCCATATAATGCTGACGAGAAGCTTGCCATCATAGTTCCCGTCTTGTAGCTCATGAGCTAAAGTAAACCAGATAACAGAGCACCCTAATGGATCTGTTGAATTGGCTCTCCTATGTGGAAGTTTCTGACAACATGTTTGCCATCTGCTGAACAGAGTTGGGAGCCTGTTGGTTTCGCCCCCCCCCCCCCCCCAAGAACTCCTTACCCTTAAGATGGATTTTATGCAGATCATGTATTGCCCTTCAGGAATTCCTGCAAGTATCTGCTGTCAGCACCCATACAGCCTCTGTAGCTCATCCCTTGCTCTCAGCAGCTCCTCCAACTTCTCTTGCTTGGCCACCTCCCCTTCCTCCCTTTGGAGGCTTTCTGTCTTTGACCCTGTGAACCACGTCGTCGTCCTCCAGCAGCTCCTCTAACTTCCCAGCTTCCTCATGAGATGGTTTTAGTACAGCCTCTCTGGCCCATACCTTGCGCTGAAGCATGGTCTGCAAGTTTCCCAGCTGGATTCGCTGTCGATTGCAGCCTCCTTGATCCATTTAGTACTGTTCCAGTAGATCTCCCAACCCTTCTGGTGCTGGCACAGTCTGCAGGGCCATTCTTCCTTACGGGTGGGCGTGCGCATGCTCAGCCCCATCGGGGAGGGGCAATTGCTCGGAGCCGACAGGGGCGGTGTGCGCAGATCAGGCCGCGCTCTCTCACAACCCAAGCCCACCTACTTAAGCAGCATGGGTTACGGCTCCGACCCAAAGCTTCAGCAGCTTCTGGAAACTCCACAGGGCCCGGGGCGCAGTAACTTGGCAGAGGAAACCCCTGGGGGAAAGCTGCCGCTGCTGATCAACGTGCTTGATGAGGAGACGCGCCGGCAGGCTGCGGCCGCAACGTCTGTTCTGTTGCAGATTGTCGGCCTCATCAAAGACTTCATGGCCTCTGACGTATGGCAGCAGGTCAGCTTGCGAGTTCCACCGTATGCAACATCAGGACAGAGGGAATTTGTGTTTAAACCCCAGGGAAGGTGTGGCTAGGAACGGAAGCTGTGAGAGGGAGTTCCTTGTTGCTGGGGGACGAACACATGTATGAGACACACACGTACACACGTACTCTGCAGAGGCAAGTTCAGTGATGGGCTGGGGAAAGGGTGCGGGAGAGGAAGAAAGAAAGAGAGGGAAGGGCAGAAGGGAGACAGGAAATGGACAGGCAGCCTGACCCATCCGCCTTGCCAGGATCCCCAAAAGAATTGTCAATTTTGCCATCCTCCCCTGATTAGCCGTCAAATTTCTTCTGCCATTCTCCATGATTCTGACAGCCCTCTCTTGAGTGTGGCGCACAGGGATAGACACACACTTAAACATGCACGTTCCTGGAACTGAAGAGCAATGCCAGATTGCTCTTGGGCTCAGCACTTCGTGCATTGCTGAAGGAGCTATAAGGCTAGCTAACTTCTGTAATACTTTCACCTATGGCATTTGGCGAAGCTGAAATGGGAGCTTTCGGAGGGATCCTTGAACTGGCAAAAGTTTGTGTTCATTCTGAGTGCCCTTGACAACCTTGCCAGCAGCTCATGTACTGTGCGGGGTTCTTCAGATAACCGATGTCCAGAAGATTAAGGTGGAGCGGTACATAAGTGCAATCACGTACTTGGAGCGAAATGAAGATGCGCGCCGTGAGCAGCTCACGGTCATGAAGGCGTTGTCCAATCGTAGGGGCGGAGAGCAAGCAAATCATCTGTTTGTTTCTTTCCTCTGCAACAGCCTTGACCACATGGAGCTCTCTCACTTGAAACGTGCCAATTAGGCCTTATGGTGAGCCAGTCAGCGGCACGAGCAACAAACGACACGACTGTATTTACTCCTTCCTTGTCCTTGGTTTGTTTTCTTTATTATTTAGGGGTTGAAGTCCAGAGTGGGGCTCATGTCCCCAGCCCACTTTCTGCAAGCAAGCAGAATCATATCTAGGACAGCCTCATTGGGGTATTGCTTGGTTATTAAAAGCCCTTCACGATAGCTACCACTACAATGCATTGACTTCTCGAACATTTATGACTAGCATGGCTCCTGATTGCTTTATATGTTGAAGTTGATCCCCCTGTTGCAAAAGGCTGGGGAGATTGATCCCCCTGTTTCAGTGGCTGTGGAGGATTGCCCATACTAGCAGGCCCAAGTCCAGATGTGAAGATTTTCATTATTGCCTTGCGCATCCATGTGAAGGTTAGCAACCTGTCCCGCATGCACAATGCAAACTGGTCGGAGCGGGTATATCGTGTGGGTGCCATGAATGAAGTTTGGGTGCATCTGTGTGTGTTTACCGGGCCATGGTTGGAAAGCTGCTCTCCAGTGTATGCGTTTTCCGTTCTGTTATGGCATTCTACCTCTGAGAGGTTGAAATTGCAGATGAAAGGTTCTGACCATGGATTTTTACAAAGCCCCGGGGATGCATCGCATATACAGTTGAAGACAGAAGCAGAGAGCAGCAAAATATGCACCGCAGCATCAATGCATGCTGTGGGGAAAATTCTCAGCAAAGGTGCCTCACTGTCGTTCACATGTTGCACTAAGTGCTGGAAATACAGTGATGCTGGAAAACTTCAGGTGCTGGGAAAGCATTGCATAATTCCCCACCCATTTCTTTTTTGTATTTGTTTTATATTCATTTTGGTTTTACTACCGAGCAGAGGCCATTCTGCCATGTTGATTGCGACTCATGAAGTGGTTACAATTGGGACAACCTATTTCCTTCAGATGTAACTTGTGGGTTCTGCTGATCAGAACCGCACCAGCAATGCCCCGACAACTTCACCCTACAGGTTGTTGTGGTGGTGGGCAAGCTTAGAACATTCCATTCCCCTGCTTTGGCTTAAGTGCAGGTCCAGAAAAGAAATGGTCTTCTACATGTATGACGGGTTTTCCAGGGGAGTTGGGGTAGTTCAGCGGTCTCTCCAAAGATTTCGGGCCTTGGTTACTCGAGGATGTTGAGTGTGCAGGCCTACAAATTTCGCCTCCATCTAGCAATTTGCATTGTCGGGCTCTGCGCTGCCATATATCATATGAAGCTCTGTAGGACAAGTTATCTTTGAAGATCTGTAAGTTTAGATGGAGGCACTCACCAGATTTTACACATGCCGTGATACCTTACAAACTTATATCCGCCAAAAGGAATTCCGTTTGGCAAACCAGCAGCCCCCTGGTTGAGGAACTTGCATGTATATCTCTTGGATTGGAAGAGTCTAATCGTGTTGAAGAACTAGATTTGATTTGATTCCGATCCTAATATGGAATGAGGAGGCGCTTCTTGCATCTTAAACGTCTTCTTCTTGGCAGGGTTGCTCAGATCCCGAGGTAATTACAGCGATCTGGATCTTGCCATGTGATTAGGCTTGTCAGCTGATCAGTCAGATGATTTCGGAACTGATCAGATCAGCTTTGCAAATGCAATTCAGGGGTATGGCAGATGATATGCAGAGAGGGAGGGGAGCGAGGGAAAGGAGTGGCCTGCAGATAAGACGGATAGCTTAAACAAGAAAGCTTCTCTGTTACAGTCATACCATTTGGAGCCCTTTACAAATTCAGAGAGACTGGTTTTGTGGCTGTTATGCCATTGAGGAGAGCAGTAACCTGGGGTGGAAGCAGGATTTATGGGACGTCTCATTATTGGCTTTACAGACGTCTGGTTCTGTCACTTTCGAAATTCCTTAGTCAGCCAATTGCAGGACTGCATACTCCCTTCACTGCTTATGCTCAAGCCTTTTCGTAAGATCCATGCCAAGAACTGGGGTGGCACTTCTAGAGGTGGGTGGCGTGTTATTGTTTTGATGTTACAACTACCTCTTTAACTAATTTGAGGTATGTAGCATTTATCCTCCCCTCGGAGAATGGGCCCCAAAAACGAATTTGGCGCATGCACATTTGCGAGATTTAGGCATGTCTTGGTACTTGGATATGAACACCGAGTCATACCGCATTAGAATAGAAGGAAGGATGTCCTGAAGATTCTCCTGCACTTACGACATGATGTGCAAGAGTATGAAGTCAATTGAAAGCCGTAGGGGTTCCATCAGGAGCTAAACCAGTCGTTAGGACTTTCTTTGGAATGTTAACAACGTTGAGCTTCAGTCTCCCTTGCTCTGAGTGCCGGTCAATCTTTTGGCGCTGACATTGAAGGGTGGTGGCGGGGTAATCACTCTTGAGAGTGTCCTTAGCAGGGTTGTTCCAAAACCCTTGAATGGTAAGAAATATCGTCTGAATCAGCAGCCTCGGTTGTGTCTATTTCCCTGCACTTGTTGTTGCCCTTGAAATGCATGATTTCAGCTGATATCATCCATCCCTGCAGGGGTATTTACGACGGGCAAGCTGATATCGTGGGATAGAAGCTGTCCTAGGCCTGCAACAAGCAGCTGAGGAACAGGTGTATATACGGGCATGCACAAGTCCACCTGTTAAGAACGTTGGTCTGGTGTCATGACGTACAGGGGAAGATCCAACGTGGTTTTATCGCTGATGTAGCACTGGTTCAGGGTGGCAAATTGGCATCAGCGCCTTTCCAATTTGATGAGATGGTCAGCTGGCCACCACAATGAAGTTAAAAAGCTGCAGCTGATGGATGTACGTGTTCAGATCAGAATTTTTGATCCATGAGTGATCAGTTGTTAGGAGTAGGTAAGAGAGTGTAGTGGGCATGAGCAGTCGGGAAATGTTTGTCAGCCTCACCTAGTCATGGCCAAAGGGATGCCTCTTGTATGGGGCATTGCATTTTAATCATAGCATGGTGGGTAGACTTTGTAACTTTAGATCGAAAGGCATTAGGGTTGGGCTCTAGGGAGGCCTCCTACAGGTAGCCGTGGCTATGTCAAGGATGACAACGTCATCTAATGGACTTCATTAGCCGCGCAGTTGGAAGTGGACATAAATTAGGTTATGTAAGCTGAGCTCGACATATATCGAGCTTAGCTGCAGTCTCTAGCATCGTAAGATGGCCATCAAGTAATTCGGCGAGTGAGAACATACTGGCCGTGGTCTCAGCATGCTGAGACCACTTATTTGACCAGAACCACATGTGTTGTGGAAAGGTAAATAGGTCTTAAGGTTGAACAACTCAGGGATCTCGATAACGATGGGGTGTACACATGTGACTTGGAATGTTCAAGCCTTTGCAGTGAGACGAAGCAAGTATTCATGAAACGATGCTTAATGTGTGTCCATGTCCGTGCGTGGTCTTCTCGGCGGATTTCACCATCGGGAAATCTTTGACCTGTTCGAACAAGAGGCCGCGTATTTTCATCCCACAAATACTCGAGTACGTAAGGTCTCAACTGCATTCATTTCCGAAGCACACGCGAGCAACATCCTGTTGTCAAGTGATCTGACATGACTGTGGCAAAGGTGCCTCATGTGCATATGCACGTCGCGCAAGCTCCAAGGCTCAGACGCGGCCATGGACTGATGAGCCCAGGGTGTCAGCCAATCAGACGCAAGGTAGAGCTCATTACAAACCGCCTTAGTAGCCACATACCACGAAAGTGAAATGGGGCAGGAACCCCAGGCCAGGGTCAGCATTCTGCGCAGCAATCTCGCCAAAGGACGAGAGTGGATAACCTCCCCTTCTAATCCCTTGCTAGTAGCTTCCATGTACAGTGCTATCCAAACTTCGCTAGCATAGCCCCTGAGGCACTTCAACAATCTATAGAGCTCGAATAGTGAGGCACTTCAGCAATCTATAGAGCTCTTCCAGTGTCTCAGGGAGGCTCAGAAAAATCTTTGATCCACATCCATCTGTCGTAAACTCCTTCAGTTGGCATGTTCCGCAACCAGAACTTCAGACTCCGGTTCAAAGTTGGGAGCCAATGCAGTTCCAGCTATCACACGTCTACCAGATCCTACCTGCCCTGTTGAGTCAGCCGCTCCTCCTCTTCAACCTTTCATGCCCACCATGGTCTCTGAAGACAGGGATGGGGGTGGGGGTTGACCTTCCCTTGATTCCGACAAGCAGCAAGCAGCCCTCCCCCTGCCCAACATGGGCTACGACAAGGTGAAGAATAGGCTCACGTGGACTTAAGATTTTAACCAAAAAATAATGCTTCAATTGAGAATGATATTCAACTCCACAGGGTTTGGCAGAGACAAAAAGGCCTTGATGGCAGTTTAGCAGTCTAAAGCCGGCAGGACCATGACATCAACCATGGATGGCAGCCAACAACTTCTTTTCAGGGCTTCTGGCCCAAAACCCATATATTAATGGGTAGATGTACAGAAACTGTGATGTGGCCCTCAATTGGCCTTCCGAACACCAATCCACACATTGCCATCCTCAATAATCTACACGCCAATCCACTTCTTGCTCCTCCTTGCCATTCTCAACAACATATACTCGAACTCTCCCATGCATTTCGTAGGACACAGCGGCCCTGTGGTCCATGAACCAAAAACTGTGGCTTGGGATGCATGTCTAATTTTTACCTCTCCTAGGGTAGCCGACTTCCGTGATTGCTACACTGACAAAGATCGACACGTGACTGCAAGGGCACGTGGGGCCTGAGTCTGATATATATCAGTTTTCCCTGCAAAGATACAGCTTTCGCCTCTGAGAAAAGAACAGGTTTCTGCACATGGCATGGCTTGAAAAAACTATGGCATGATGCACAGTCGCAGAGCCATATAAAGTCTCTTGCAGGATATACAAGAAGATTCGGTCCAAAATGGTGGTGAACATGAAAATATGTTTCCCTCTACAAAGTTAACTGAAACCCAGGACAAGCTGTTCTGCACATCCCTGGCTTAGGATATGACAAAGGAACTGGGAAAGCCACACAGATAATCCCTGTAGCATGTCGACAAAGAATATGTCATCGATCATGGTCAGAGTGCTCGCCGTCTCGGGATACGTCACCAGTCGCCAGGGGCGCTTTGGCATCTGGCAAGGAGTTTGAAGTTAGGTCCTCGTTCTGTTTGGGAGCAACTGTGTCCAGGTCTTCCTCCAAACGCATCAGAATTGCCTCTTCTGCCTGTGAATACATATTGTATTCTTCACCCTCCAACGTATTACGCTTAGATAGGTCCATCATTGCACGCTGACAGCCTAAGCACCAAGCCTTATTGGCTTCTCATGACATTCTCTTGCACAACACACCCACGGCATTTGCACAGGCTAATCAGTGATAGGCTTATATGGGATATGATGCCTAAGAAGGGCATTGTACCTTTAAGGCCTTCAACTGTCTCACCAGCTCCACGTGAATCTTCTGGAATTCTTGACCTTCTTCGACAAGGCTCTGCAGAAGTGCCTGCTCATGACAAGAATATGAGCCCTTGAATAATGTTGACTCTTAAATACAGTTCCGAAGGGGACGTGGTTGTTGTGAACGAAACATAGAACGGTTGTGTTCGCTCGAAGAACGATCCGCCCGCCGAGCACGCATTGCAGTCGAACATAGGAAGAGCCATAACAAAATCTTTTCGCAGATTTCATACCTTGCACGTGTTTCTATCCTTTGGTCCCATCTCCAAGAGCCGTCCCGTGCAGCCACCGGGTCAGGTGGCTTTGTGGACCCGGACAATATTAAGGCCTTTCCCTTCATTCCGAAAGAACATATCGTTGGCAAAATAAGTGTCGTCGGTTACAAGCAGCTTTCAATATGCAGTCACTACAGTTCTATTCGGCCTAGTTTGAACAGAGTGGGAACCCGTCGCCGGGATTGCTGGCGAACAACTCCACTTAAGGTTTTAATCAAGGTATCCTCTGCTACATTGGTGGTTGCCACTATCGATGCACTCTAAAATTAAAGAGGGTATGTTTGCACTTGATTGCACTTTGCTGCAGCCCAGAAAGCGGTACATTGCAAAATTGAACTCTGCAGACAAGCCTGTACGGTTGATTTGGTACATGCCTGACATCATTGGACGCAGCGAGTGTGTGAAATCAACCTATCCTCGATCTCTGGTCAGTACTGTAATATCATATGTATTAGTTGTTTACTTTCATTAAGATGGAGCCCATCCAGGGTTCGAGACGGACAAGTCATCTCATATATGAGATCGGTTACATGATCGTCCCTATGGCTGTTCCGCCCTAGGGGAAGAATGCTATGCCTTACTAACAAACAACGGTTTATTTGATAACTGTATGAAGTCAAGATCAACTCATGAGTGTCTTCCGGGCGTTGGGGAACCTGTTCGGAAAACAGGATGCCCCTACTGCCAGTGCTCCGCAATCAGAGGATGGGCAACTAAGGCCTAGAAGGATATATGAAATTACATTTGAGTGAGTTCTCCTCCACCTGCTACACTTCTTGCATCATGGGCTGTGTTGAGGTGCAGCCATTGCTGCCCAATAGCAGCATGGCTGCCTTGCCGGGCCAAGCTATGTTGCCGGACACCAAATCCTCATTGAACAAATCCAGAAGTAGACTCCATTCAACTTACTGGCCAGAAGTCTGGCATATCATTTTAGTGTGTATGCTTTTTTATTTTGTTTTCTGCTTTACTGGTATATTTCTGTGGTGTTTCCTTTATTTTAAAATGTGCACACGGCAGATTCTGCTTACCAAAATCACTGGTTGTTAAATCTGTTAAGAGAGCAAGTTGCCGATAATTTAAGCACACTATATATAGAGAGGAAATGATGCCCATCGGGATTCCGGAGAGAGGCTCCAGGGCCAGGCTTCGTTAACACACCAGTTCAAGTCCCTTGGGACTCCCAATGCCATCTACAAAAGTGACCGGAAGGTTTTGGCAGACTTGACTATGTCGAGGAGGAAAATCCAGATGACTCATGGTGTGGTTCGAGGGTGCTCATGTATCCCTCGAGTGGCTGCAATCCCTCAAGTGGCTGCTTTATCATGGATTGAAATCTGCTTTATTATGGTACATGGGATACAAATTTAATGGTTGTAGCTCAGGTTATTATTAGCTTCCATTCGTAGATTCCAAATCTGCTTTATCATACATTCCAATCATAGATTTCAAATGTGCTTTATCGTAGATGCCAACCTGTATCGGCCACCTGGAATCTCTCCTCTAATCTATCCAAACCATCAGATTCTGGTTGTTGAATTTTTGGTCGGTTGCTCAAAACCAGCACATTGTGGCACATCTGCGGCTGTGGCACATGCTGGAGTGGTGGTAATATTCCTTCCTACGGGTTTTAGGGTTTGCACTCAACCCTAATCCTTCCTTTCTTCTAGGGAAACCGATTGGTTTTATCAGAAAACCCGATTGGTTTTATCCAAAAACCAGGCTGCTGCTTTTGAACGACCAGAGCTCGATGGTTTTATCAGATAGCAACACTGCTGAATTCAACCAACCGAAACCTATGGTTTGATCAGAGAGCATAGTTGCTGGATATAGGCACCCCAAAACCCAATGCTGTTTTGTAAGATCACGAAACAGCAATGCTAGTACAGCAGGGGCATGGACGAGAATTTGGATGAAGTTGTTGTGCACAAGTCTCCCAGTCAGCACCTGACACAGGCATATGGTGTCACAGCAGTGCAGAGTTGACCGGGAAAGAGAATGTGTGTGTGTGTGTGTGTGTGTGTGTGTGTGTGTGTGTGTGTGTGTGTGTGTGTGTGTGTGTGTGTGTGTGTGTCATCATCATCATCATTATCATCATCATCAGCATTGTTATTGTCATCACATCATCAAAAGAAGGTTTTACGTGTTTTCCAATCTGACGGGTGACATGGTTGAATGGCATGGGGCAGCAAGGCAGACACAACATATCTTTTACATTGATGCATTGTTGCTTGACAGTGTTGCGGGGTGGGGGGGGGGGGGGCAGCAATGGGGACACAACGGAGTCGTCGCTGCTGCGGCTGTGGAGAGTTGTGGAGGAGTCGGACCCCGAGGTGCTGCCCCGCCCTGCTAGGGAGTTCTTGGGGGCAGGTTTTGTTTGGGCAAGTTTTTTAGATGGAGAGGAGGAGGAGGATGGGGGTGGGGGAGGAGGAGGGGGGAGGAGGAGGAGCACTGGAGGAGGAGGGAAAGGGGGGGGGGGAGAGGAAAGGAAGAGGCGGAGGCGATAGAGGAGGAGGAGGAGGAGGAGGAGGAGGGGGAGGAGGGGGGGGGGGAGGAGGGGGAGGAGGAGGAGGAGGGGGAGGAGGAGAAGGAGGAGGAGGGGGAGGGGGAGGAGGAGGAGGAGGAGGAGGAGGAGGAGGGGGAGGGGGAGGGGGAGGGGGAGGGGGAGGAGGAGGAGGAGGAGGAGGAGGAGGAGGAGGAGGAGGAGGAGGAGGAGGAGGAGGAGGAGGAGGAGGGATGGTGGTAGGATGAAAGGGATCAAGCAGAAGGAGAGGAGGTTGATGGGAAGGGAAGCAGCGGTGGTGGGGAAGAGATGTGTAATAAGCGAAAAGAGGGGAGAACAAAGTGGCACGAAGTTGCTCCAGTGCGCCAGTTATTGCTTTTGTATGAGCCCCTCCCCACACTCTCTCCCTCCCTCCCTCTCCCTCCCCCTCCCCCCCCCCCCCCCTCTCTCTCTCTCTCTCTCTCTCTCTCTCTCTCTCTCTCTCTCTCTCTCTCTCTCTCTCTCTCTCTCTCTCTCTCTCTTTCTCTTCCCCCCTCCCTCCCCTCCTCTCTGCGGGGGCATGTGGCTGTGTGTATGTGGCTGTGTGTGTGTGTGCGCACGCGTGCGTGCGCCTGCGCGTGAAGGTGTACGCCCGCGGGGCGTGGGTCACTTGAAAGTGAGCGACAGGATATGCGAGGAACCCACCGATTGCACATGTGAGTGCGCGACCGTTGGCGCTGGCCCCCTCTGATTATATGGGGGCCCAGAGTTTCGGAATCAGTTTGGTCAGATATGGCTTCTGCACTGTCGGGCTTGGGTCCCACGTGGCTTCTGTAATGTCGGGCTTGGGTCCCACGTTGCTGCTGTACTGTCGGGGTTGGGTCCCACATGGCTGCTGTCCTGTCGCGTGTGGGTCCCATGTGGCTTCGGTGCTGTCGGTGTTGGGTCCCACGTGGCTCCTGTACTGTTGGCTGTGGTCCCAGGTTGCTGTCGGTTGAAGTGTCTACCGCACCCACATGGCTTCTGGACTGTCAGGTGTGGGTCCCACATGGCTTCTGTACTGCCGGGTGTGGGTCGCACATGGCTTCTGTACTGCCGGGTGTGGACCCCACGTGGCTTCTGTACTGTCGGGGTTGGGTCCCACATGACTTCTGTATCTCGGGTGGGCGTCCGACATGGCTTCTGTACCGCTAAATGTGGGTCCCACATGGATTCTGTACCTGCAGGATTCGAGAGCCGCCATGGCTGCCTTCTTTGGAGCCTTCATTGCCGCATATCAAGGCTGGGTCCCGACGGAACCAGGTGCTGACCGGTCACCAGGGGCTCCGCCCGGCCGGTGGAGGACCACAGCCGCAAACCCTCGCAGTGGACCAGGTCCTGATGGCGGTCCCCTGGGGACCCTTGTGGGCTGCAGTGCGGGCCACCCCACAGCCATCCTGAATGCCATGCTTCGCTCCCTCGAGGGCCTTCCTGCTGCTCTTGGTTCCGGTGGGTCTCCTGGGACCCCCGCCCTGCCCCCCCCCCCCTCTCTCTCTCTCTCTCTCTCTCTCTCTCTCTCTCTCTCTCTCTCTCTCTCTCTCTCTCTCTCTCTCTCTCTCTCTCTATCCCTCCCTCCCTCCCTCCCCCCCCCTCTTCCCCCATTTCCCCGCCGCATGCGCGCACGCGGGTGTGTGTGTGTGTGTGTGTGTGTGTGTGTGTGTGTGTGTGTGTGTGTGTGTGTGTGTGTGTGTGTGTGTGTGTGTGTGTGTGTGTGTGGGTGTGTGCGTGTGTTGTGGGGGGTGCGTCCATGCAGACCCGCGTGCATGCACGGGTGTTAAAACCAAATGCGCCATAAAATACCAGGGATTCACTTTCCTGTAAGGCAAGCTTTAAACAACATTCTGTACATAGGGGAAAGCATACTGGAAAGCAAAATGCATCCATCTAAAAGGAAGGCTTGGGGCAAGGCAGGGCGTGCAGTTGTTCATTACAGAGCCATGGGTTCTCATTCAGTCAATCAACCAATCGACCACCCATGCAACCAACCAACCAACCAATAAATAAATGAATAAATAAATAAACAAACAAACAAACCAACAAACAAACAAACAAACAAACAAACAAACAAACAAACAAACAAACAAACAAACAAACAAACAAACAAACAAACAAACAAATAAATAAATCAGTCAATCAATCAATCAATCAATCAATCAATAATCAATCAATCAATCAATAATCAATCAATCAATCAATCAATAATCAATCAGTCAATCAGCCAACCAACCAATCAATTAATCAACCAGCCAGCCATCCAACCAGTCGGTCGATCAATCAACCAGCAACCAACCAACCAACCAATCAATCAACCAAGCAACCAATCAATCAACCAACCAACCAATCAATCAACCAACCAACCAATTAATCAACCGACCAACCAACCAATCAATCAACCGGCCAACCAACCAACCAAAACAGATCAAAGTTTGGAAAAAGGTGAGCGCCCCGTTTCCTGGGGATGTCAGACCAGCGCAGCAGCCCGGCCATGTGTTGAGAGCTGACGAGCTCTTGTGAACTTTTCCATTGCAGTCTCCCACGGGCCCGGAGGGGGTCCCCTGGGGGACCGAGGGGCCCTCCTGGGGCACTGGCTGGCCCCCTTGTGGGCCCTCCAGATAGCGGCCCGCTCCGCCAACAACCGAGCTGTCCTCTTGCAGCTGCGAGCCCCCGCCTTCCTCCACAACCTTCTCAAGGTGATCTGCAAACCCTAATTCATAAACCCTAATTCAGAAACCCGAATTGTGATGTCATGGGCTCCTAGTGTGTTCATGTGGACCCTTGTTTGGTGACATGGACCCTTAAATTGCTAACATGGTCCCTAGTTTGTTGACATGGACCCTTAGTTTGGTACCATGGACCCTAATTCAGAAACCCTAATTTTGATGTTATGGGCCCCTAGTGTGTTCAAGTGGAACCTAGTTTGTTGACATGGACCCTTAGTTTGGTCCCATGGACCCTAGTTTGTTGATATGGTCCCTAATTTGTAACTGTATGTTCAGCACTCCATCTCTCTGTCTGTGTCTCTTTCTGTTTATTCATTTAAAACCTTTTGAAGCTTATTCAGAAGAGGATCCCACTTTGTTTTCATGTGTTCACTCTTCGTCTCTGGTTCTATGTCTTTGCCCATCTGCCGGTCTGCCTGCCCGCCTGCATGTCTGTCTGAGAGTGCGCTCTCTCGCACGCTCTCTCTCTCTCTCTCTCTCTCTCTCTCTCTCTCTCTCTCTCTCTCTCTCTCTCTCTCTCTCTCTCTCTCTCTCTCTCTCTCTCACACACACACACACACACACACACACACACACACACACGCACACACACTCACGCACACGCACACGCACATGCACACAGGTACTCACCTCCAACGCAGACATACTCTCACCCTCTGTCACAAGCTCATGCCTTCTCTCGCACGTACAATGTCTTTCCCTCTGCAAGCGCGAGCCTGCAAGCGTGCGCGTGCGCATGCGTGAGTGCACACCTGATCTTGCAACCTTCAACAATCACATTTTTCTCTGAATGCAAGACATAGCTGATGGACGGACGCGGGGCCTTCCCAGCCGTACCATCAGGCTTTAGTAAAGGTCACGTGGGTTTAGGAA
>KV908342.1:285156-287656 GCA_002005505.1 Botryococcus braunii | reverse complement strand
ACCCTGCGTGGGACCGGGCGGCCCCCGGCGCTCCTTTCTGCTCCGCCTGTTGGGGCTCGTCATCGAGGGGGACCTTGGCGAGGGGACCTCTGCGGGACTCCGCGTGGGTAACCCGGATGCCATCCCGCTGTTCTTCAACTTCCTCAGGAAATCGTCTGTTGAGGAACAGGTGCTGGGCCTCACGACCTGGCTGCAAGTGGCGAGCGTCAGCATGGCCAACCTCGCTGCCTGTGACAGGTTCGAATTTGCCCCGGATATAGCGGTTTGCAGTTCCTTTTTTCCTTCTTTTTTTTTTTTTTTTTTTTTTTTTTTTTTTGGATTTGGTCTTCTGCGGTTGTGGGTGTGGTTGTGTGTGTGTGTGTGTGTGTGTGTGTGTGTGTGTGTGTGTGTGTGTGTGTGTGTATGTGTGTGTGTGTGTGTGTGGGTGCGCGCGCGCGCCTGCGTGCGGTTGTGTGTGTGTGTGCGCGCGCGCGGGCGGGCGGGCGGGCGGGCGTGTGCATGCACGTGTCTGTCTGTCTCAGAAGAAGATGAAACCGGGGGATGGGAAAGAAAAAGGAATGGAGGAGTGAGGAGGAATGTGGAGGAGAGGGAAGGAGGAGGAGGAGGGGGGGAGGAGGAGGAGGAGGAGGAGGAGGAGGAAGATGAGGATGAGGAGCGCTGAAAGGGACGTGGGGGGGTCGGGGGGGGGGCCAGGGCGGGGATGAACGCGATCCTGATATCCTGGTTCTCGGAGGCCGGGCCCAACCCCCTCCTGCAGCAGAAGATCGCCGCGCTGCTGCAGGTCACGGCTGCCTACAGCATTTCGGGTGGGGGGCCCGCCCTGCTAAACCCTAATGACGCCCTGCTGAACCCTAGTGCTGCCCTACTGCATGCTGCGCTGTGCTCAAGATTCCTTGTGCCGAAAGCCCGATAAAACCCTACGGTTTACTCACTGCTCTGAGCCCGCTAAAACCCTAGGGCACTCTGCCGCGACCCTAACTCTGCGGGGGGGTCTTCACGCTGCTGAGGCGGGAGGCGGGGTCGGGGCGGGTGCCACTGCCCCCAAACCCCAAACCCAAACCCCAAACCCTGAAATAATTTCAACCCAAACCCTAAACCCAAACCCTATGACCAAACCCTAAAATGTGAAACTTACCCCCCTGACCCTGCTGCCAAAACCCTAACCCCCGCTAACCCTGGGGCGGCCTGCGGGGGCCAGGCCGCGACCTGCGGGCGGTCTTCGCGCTGCTGAGGCGGGAGTCGGGGTCGGGGCGGGTGCCTGCGCACTCCTCCATGCTGCTGCGCGCGCTGACGGTAATGGCGCAGCATGAGGGCCCCACCTCCTTCTTCGACTTCGCCACGGAGGCGGGCGGCATCATCCGCACGACCCCCCTCCGCTTCCCCAGTGCGCGCCCTCGCATTTCTTTTTGTCCTTTTTTTGGTCTTGCTTTTTGTTTTGTGTGTGTGTGTTTTTCCTCCTTTGTGTGTGTGTGTGTGTGTGTGTGTGTGTGTGTGTGTGTGTGTGCTGGTGTTTTTCCCTTTTTTGGTTTGCTTCTCCTCCGTGGTGTTAGGGTTTGTAGGGTTTTGTCTAGGGTTTGGGTCCTTTACACTTCGCCACGGAGGCGGGCGGCCTTGTCCGCACCAACCCCCCTTCCCCAGTGCACTTAGGGTTTGAGAATTAGGGTTTGTGAGGGTGCGGTATTGTGGGGAGGAGCGCAGGCAGCAAGGGCTACTCCTTCGCATGCTGGCTGCGGCTGGACCGCGTGGAGACGCAGGGCCACGGCGCGGGGCGTTCCCTCTTCGCCCTCCTGCACCGCTCCAACGACGGCGTGCGCGGCGCGTGTGCCGCTGTCCTGGGTGGGTCCCCATCCTTTCCCGCCATTTTTTCCTGTATCCCCCCTTTTTTGTCTTTTGTGCAAAATGGCAGGGTTCATACTCCTTTTGTTTGGCTTATCCCCCCCTGGGTTGCCTGAACAGGCAACATGGTGGTGATGCACTGCCACAGCCCCAAAGTGGTGGAGGTCGTACTTCAGCTAATTATGTATGACAAACACCCCAGGGGATTGCCTGAACAGGCAACAGGATGGTGATGCGCTGCCACAGCCTTAAAATGGCGGAGGTCGTACTTCGACTCCTTATGACTAAACCCCCCTCGGATTGCCTGAACAGGCAACAGGATGGTGATGCGCTGCCACAGCCCCAAAGTGGCGGAGGTCGTACTGGATTACCGCTTCGAGGCCAAGCGGTGGTACCACGTGGTGCTAACTCACAGCGCGGGCAGCGCGCTGACGCCCTCGTGGGCTCGCCTCTTCGTGAACGGGGTGCTGGAGGCCTCCGCCCGCTTCCGGTACCCCAAGCTGGCGGGGGACCCGGTCTCTGCGGTCTCCTTCGCCGCCCGCATGGCTCCCGCAGAGAGCGGGCTCGGGTCCCCTGTGGGGGCCTTCCTGGGCCAGATGGGCTGCCTTTACCTCTTTGAGGACGTCCTCACTCCTGGTGCGGGCTTCACACCTTTACTCGTTAT
>KV908342.1:270156-280156 GCA_002005505.1 Botryococcus braunii | reverse complement strand
GGAAGAGCGGCAGAACCTTGGTCATGCTGTTAAATGGCTGACACATTCCTTATAAACCCCTGAAACTGCTGTGACTTAAGTATATAGGCCCCTCAAATTGCTGTGAGTGTTCCTAATCAGGGCCCCGACATCACTGTGGGTTGTCTTCAGTAGACCCTAAATCTGCTGGGGGTATTCCTAATAAGGCCCTGCAACTGCTGTTAGTAATCCTGATTAGTCCCCAAAACCACTGTGGGTGAAATGTATCTGACCGGTTCAATATTTTGCTTTGTGGATGAACGCCACGTTACCACGACCGAAGCAGATTAGAGTACCGTATCGGCCCTAATCTGTTTCGGTCTTAATTGATTTCGGGGCCAACATTTACAATTCTGACAGGTTTGTTATAACTTTTCTTAACCGAGACACGAATTTCCAACGGGGTATAATGTTTCGGATAGGAAAGGAGGTGGAGGCTGTCGTCACCCGGGAACCTCCACTTCCGGTTCGGGTGGTGGGTTTTGAGACGCGTGAGCCGGACTTGGCCTATCTTGATTGGGACGGGGGGCGGGATCTCTATGTCGATGTGGTGGGAACCTCTCCACTCGCCGCCTCTTATTGGGCTGGTGGTGGGGACTTTGTTCCTGGTGGGGCTGCGGCGCGGGCGGCGGCTGGCAAGCTGGCCTCGTACCGGGAGGTCCTACTTAGGCAGCCCTCCCGTGTCGTTTTCCGCCCCTTTGCATTTGAGACGTTTGGGGGGTTTGATACGGCGGCGGAGGAGTTCTTGAAGCGGCTCCAAGGGATGGTTAATCAGGCGCTAGTTGCGCATGAAGACCTTGTCGGGTTTTCTACGCATCGGCGGTTAAGCTTTGCGATTGCCCGGGCCGTGGGCCGGCAGTTGGCGGCGAGGCTCCCCTATGGGGGGGTTGACGTTCGAGTTTAGGTTACAGGTGGTGCAGTTTCTGTGGTGGCTTCTGTGGTGCTTAGATTTAGGTCACAGGTGGTGCAGTTAAGGTTACAGGTGGTGCAGTTTAAGTTACAGGTGGTGCAGTGCAAGTTACAAGTGGTGCAGTTTCTGTGGTGGCTTCTGTGGTGCGGGCTGTGATTTCCTCTTACGTAACCACAAGGGGTAATATTGTTTTCGGGGCGATATGGCCAATCCGCAAAAGTACCACTAGGGTCACGTGTCCAAGCCGTAGTAAATACAAAACGCTAGTGCTCCAAGTACTTGAAATGGATGGTGCACATCCAGGACCTCAGCTTTTGCTCCCACGTGCACCCTTGTCTTCGTTCAATCCTTTCTCGGTGTATTCTCTTATATCAAATAGTTAAGAAAGCAAAAGGGCCGATACGGTAGATTAAAACCCTTTGAAAGCTTCAACATGGGTCTACAAAACAACATAGAAATCTGCCGAGAATGCATATATGAACCCCATAAGAAGAGAGAAAAGAAGAATAAAGAAACAAAAAGTTAACTCTCCATGAAACAGTCAGCACGGATACGGGTACTTAGTTGGTGGGGGGGGGGGGGGGAGGGGGGGGCTCGGGTTTCTGACGTATATAAGGAGGAGCAATTCCAAACTTGGCACCTATCCCAGGGTGTGCCTCAGTGTTAAACCCCATGCTTGGTCACAAGGGGTGCCAGGTTCGATTCCTGGTGGCTGCTGTCCGCCTTGACCCGCACATAATTTCTTTCCTTCTGGGGATCATGCTCCGTCGAGCTCTTCTCCTCCATGGGGGCGGCTGAGAACAGGCTCGTCCATTATCTGAGCACAAGGCCCAGAGAGGGCCAGCCTGTTCAAGTTGGATCTCTGTGGATGAGCAGAGAGACGCGGAGCCCCCCCCCGAGGAAACCCCACTTCGTCCTCGCATCCTTTTTCGGCACACACACACACAGACACACACACACACACACACACACACACACACACACACACACACACACACAGTATCCATGCGCCGTGTGCATGCCTGCGGCCCGTTCTGTTCGTAATGGGTAGAGGGACGTTGGGCACCCCCAGAGCTAGCCAGAAGAGACAAGGGAGAGTTCAGAACCTTGGTTATGTTGTCAAAAGGCTAAAACGTTCCTTATATACCCCTGAAACTGCTGTGGGTATTCCTAGTTAGACCCCTCAAACTGCTGGGGGTATGCCTAATTAAGCCTAAACCGCAGCGGATAATCTTTATTTGACCCCGAAGCTTCTGTGGGGTATCCTAGTTAGGCGCTAAAACTGCTGTGGGCAACTCCAAAGTAAACCCCAAGGGGGCCGTGCGCAGGAGTGGCGGTTGCGGGGTGGCTGCTGAGTCAGCGGTCCCCGCGCCACCTCAGCGTGGACCTGCTGAAGGCGGTCATGGGCCTGGCGGAGGCGGTACAGTTGAGCCCGGAGCTGAGGGCCCATGTGATCGCGCACCTGCTGCTGAACCTACGGCTGTGGGCCCCGTCTGCCCTGCCTGCGCAGAGGGCAATGCTCAATCATGCCACACACCTTCTCAAGGTGTGGGGGTTCGAACCCCGCGCGAAACCTTGCTTCCTAATAATTTTTGTGTTTTGTGCATGTGCGTGCGCGCGTGCGTGTGTGTGTGTGTGTGTGTGTGTGTGTGTGTGTGTGTGTGTGTGTGTGTGTGTGTGTGTGTGTGTGTGTGTGTGTGTGTGTGTGTGTGTGTGATTAAGCTGAGGGCTCTCGCCCCCATCGTCCTACTCCTAAATCCTTTTGACCTAGGGTTTGACTTGAGACTGTTGACTGAGGTTACGGCTCTCGCCCCCATCGTCCTACTCGTAAACTCTTCTGACCTAGGGTTTGACTTGAGACTGTTGACTGAGGTTACAGCTCTCGCCCCCATCGTCCTACTCCTTAACCCTTCTGACCTAGGGTTTGACTTGAGACTTTTGACTGAGGTTACGGCTCTCGCGCGCATCTTCCTTTTCCTAAATCTTTTGACTTAGGGTCTGACTGAAACTTTTGACTGAGTTGAGGGCTCTCGTCCCTATCTCCCTTTTCCTAAGCACGGTGAACATGCAGTACATCAGTAAGAAGGGTCAAAATGCAGTACAATACGAAGCACGGTTGATAAACAGTACACTGCTGCTCTGGGGGCGTTGCAGCACGAAGCCCGGCTGGTGTCAGAGCTACTGCCGGTCACCAAGGTACTGGATGCAGTACGGCAGTACTACGGGCCTAATCAGGAAACCTCCCGGGGCAGCCCCGCCTCCCCGGCGCTGAGCCCCAACGACCTCCGCATCGTGCGGCGCAGCCTGCTCCTGGATGTTGCCGGTACTGTACTGCAAAAGCTATCTGTACCGCCTTACCGTGCCGCTCCCTTGCAGCCCGATGTTGTGCAGGTGGGTCCCCCCGCCCCCCCCCCCCCCCCCGGGCGGCAACTTTGGTGCATTATCTACAGGATCCGGCATTAAAATGACGACTCATTGACATAGGAAATTTATTGATTGGTTAAGACTGATCTATCAAGGACTTATTTATTAAATACCCGTCTATTTAGGAACCCCCCAACCCCACTTTTGATCATTTTTAAAGCGACCCCTGCCCACCCCCGCGGCAGCTTACGGACCCATTCATTAGAACCCATTATTGAGGTCTCCCCAACCACACTCTGATCCTTTACTTCATCAATCTCTCAATGTTTAAGTCCCCAGTCATCATGCCTGATCATTTTTGAAGTACCACCCCGTCGGGGACCCCATTTTATTCCATTGTTCAATCCCCCTCCTCCACCCCCAAAGACAGAAAAAGAAAGGAAAGTAAAGACCACTGTGAAATGAGATTCGGATCTACTGGTGACCCCTCCTCCCCCTCCCCACCCCCCAAACAAATGAAACAAACAAGATGTGCAATCGCGTGCGTGGGGGAACGGGCAGGCTCTGGTGGCGTTTGTGGGGGACTCTGCGGATGCGGCCATGCTGGAAGACGTGCTGGATCTGCTGCTGCTTTTGCTTCGTTCAAGCAGCCCCGCTCGCCCCCTCCTGCTTCCCCTCCTTCAGGTCCTGCTTCACCCCCCCCTCTCTCTCTCTTTCTGTGTTTGTGTGTGTGTGTGTGTGTGTGTGTGTGTGTGTGTGTGTGTGTGTGTGTGTGTGTGTGTGTGTGTGTGTTGTGTATTCGTGTGGGTTGTGTGTGGGTCCGTGGCGTTGGTGGTGGGGTTGTGGGTGTTGGTGGTCTCGGTCTTAGTGATGGTGGTTACCCGTTACTGGGGGTGGCAAATGGTGCTGGGCCCGACTGGGTACCCCCAGCGGGCTTCAAGCCCACGGGACTGCGGGCGTCCTTGGGAGCCTGGCTGATGGCAAATGCGTGATAAGTTTCACTTTTCTCAGGCAAATGGGGTGGGGACCTGAACAGGCGATGGGGGGCCCGGCGCTCTTCATCTCGCTGCTACAAAGAGAGGGCCAAGCCTTGAGACTGCAGGGGATTCGAACCCTCGCCCTGCTGCTCGCCTCCATTTCCGCCGACGCCCCCCGCACTGCGTCCGCAGACTCCTCCTCCCGAGGTGAGTTGTTTTGGGTCTCATTAAGTGGATTAACACAGGCGCGCGCGCGCGCACGCGCCCGCGCGTGTGTGTGTGTGTGCGTGTGTGTGTGTGCGTGTGTGTGTGTGCGTGCGTGTGTGTGTGTGCGTGTGTGTGTGTGTGTGTGTGTGTGTGTGTGTGTGTGTGTGTGTGTGTGTGTGTGTGTGTGTGTGTGTGTGTGTGTGTGTGTGTTTGCTTTATTTTGTTTCTCATAAGGTGGATTCCAGAGGCGGGTTTCATTGTTCTGATAGAGTGGATCCCAGAGGCGGGTGATTTTTGTTCTCACAGTGGATTCCAAGAGGCGGGTTTTATTGTCCTAGTGAATTGGACTCCAGGAAACCAAATTGTGGGCTTCCTCTTGTGAAGTGGGTTGCAGAAAAAAATGCAGTTTATTCTCATTTGGTGGGTTTACTAGATTAACATGGTAGTTATTTTTTCCCCATGAAGTGAGTTGTTTAGACGATGGAAGTTTCTCCACATGAGAGGGTTGCCAAAAAAGGTAGTTTTTGTTCTCATGGAGTGGGAGGGAGAAAAAACGGTCGTTTTATTCTCATGAGGTGGGATGCAGGAGAAATGTTGTTGAAAATTTCATGAAGTGGGTGTCAGAAAAGACTTCAAGTTTGAAGTGGGTCATGCAATGAAAAATGGGTTGTGGCTTTAACTCTCATGAAAAACAGTTGAATAACCAAAAAAAGAAAAATATATTCTTACCTAAGGAACTCCTTCCCTGAGTTAAGATTTATAACATTCTCATTGTTTCGAAGGGATCCCCCCCCCCCCCCCCGGCCGCCTTAGTTTTCCCCCTTGGGTACTGCCTTCCTGTTTTGGTAGAGGACTCTCAAAGGGCCCATGTGATCAGCGATTGGAGACGGTTTTCACCCAAGACCCTATGGACTGCAACCCTACAGCCAGTTCTGGGTACCTCATGATCTGCAACCCTGCAACCCTACAACCTGTTCTGGAAACCCTATGACCTGCAACCTGTGCTTTCAAGAGGTAGATCATGTAGCTCGTTCATGGGGCCGGGAGCTGAGAGACCCGGCTGCAGGGGCTGGAGGGCCTGGCTGGGTACCCCCGGCGGGCTTCGAGCCCACGGGACTGTGGGCGCTGGTGGGGGAGTCCCTCATGACGTTCCCGCTGACCCGCCCCCTGAGGGACGGCCTGCTCGAGTTCTTATGCCCTGCCGGCTCCCCCGGCCTCCTGGTGTGCCCGAGGATGAGTCACATTTCCATGTTCCATTCAGCCATCTCCCCTCTGCTCAAGGGAAAGAAACAAAACCATTCTCTTTCTTTCTTCTTTCTTCTTCTTCTTCTTCCATTTGGCAGGCGCTTTTTCCGTCGTTCTCCCTTCAGGCATCCCTCCCTTTTGTACTTCCGCGGGTTTTGTGGCTGTGTTCCTCGAGTGAGTCATTTTGTGTCAGTGTGAGTCATTTTTCCAGTTGTTCCCCTTCGGCAAATCCCTCCTTGATCCACCCATGTTTTCTTTCTTCCCTTGGGCACTTTCTTGTTGGTTCATGCGGATCCCGGACCATCCCACACACGTTTGCTTTCTTCCCTTGGGCAGTTCCCCTCTAGTTTCAGGCGTTTCCAGAATGTCAGCTTTTTGGGGAAACAAGCCCAATATCCAGGCCCAAAACCATGTTGTGGTATAGGGTGGGGGGGGGGGGGTGTTTCCTTCTTGTTTAAGGCGTTTCCCCACAATCTCCCCCCCCACCCCTCACTGTGGGCAAAAATGCTACCAAGGAAAAGAATGTCCTACATACCGCTGCAATTGGACATCAAGATTGAGAAGCCCACGTTTTGCATGATTTGCACCACCCTGGCTGGCCTTCTTCAGTGACAGCCCCAAAAATATGGAGGGGGGGAATGTTCGGAAAAGGAAAAAAAGGGAAACACAGCCCTACTCTGCTGCGATTGGCCATCAGGATTGAAGAGCCCAAGCTTTTTTTTCCCCCTTTTTCATGCTTGCTACACCCTTGTTCCACCCTCGTTACATCCTTGCTACACGCTTGTCACACCCTTGCTACATATTATATGTTACATGTTGTTTCTGATATTGCATATTATATCATATACATATTATGTTATATGTTACATATTTGCTATGCCCTTGCTACACCCCTTTTCATATTTGGTACACCCCTTTTCATATTTGCTGCACCCCATTTCATATCTGCTACACCCCTTTTCATATTTGCCACTCCCCTTTTCATATTTGCTACACCTATAGGCAATTTTCAGCCAGGTACCCCACGGGCGGCAGGCAAACACAAACGCCCTACAAACTGCTGCAAGTCGAAATCAGGAGTGTGTGTATCAGGAGGGCTGAGGAGCCCAGCTCTTTCCAATGTCATAATTGTATGCAGTATGCCCAAAAGTAGAGGCCCGGGGGGGGGGGGGGTTTGGGCAGCAGCGCACAGTTGGGCCTCTTGGTGCAACTGTCTGCAACAGGTACAGATGATCAGAAATGTGAAATGTTTTTGAGGGGAGGGAGGGCGGGGGGTTTCCTTGGGCAGGGCACAAGCGGGGCGCCCCTGTTTGCCGCCCCGGTGGTGGGCATACTGCTGAGGCTGCTGCCCACCTGCAGCGACGCGCGGGAGCGCCTGGCCACACTCTCCGCCCTTTCTTTCCTGATTGGTAAGGGATTACTTAAGACCTGGTGTCTCTAAGAAAACCCTAAGAAACCCTACCCCTGTTTGCGGCCCCGGTGCTGGCCACGCTCTCCTCCCTTGCTTCTCTGATTGGTAAGGGATTACTTAAACCCTTGTCCCTCAAACCCTTAGAAAACCTAAGAAACCCTACCCCTGTTCGCGGCCCACCTGCAGCAACGCTCTCCACGCTGTCTTCTTTGATGCGTAAAGGATTTACTGAATAGGGGCCGTGAGTTTTCTTGTCTTTCCAACAGAAACCCTAAGAATGCAAAACCCTAAGAAATCCTTCCACAGAAACGGTACAAATGTGGAACCCTATGCATTCTTAAATGCTCAGGGTTCCAGGGTCATGATTCGAATTTTCTTCTCTCTCCAACAAAAACCCTAAGAATGTGAAAACCTAAGAACCTCTTCCACAGAAACCGTAAAAATGTGGAACCCTATTTGTTCTTACATGCTTAGGGTTCCGGGAACTTGATCAATCGATTAACCGAATTGAATATTCGATTGCACAATGGGTTTTGCGGGTGCGGTACGCAGTGGAGGGACCGAAGGAGTACCGCGCGGCTGTGGTGGGGCAGCAGGCTTTTGAGGAGCCCCTGCTGGATCTGCTGCAGGACAGCTCCCCCTGCATGGCCCGTACTGCTCATTCCCCTGCGGAGGAGGGCGGCGTGCCGGAGGCCGAGGTACAGGGCCCGGAGGAAAAGGCCATCTGGGGCATCCTGCGTGCACTGTACCGCCACTGCCTTGCGGAAGTGCCCCGCGGTTGGCTGCTGCTGCAGCGCGGCCTGTGCCGACTGCGGTACGGCTCTCCCCCCTCTTTTGTACTTCTGCGGCACATTGCGGACTTGTGCTGGAAGCTTTAAGGGAAAGGAGACCTTCCGCGTGTGCGTGCATATGTGGGTGTGTTGTGTGTGTTTGTATTGGGGGGGGGGAGAGAGAGAGAGAGAGAGAGAGAGAGAGAGAGAGAGAGAGAGAGAGAGAGAGAGAGAGAGAGAGAGAGAGAGAGAGAGAGAGAGAGAGATAGAGAGAGAGAGAGAGAGAGAGAGAGAGAGAGAGAGAGAGAGAGAGAGAGAGAGAGAGAGAGAGGGAGAGAGAAAGAGAGAGAACACGCACAAGCGGGCGCCAGCCCTATCAAGGACCTGCAGCAGTCATTTGAAGTGGCCTCGATGGATGTCACATAAGAAAAGAAGAAAACATCAAAAGGATGCAAACAGTTGCCCCGTTTTTTCAAATAACTTGTGAGAAAAATAAGAGTTTGAAAGATATATCTCTTACTGCATTTGGAAATAGCTTGCACTAGAGCAAGCTTGATCTTGTGACTAGCTTCAACGACCCGTAGCAGTTCACCACGCCAGATTAGGTCGACACCCCACCCCACCCACCCATCCACCCCCCCCCCCCACACACACACACACACACCACACAGAGAGGCGGGGGGGGGGGGGGAGGAGAGAGAGAGAGAGAGAGAGAGGAGAGAGAGAGAGAGAGAGAGAGGAGAGAGAGAGAGAGAGAGAGAGAGAGAGAGAGAGAGAGAGAGAGGAGAGAGAGAGAGAGAGAGAGAGAGAGGAGAGAGAGAGAGAGAGAGAGAGAAGAGAGAGAGAGAGAGAGAGAGAGAGAGAGAGAGAGAGACAGATACAGACACACACACACACACACACGAATACAAACACCCATACACACACAATACACACACTCACACACACACACACATTCACACACACTAACACACACACACACACACACACACACACACACACACACACACACACACACACACACACACACACACAACGGGGGGGGGGGGGGGCGGGGGGAAACACTGCAGACATCCAAGTGCCTCTATGTACCAGGTTAATTTTTTGCCATGTTAGTTTCTGTCATCCAATTGGTAGGGCAGAACCCTATGGAGTCACAGGACTAGAGTTCAAATCTCTGTGAGAGCATTGCACGTGGAGACTGCTTTTCGCATCCAACAGCTTTTGAGGGTAATTTCATTGTGGTTTTGCACTGTGTTCCAACCTCCAGTTGTGACTGTTGTTATTCCCGCACATCCCTTACAGGCAACCCCACCCCCAAGCCCAACCCCCCACCCCATTTCCTCTGCCATCTCCTCTGTCTCTCTCTTCTGGCAGTTGCTAACAGGCAGATCCCCCCCCCACGCTTCCCCCCCTTTTTCCCTTCCTCTTTTCTTTCCCCCCCACCACCTTTCCCAGCTCTCCACCCCCATGTCCTCCTCCCTTAGCTCGGTCCCCGTTCAATTTGGGGCCACGCGCGGGGGGAGGGGGTTGTGCCAGGATCCCCATGTAATGGTACATGTGTTGTTTCACCCTTCAGCTCTGATTGGTGGTGGGAGGGGTGTTAATGCTAATGTTAACACGCTTGCATTACACTTCCTGATAAATTTGACGAAGCTGACTTGCTTTCTTTGTATACATTTCCTGCTAAACTTGACACAGCTGACACGCTCGCTTTGGAGTCCCTGTTGGAATTGCCCTCAGTGCTGCCGACATGACCTATGCTGTAAGTGTAACTGTAAGTGTACCTGCTATGCTGTAAGGACCAGCTTGACCAGACTGGAGATGAAATCTGGTGAAATTTGTGTTAGCTGTACTTGAGCTAGTACAAATTACGCCAGCTTCTACCTCAAGTAGCTTGCTTCTTGGGGGGGGGGGGGGGTTGTGAAGAAGAGGAAAAGAAAAAAGAAAGAGAAAAGCGATGGTGAAAAGAGGGGAAAAAACAAAAGGGAAGAAAGAAAGAAGCGCAGATACCCACCACATACCTGTTATGTACCCACAAAAGTTTACTGTAACCACATGATTCTGTTGGCCCCATGATAGAGCTTGAGCATGACCC
>KV908342.1:257656-265156 GCA_002005505.1 Botryococcus braunii | reverse complement strand
TGGAGAGGGAAGCCATTGCCGCCTCCAGCAGCGCTGACGAGGCCTGGCTTCTGATCAGCTTCCTCGCGAATGATCGATGCCGCGACAATGTCCTGGGTCCGTCCCGCCCCCCCCCCCCCCCGCCCCGCCCCGCCACGCCCCTGCCCCTCTGTATTTTTACCTTCATACTGCTTGGGGTTCTTCCCTCCCCCCCCCACCCCCCCCCCCCCCAAAGCTTCCCTCCTTGCTTCTTAGGGTTTGCCCCCCCCCCCCCCCCGGGGGGCAGTGGCAAAAGCTTCCCTGCATACTGCTTAGGGTTTGTCCCCCCATCCCCCCCCCAGCTCCCCTGCATACTGCTTAGGGTTTGTCCCCCCATCCCCCCCCCAGCTCCCCTGCATACTGCTTAGGGTTTGCGCCCTCCCTCACTTGGAGAACTTTGCCGCATGCTGCTTAGGGTTTGGCCCCCCCTTCCCCGTCATCTTTCCTTGCACCGTGCTTAGGGTTTTGACCTCCTTCGTTCGGTTTAGTTTAGTTGTTTCAAGGAAAGTCAAGCATTAAACCCTAAGCACTAGGGGGGCTTTTCGGGCTTTGTAGGGTTGCTGAGCCTAATGGACGATCTGCTGGCGGGAGCCGTCATGGGAAGGCAGGGGGAGTCCCCCGGGCCCCCCGCAAGGGCTTTGGCATGGGCCCAGCAGGAGGATACCAGTGCGATCCCCCCGGAGGCCTGGCTTGCCCTCGGCCTCCCAGACTATGCCTCCCTTCAGGTGGGGCCCCCTCAATTGTACCGCCTGTACTGCTCCCTGCTTCCTCAGACTCCGAGATGAGTGCTCCCATGTACTCTTATCCCCCCACTTGTACCGCTTGTATTTGCTCGTACCGGCAGGGTGGCCTCCTCGGTTCATCCTTGTTCTTATCCATTACTTTATTCATTCATTATTTCATCCATGTTTATTCATCTGTTTGCTCTATTCTTCTTTGATTGGTTGTTGTCTGTTTGCTTGTTTTTTTTATGTTTATTTGTTTATCTAGATATCTTCTAGGGGGTGGGGGGCGGGGCTACTCCCTTGTACCGCTTGCAATGTCTGTCACATTCCACGCGGTGGTCCCCATGACATGTACCTTATGTGCCGCTCCTTTCTTCTGGTACCGCTCTTGTACCAATCACTTTCCTGCACTGCCAAGGACCCACCAGAGGTCTCCTCGCGCCCATCTAGGGTTTCCACAACCTCACCCGCACTGCTCCAAAAACCCTGAATCAACCCCACGCCTCAGCAAGGTAGGGCCGCGGGAGCCGAGGGCGGCCTGGAGGGGCGCAGGCGCAGGACGATCACATGGGCTCGGTCACATTGCGTACCGCCAAAGCCGCAACGGGGCTGCTGGGCGCGCTTGTGCGCGCCACAGACTCGAACGCGAGCACTTCCCCTCGAAGCGGGACGGCCCTCTCGCCGCGCTTCTGGTACTCGGAGAGTTTCCGATCCCGCAGCACGGGCAGCGGCAGTAACCCGACCACGCCCGACGGCATCGACCGCGGTGCGAGTCCCGCCTTTTGCCTTCTTCCAATTTCTCCCCTTCACCCCTTTTTTTTTTTGGGGGGGGGGGTGTAGGGGTTGATTTTTGTGTTTGCTTTTGTCATGTCTGGTTTTGGTTTTGTGTCGCTTGTTCCGTTCCGTTTCGTTCCGTCGCTGTGTTATTCGAATCTCAACTGAGATCCGAATACTCTCAAGCGCACCAATGCTGTCACACCGAAGCACACTCTTTCCTGGGAGAGCTTGAGGCGAATCCCAACGTACACACTGATTTTTTTCCTTGAGGAGGGGAGACACGTTTTTCCTTCTTGATTTTTTTTAGAATAAAGCATTTCTTGTCATTGACACGCAAATGACGCTGCCGTGTTGCCTGTTCAGGCAACCGGGGGCCCTTCGCCGCGTCGGGGCTTCGCCAAGGCTTGACGGAGCGCGGCGCCCGCGTTGTACTGCACCTGCTGCTGCTCCTGCTTAGGCAACCCCGTCACACCCAAGCCGCCTCCGATGACCTCCTCCGCTTGCTGCCGCTGTTCATTGACGCCTCTGTCTCTTCTTCGAAGTATATGCCCCTGCCTCGCCCCCCTCTCTTCTGTGGATTAACTTCTTAGCCCCCCTCTCTTTAAATCTCTCCCTCCCCCCCTCCTCTCTCTCTCTCTCTCTCTCTCTCTCTCTCTCTCTCTCTCTCTCTCTCTCTCTCTCTCTCTCTCTCTCTCTCTCTCTCTCTCTCTCTCTCTCTCTCTCTCTCTCCCCTCCCTGTCCCTCGCCCCCCCCCCCCGCTCTGTCTGCCTACAATTACTTTCTTTCTCTCTCCTATCTCGCCCACCTTTGAATATGTGAGTGTGAGAGCACGCGCACATGCGTGTGCGTGCTTGCCTGCCCGCCTGCGCGCGCGCGTGCGTGCGTGTGTGTGTGTGTGTGTGTGTGTGTGTGTGTGTGTGTGTGTGTGTGTGTGTGTGTGTGTGTGTGTGTGTGTGTGGGGGGGGTTGTGTGTGTGTTGCATGTGTATCAGCATGGCAGTGGCAGTTAGTGTTGGCATAGTGGTAGTCATGGTCGTAGTCGTGTAACCTTGATCTGGTGTAGCCTTAGTATATGAGTGGTGCAATGGTAGTAATGGAAGTGGTAGTAGCGGTGTACTACGACTGGCAGTTATGTAAGAGGTAGCAGTGGCAGTGTAGTAATTGTGGTAGTGGAAGTGGCTGTAGTAGTAGGAGTGGTGTCGCAAATGGTACGAGAAGTGGTGCTAGAAATGGTTGTGGAATAGGGGCGGCAGCAGGTTCGAGATGTAATGAACACCAAACGCTGAAGAACAAGGAGGGGGAAAGCTTCCTTGCTGAAGAGGGGAACCGATTCTTGGGGGTGGCACTGGGTGAAGCCCTCCTGAGGAACAGTGCCGGGGACCAGGGACCGGGTGCACCTGATTATGGCCTGCCTGGTGAGGCTGCGGAACGTACTGCAAGCGGGAGCCGCCGGGCCAGAAGAGCTGCGGGAAGTGGCTCGTGTGGCTGCAGGCGTGGCCTCTGCATCCTGGGTTCCTCTTAACAGCACCCTCCTGGAGCTCCTCCCCATCCACACCGACCCCCACTTCTGGGTTCGCCCCCTCTCTTCATTTTATCCGGCACTCTTCACTGTTTTTATTTATTTTTTTTATTCTTATTTTTTTTTTTTGGTTTTTTGGGTTTTTTTTCCGTTTTTTCCCAATTCTCCAATGTTTTTGTGCATTTTCAATGTTTTTACATTCTTCATTGGCATTTTTTACCAAATTTTTGGGGCATTTTCATTTTTTTATTGCAAAGGACAGAATTGTTTTCCCATTTGGGGCGTGGGGGGGGGGGGGGGCGTGGAGGGCAGCTGATGTGCACATGGGGACAGGCGTGAGCCCGTGTGTCTCTCTCTCTCTCCTCTCTCTCTCTCTCTCTCTCTCTCTCTCTCTCTCTCTCTCTCTCTCTCTCTCTCTCTCTCTCTCTCTCTCTCTCTCTCTCTCTCTCTCTCTCCCCCCCCTTCTCTCCTTCTCCCCCTCTCTATGTGTGTGTTCGCGCGCGTGCGCGCTTATTACAAACCCTACCAAAGGGGCTGTTTCCAAACCCTCACAGCCTCCTCCCGGAACCCTCCGCGCTCGTCCATACCCAGCCAACCTTTGCTTGAAGCTCTTCCAATCTTTGCTTGAAGTACTGCCAATCTTTGCAATACTTCAGTACTTCCAACCCTGCAGTACTTCGTCGAGAGCCCAAGCACATACCTGTCTGCAGTACTGCCAATCCAGCAGTACTGCCAATCCAGCAGTACTGCCAATTTGGCAGTACATCGGCACATCCAGCTATGCCCTACTTCGTCAAGAGCCCAAGCACACCCCTGTCCAAAGAAGTGTCAATCTTGCAGTTCTGCCAATCTTAAGGTACACAGTACTGCCAATCATGCAGTACTTCCAGCACTGCAGTACTTTTTTGAGTCTGCAGCAAAGCATCGGTGGGGGCATGAGCGTAGGCGAAGGTTGAGGCCGCTGTGAGCTGGGAGCGCGCATCGTCCGCGGCGAGAGCGGAAGTGCTGGCCCTCGCACGTGCAGGCGCGGCAGCTGACAATGCGTGGATAGCGGCCGAGGCCGACGCGGAGCGGAGGTCGTTGGAGGAGCGGCGGGCGCGCGCCGCCGCTCAAGACGCGTCTCGAGACGTGCTGGGTTCGAGCCCCACACACTGCTTGCTGTGATGCCGAGTTGTGTTTTTGTTAGTCATTCCCGTTTTAATTTCTCATTTGTCTTGTTTATAACGCTGTTGTGATGGCTCACAAAAGAACTGAAGAAAACATAGAGAGATGTCGAATTAAGAAAAGAGACACGAATGTAAGTTTGAAATGGACAAGAAATGATGAGATGAAAACAACAAAAAAGAGGAGCGGGGAATGTTTAAAAGATGATCAAATGGGAGGACGCAAAGGAAGGGCACATAACTGAATGCAAGGCAAAGCAAGAGAAAGATGAAAACGAAAATGAAAGAAGAGAAAAGAAAAGGAAATATACAGAATATAAAAGAAAATATTATAGTAACGAGAAGGGAAGAAAAGAAAAGAAAGTAAAGCAAAAGGAAGGAAAAGGAAAGGAAAGGAATTAACAGGAAGCAAAAGAAGCGAACGTAAAGAAAGTATGCAAGCAAAACAAAACGAAACAAAGCAAAGCAAAGCAAAGCAAAATGAAATAAATAAAAGAATATAATAAAATAGGATCGAAAGGAACAGAGAAAAGAAAGAAAAAGGAATACTGGGGAAAAAACAGAAGGGTACACTGAAAAGGTCCTCGTCCCGGGAATCGAACCAGGTGCCGTCTGCGCTGCGGACAAGTCCCGCAGGGCGAGCGCCCGCGTGGCGCACGAAGAGGAGGTGGTTCGACTGCAGCGGCAGTGGCGCGACCTTCAGAGGGCTGTGACCGCAGAAAGGGGCCTCTGGGCAGCTGCAGACAGCCTGCCTTTGCACTGGAAGCTGGACCGCTGGGAGGACCGCTCCCGCAGGTCCCACGCCCCTCCCCTGAGGGATTCTTTTGGCCTCGGTTCGAAGTTTAGTGATCCGATTGTTCATGATACTCAAGCTGAGTAGAAGTTTATGACTTTGGTGGATCCCCCCTCTCCCCTTCTCTCTCTCTCTCTCTCTCTCTCTCTCTCTCTCTCTCTCTCTCTCTCTCTCTCTCTCTCTCTCTCCTCTCTCTCTCTCTCTCTCTCTCTCTCTCTCTCTCTCTCTGTGTGTGTGTGTGTGTGTGTGTGTGTGTGTAAAGGCGCGCATAAATGTGAGACTGTGTGCGTGCTTGCCTGTGCTTGCACGTGTGCATCTGTGTACGAATGCGAGTGCGGCCTGCAAGCGTGGATTTGCTGCTTCCCACCATTAGTGGTGCTCACTAGCACAGCCTTCTGGACTATTTATCTCCCCAGCCAAGGGGTCGCTAATCTTCCTATTGCTGAAGTGGAGGGGGCCCATGGTGTCAGGCGGTACAAGCTGAAGCGCAACTACCGCTTTGTGATGTACAATGACCCGCAGAAGGGCCAGCCGCTGCCTGCTTTGGCAACGCCCGATGCCGCAGAAAACGGGCTGGACACGCGGCTTTCGGGACTCGCAGGTTTCGAACCACGCACCGCAGCCACTTGAGGCCTCCTTCTACCCAAGACTCTGTCTTTCGTCTCTCTACGATTTCAGAATGGGTTCTACTTCAGAATGTGTATATACCAGAATGGGTTACACTCAAGAATGTGTGCGTGGATGTGTGTGTGACTCTCTCTCTCTCTCTTCTCTCTCTCTCTCTCTCTTGTGTTGTGTGTGTGTGTGTGTGTGTGTGTGTGTGTGTGTGTGTGTGTGTGTGTGTGTGTGTGCGTGTGTGTGTGTGCGTGCGTGCGTGCGTGCGTGCGTGCGTGCTTCTCCGGAATAGGTTCCACTTCAGAATGGTTTATTAATTCAAGACACGTCGCTCCCGTCTTCTTGCGTGTGTGTGGGCTTAAATAACGCTCTGTAACTGTAAACCATTACATAAAGAGTTGTCATGTGTCATGGTCCCATCCCATTACATGTATACCTGTGACATCCCATCATATGTGTAACCGTCACATCCCATCGCATGTGTTATTGTCACATCCCCTTACTTGTAGAACTTTCACATCCCATTATGTGTGCAACCGTCACATTCATTACATCTAGATCTGTCACATCCCATTAGGTCTGCAGCCGTCACATTCATTACATCTAGATCTGTCACATCTCATTATGTGTGCAACCGTCACATTCATTACATCTAGATCTGTCACATCCCATTAGGTCTGCAGCCGTCACATTCATAACATCTAGATCTGTCACATCTCATTATGTGTGCAACCGTCACATTCATTACATCTAGATCTGTCACATCCCATTAGGTCTGCAGCCGTCACATTCATAACATCTAGATCTGTCACATCTCATTATGTGTGCAACCGTCACATTCATTACATCTAGATCTGTCACATCCCATTAGGTCTGCAGCCGTCACATTCATAACATCTAGATCTGTCACATCTCATTATGTGTGCAACCGTCACATTCATTACATCTGGATCTGTCACATCCCATTAGGTCTGCAGCCGTCACATTCATAACATCTAGATCTGTCACATCTCATTATGTGTGCAACCGTCACATTCATTACATCTAGATCTGTCACATCCCATTAGGTCTGCAGCCGTCACATTCATAACATCTAGATCTGTCACATCTCATTATGTGTGCAACCGTCACATTCATTACATCTAGATCTGTCACATCCCATTATGTGTGCAACCGTCGGACTCTGGTACATGTGCAACCGCCACTTCCCATTACATGTGCAACCCCAACATCCTGTAGCAAATATACATGTATGTCACATCCCATGCATGATAACTGCAGTATTCAGGGACCCAACAGTAAATTAGCAATGATAAAAGCGTAAAAAAGGGGACGCATTAAGAAAAAGAGCATTGAGTTGATGTGAAGTAGGTGAACCTCTTCTACCTACTTTGTACTGCTGTTTTTAAAATTCAACAACTCAAAGCAGCAGTATGAAGTGGGTGAAAGGGTTTCACCTACTTCAAATCAACTTGTTGAATCATGAAAGCAGCATTGTGACGTTGGTGAAACCCTCAAGCAGCAATACGAGGTGTATGAAAGGGGGTTGGGGGGCAGGGTTGAAGCGGAAGGGGTCGACAGAGGAGGATGACATGGAGGAGGAGGAGGTGCTGGAAGTGCAGAGGGAGGGCGAGGCCGCGCCCTCAGGCGGTACCATGCCTCTCAGCCCCGCCCCGAGCGAAAACCTCCTGGAGGAGGAACGGGAGGCCGAAGCTAATGCTGGCAAGGAACAGGAGCAGGTGATTGTACATAATTATTCACATGAAAGAATGAGTCACATGACATAATGAGTCACATGAAGGAATGAGTAACATGGAATTTTGAGTCACTTGAAATAATGACATGAGTCACATGACATAATGAGTCGCATGACATGATGACTCACATGACA
>KV908342.1:242656-247656 GCA_002005505.1 Botryococcus braunii | reverse complement strand
GCTCGCTTCACTCCCTCCAGGTCGCGATCACCGTAACCCCAAGACCCTATTACCTAAAACTACACACACACACACACACACACACACACACACACACACACACACACTCACACTCACACACACACACACACACACACACACACTTACACACACACACACGCACGCACACGCGCATGCACACACGCATGCACGCACGCACACTCACTCACACACACAGACACTCACACACATGCACACGCATACGCACACACACACACACACACACACACACACACACACACACACTGTCACACACACACAAACACACACACACACACACTCACACACACTCGCGCGCGCACACACACACACATGCACTCGCGCGCGCACACACACATACACTCACGCACACACACACACACACACACACACACACACACACAGAGGCCGGGTGCATGTATGACCGCAAGAGGGACGGGGGCGGGACAGGTCATTTTGCGGTACGACGGAGGCCGGGGACCCATCACCGCTCTGGGCCTCGTGGGGGAGGAGTGCATCCTGGTGGGGACGGCCGAAGGGGCCATGCTGGTGTTCACGCCGGATGTCCGCCGCCGCATCACCCGCCGACTCCCGCTCGCAGATGTGCGCGGCCACCCGCTCTCCACCACCACAAGCCCGGAACGCACTCTCCGCTTCGACTTTTAAAGCTCCAAAGCGCAACGAGTTTTAAGACTCAAAACCGCTTTGGGTTTCAAAAATTTAAAAATGCTCCGAGTTCGACAAATTCGAAACCGGTTAAGCAACGTTGGAGTTTGACGAACTTGAAACCGCTTTGAGTTTTGGAATTCGAAAATTCGAATGGAAGGAAGGACAATGATGCCCGGGACGAGCCGCTGGGGGGAGCTCTAGGGACTCTAAAAGGGGCCATGTGAGCCACCACCGTGTCCGAGCCCGCTCGCCGCGACACTAAAAGGGGCCATATGAGCCACGTGGGGCCATGTGGATTGATGCCATAGGAAGCCGATTGCATCGTGTTGTAGACAGGAGGGAGCGGGAGCAGGAATGAGTATGACGTCCGGGTGAAGAACTACGTAGTTCTTATACCAGGGGTATGTCAGGGGAAGCCCCTGCTCACCGCCCAGAAGGATCCATGTGGGTCACGTGGGGCCATGTGGACCGTACTGTAGACGGGAAGTAGGGCAGGAAGAAAGGAAGACGACGCCCGGGTGGAAGAGTTACCAGGAGCAGCTCCCACCTGCCGCCGGAAGGAGCCATGTGGATCACGTGGGTCCACATGGATCGCTCGGTTGCACCGTCCTGTAGATGGGCCCGTGTGGAGAATCTGATTGCCCTGGCATGCCTTGAAAGATTCGCCGATTGCACAAAGCGCATTTGCAGATCTTCGTCTGACTGTATTGTCTAGCTATAGACAGTACAGTGTATCTATAGACACAAACTGTGTTTTGAAAGAGGAGTCGCAAGCCCTTACAAGATCCCCTCCTTCTGTATTTGTCCAGACATGTCAGAAAAGCACTTGGTCGGATTGCGCACAGCTCAAGCTGCGCACAAGTGTCGCAGGTCATTGAATTTGGGCTTGTTCCTAATTAGGGAGTGAGCCTAATTAAGAGAGCCTAAGAGAGCCTAAGAGAGCCTAAGAGAGCCAAATGAGAGAGAGAAAAAGAAGAGAGAGAGAGAGGAGAGAGAGAGGAGAGAGAGAGAGAGAGAGAGAAGAGAGAGAGAGAAGAGAGAGAGAGAGAGAGAGAGAGAGAGAGAGAAGAGAGAGAGAGAGAGAGAGAGAGAGAGAGAGAGGAAGAGAGAGAGAGAGAGAGGAGAGAGAGAGAGAGAGAGAGAGAAGAGAGAGAGAGAGAGAGAGAGGAGAGAGAGAGAGAGAGAGAGAGAGAGAGAGAGAGAGAGAGAGAGAGAGAGAGAGAGAGAGAGAGAGAGGAGAGGAGAGGAGAGAGAGAGAGAGAGAGAGAGAGAGAGAGAGAGAGAGAGAGAGAGAGAGAGAGAGAGAGCCTGGGATGTAAGTCGAGTCTGGGAAACATTCAAGAGGCAGAGAGTCCGGGAAAGTTTTGATTGAAGAGACCCTGGGACATGCTCAAAGGGAGAGACTCTGGGATTTTGTTCGAGTGGGAGAGACCCTGAAGGGCAATATTGATACTATTAATAGTCGCGGGTGAGAGACCAATTGGCGAAATGAATGTGTTCGTTACCGCTAGTGCCTGGAAGCCTTTAAAGGCTGCAGATCTGCGAGCATGCAGTTCGGGCACTTCGAGCGGATTTGGATCAAATTTGATCAAATTTGAGCCGGATGAGTACTTGTGTGCAGTACCTAATCTGGTATACAAGCAACCACGTTATTGAACCAATCGCACATCGTTTTACATGTCGAAGTGCAGTACTTATTTGCAGTTTTTGAGTGCAGTACTTGTTTGCAGTACATAATAGGGTATACAAGCAACTTTTTGCAGTACACAATAGGGTATACAAGCAATTTTTTACTTAATCGCACGTCGTTTCACATGAAAATCTTCGGTTTTTATTTGGAGGAATCTCGGCCATCTGTGCCGTCTAGAACCCACTTGTGCGGTACACTAGTAAGGGCCAGTACTAGCGGTATGCTGCATCCGTACCGCTGCAGGCGAGCAGGCATATGCCGCCCGTATGCACGTCTGAGTTTGCGAAACAATTGTCGAAAGTAATGTTTTAGCAAAAAGTCGGTTCATTATCTTTTTTTGGGGGGGGGGGGAGGGCGGCGGGCGAAAAGTTTCTCGATTTGTCACGTGTAGAAAACTCGTTTGAACTCTTCAATTTGACTGCCCGTGGGTTTTGGTTATTTTTGTTCTGAGACCAGGGTCTGTAAGTGGATCTGCTTCTATCACGTGAGGACCAACCCATGCGGAAACAGTGTTTACTAAGCACCATTTTTTCTCTCGTATAGTAATATTGTCCTTCCCTCTTCTCCTTCTTTCATGCATATGCATATGCTGATGCGGGACGGCAAGCAGGTGTTGGCTTCACGCAATGAAGGATATATCTTGGTTTGACATCAAGAAAGAAGACCCTTACAACTTGCTTGCTCCGCTGATATCTATATCTAACCCTATATATATATATATATATATATATATATATATATATATATATATATATATATATATATATATATATATATATATATATATATATATATCTAACCCTATATGTATATATATATATATATATATATATATTAGGTAGACCACCGCTATATGAGGATTGGGATATCCCCATCGATGGTACAAGCGGAATAATTCCACCGCTTTGAGGTACCAGGGAATTTTTCGAAAACCCTCGGCTTCGCCTCATAAAATCCCCTGGTACCGAGGCGGTGGAAGAAGTTACTCCTCAAAAACTTTGTTAAGGCAGAAGCAGAAGAAGTTACATTTGTCCAGCCACTAGGGCATGATAAGATGTCCACAACACACTCACCAGCCGAAACTATGAAGAACGGGCAACAAGAGGTGGCCAAACGCATATCAAAAACAGAACGGAGCAAACGAAAAGGGGAAGGGGGGGGGGGGGCAGCCACAGACGTGGCTGCGGCCAATGCACCGCATCCGGCGTAAATCAGCACGAGCCTGGAAGGCATCCGCGGATCCTTTATCTCGGATCCGAGATAAAGGAGACAACCGCACGCAAGTCAGCGTGCCAAATGACCTGCCGACGAGACCGAAAGCAGAAGCACCAACAAACAACAGGGGGTAACGGTCCCGCACAGCGGTAAGAGCGGGACAGTGAAAAACAAAGTGGTGTTCATCACCCACAGAGGAACCACACATATCACACAGCTGCAGGCGCGGAAGCAGTTGTCGGCGGCCCATGTCAATGGGAAGGCCATGAACACCGGTGGTACCAAGACGAAACCTGAAAAAGAGCCGAACCTTGGCAACATCAAGAGACAGAAAAAAGAGGCGGGAGCGCTGAGCCTTAGTAGGGCGCGCAAACCAACGCACATAAGTACATAGCTGGGGATCAGTAGGGGCTAACCGAGGGGAGACATGGAGAGAGACCACAGGGAGGGTATTGGCCTGCGTAATGAGAGCTTAAAAGATATCCATATCAATGAGATGCGGGCTGACATTTCCTTCCTTCCTTCGAGGAGGGGAAGAAGTTACATATTTCCTTCCGTCCTTCCTTAAATATTTCCTTCCTTCCTTCCTTCGAGGAGGGGAAGAAGTTACATATTTCCTTCCTTCCTTCCTCAAATATTTCCTTCCTTCCTTCCTTCGAGGAGGGGAAGAAGCTACATATGTCCAGCCACGAGGACATGATACGATGTCCACAGTGAGGGAAGACCATGGCATGGGACTTGGGAACATTCACCAGCATACGTGCGGTCAAGATCAACAGCTTTAGGAAGTTGAACAGCTTGTGGCTGAGGCGACACTCTAGCAGCGTGCGGTGGTACCAATCCGTTGCCATTAACGGCAACGAGTTGCTTCCCAAGGAGCTTTCCTAGGAAGGGGAGGTGTTGGGCGTTACTTCAATATTGAAGCTGTAGCTGGTCCGCGACCAGTTATATTTAAGATAACTAGTTTGAAACGAACTTGCAACCAATTGGCTCCGTGTTTTCTCCCACCACCAGAGATAACATACAAATGTGGCCTAATTCTGGATCCGAAAACCGCACCGATCAAGGCGACCTTGATTTTCCGTATTCCGATTTTCAGAGACCGAATTCCAGCCGAATTTTGTGAAGATCCGGCCTGGAATAGTCACACATTGGAACGGATCGTATCAATCTTCCGCCAAAATTGACACGGTGCCGACGTTGCAACTGCAATTGAAACCGCAACGTGACTGAATAGGAAGTGGAAGGGCCCTTCGGTAAGCTTAGGGGCAAGATGGGAATTCAACACAAATGGTGGGTGGTGCTCCTGCATGAATCAGGTATAGACAGAGGAAGAAAGTCGGGTGTCCTTGGCAAAGGTAAGTACAACGACCAACAACAAGAACGACGCAACACAACGACGGATGAC
>KV908342.1:195156-237656 GCA_002005505.1 Botryococcus braunii | reverse complement strand
ACAACTTGAGGACAGGTTGAACGTTTTCCTGTTAGTGCCCAACTGCTTTTGGGCAGCTGTTTGTGTCTTCCACATACAGTCCCACTCGACTGCTGTTGGTCGTTGGTCTACCAAGCGAAGGAGCATGAAAACAGCAGCCTACATGGCCAATCATTGTGTTTGGAGGCCAATCATCGTTGCAACTAAACTTCAGATGGTCAGCTGAGCCCCATGTGGGCGCATGTAGGCTGCGGCGCGCCAAGGTGCTTAATGCTTTGTAATTACATAAGTTAATAACGTTTTAAACTAATAACATGCATGTTGCTAACAGCATGCACGTTATTATTAAAAATAAATATAGCTTTATTTTTAGAATTTACAACATCTGTTGACAAGTAACAACAAGCACTTTATTTATAAGAATGAGGGTACGTCGCAGTTGTTTGAGATTCCTCCCCAGTACGTGCCCCGCGTGCACCTTAGGCACCCCACGTGTCGGGAGTTCACGGACCTGAAATTACAGTGGTACGGGGCACCCGCTGTCTCCAACACCGAGATGTCTCTTGGGGGACTATTATACACTGCCGTGCCCTTCCAGGGCTGGTATGCCTGCACGGAAATCGTCCAAAATTTGACGTCCCCCGAAAGGCGCGTTCCCTGCAACAGCACGTCTGAAATAAAAGTTTTGGGTCCAATACTTTCATCCACATGTACACCTGAATAAGACCAAAATGATAAAGGTGTTTGCAACCGTTACATTCCATGCGCTTATGGCTAGCTTTCTTTTCAATCTTGTAGATTGTGTTTGTGTGTGTGTGTGTGTGTGTGTGTGTGTGTGTGTGTGTGTGTGTGTGTGTGTGTGTGTGTGTGTGTGTGTGTGTGTGTGTGTGTGTGTGTGTGTGAGTGCACACGCGCGCGCGCACCCGAGTGGGTGCATGCGTGCCTGCATGCGTGAACGGGCGTCCATCGCCGTTTTTTTTTTTTTTTTTTTTTTTTTTTTTTTTTTTTTTTTTTTTTTTTTTTTTTAAATTCTCAACATTCAATTTGCAAATCATAGCGCATTATCCACTGAATTCCATTGACATGCCGCTGGCCCGCAGGTATGATTTGGCACCCACTATTGCTGTCGCATGCGGCTGGATTACTAAGGGCGGAGCTGCGTTGTGGCGAGACAGAGTCATGGTGGAAGTGGCTGTAGCTGTCATGCACAGCTTCAGGGAAGACGGCCTGGGTAGCCCTTGCCTGCTGGGATTGTGTTTTTGTGTGTGTGTATGTGTGTGTGTGTGTGTGTGTGTGTGTGTGTGTGTGTGTGTGTGTGTGTGTGTGTGTGTGCGTTTGTGTAAGGTGTGGGAGGCCTCCCGGAGGGGGAAGAGAGGACGGGAGTGGGGGGGGGAGGAGGGAGAGGGGGCCCTCCGGCGGGGGGGGGAGAGGGAGAGGGGGTGGGAGGGAGAGAGAGAGAGAGAGAGAGAGAGAGAGAGAGAGAGAGAGAGAGAGAGAGAGAGAGAGAGAGAGAGAGAGAGAGAGAGAGAGAGAGAGAGAGAGAGAGAGAGAGAGAGAGAGAGAGAGAGAGAGAGAGAGAGAGAGAGAGAGAGAGAGAGAGAGAGAGAGAGAGAGGGGGTGGGGGGGAGGGGTATATACCATTGCATGTTTCTTTTCGAGTGGTCATACGTTACGTGACTGTGTGTGCGCAGGAATAGTTGATCACCATACTTTGCTGCATACATTCTACAAATGGTACCAGAAGGAGCTCAAGGAGCGGGGGTACGTGACCGGCAATTGGAAATGGATTGTACCACCAATGGCCGGAACCCAGACGGCCTGCTACTATGGGCTAAACCAGATGGTGGAATACACACTCAAACCGGTGTGCAGCCTTATCGTTTTCTCAGAACCCTTCTTTCACGAAATGATCTAATCTCGGATGCTGGAAAATGAGCTCTTCATCTGTCACGTGGTGATTTCGTCAAGGATATAATAATTTTCTTTTGTCACGTGGGCACTTTATCACGCTTCCTCGAAAATGAACCCCTCTTCTTTCACGTGTTGTGTTCGTCACAAATATCTGAGGAGCCCCACCCCCTTTCCGGGGTCTTTCATAATGTCTCGGCCAGTCCCTGAAGGGTTGAAAGTTTCTCCATCCATTAACATCCAATTTAAGCCCCTTGAAATGTTTATTGAGACCTTTCGAACTGCTGTTGGATTTCTGCTGCTTATTTTCAAGATTTATGTGCATACATGTGTGTGTGTGTGTGTGTGTGTGTGTGTGTGTGTGTGTGTGTGTGTGTGTGTGTGTGTGTGTGTGTGTGTTTGTGTGCGTGTGCGTGTGCGTGTGCGTGCGTGTATGTGTGTGTGTGTGTGTGTGTGTGTGTGTGTCACACACACACTCTCTCTCTCTCTCTCTCTCTCTCTGCCTCTGTGTGTGTGTGTGTGTGTGTGTGTGTGTGTGTGTGTGTGTGTGTGTGTGTGTGTGTGTGTGTGTGTGTGTGTGTACAAGAGCGCGTGCGGAGTTCACTCGCCTACATATATAAGAAGGGCTTAGCCTTTTATTTTATGTAATAATGTAGAGTTCTTTGTGCGCAACCAAATCCTGAAAAAGTTGTGCGGGCCTACTTGCAGGGGTACTGGCGTGCGCCAGGCTGGAAGAAGTATCTACAGCACTTGGGCCTGGGCCATGGTTATGCTAGTAGCCAATGTCCATTTGATAAGGCGCCAAGGCTCCCCTCATCCCAGCTGTCGAAGGCAAACGAGTCTGCGCTACAGTTCGGGGCAACTGACGTGATTTGCATGCCCTCAACGACTGACGGAAGGAAGGAAAGATTATTACATCCAGGACGACGGGAGTGCAAACGTACATCAGGTGATTGCAGGAGTTTTGACAAAATTGTTTTAGGCATATGCCGTCGTCAAGGCTAAAGAGGCTTGCAGAAGGGCACCACGTGGCCAATGGAGCTGTATACACGGGGGGGGGGGGGGGGGCGCTAAGCATTCGACGTCTCTTAATCAATCATTAAGTCATTTAGCAAATAATGATGGATTGATCCAGCAAGATATCATGTTCTCACACGAACCATGAGCATGAAGGATGCAGTAGATTAGAAAAAGAAATACATCAGTCTATCCCAGAGGGCATGATGAGATGAAAACGGATAAACCCACCCTATTGAAAATTTAGATTAGAAACCCGACCAATTTGCATAACGCAGACTACCTAGTTTTCAAGATCACGACTGAACCGTCGATCACTGCAGCAGACTTATGCAAGAAACGCATAGGGTGATTCCAAATAATTGTTTATGTCATCAATGTCCATGCGGCTTCACCAAATGGTGTGGTCTTGGTCCATCAATGCCTCCAATGTAAAAACGTGAGAGTATGCCATGAGAGTATACGGAATTACGTAATTCCGTATACTAATGAATTTGGAACAATGTGTGGGTGCCTATCCCTGGGGTTCCGGGACAAAACACCATCTGTGTGTACTGCAGAGTTGGATGGTAAAAAATATCGAAAAGCAGTCCGGAGTGATGATCATCTGGTCACGTTTTTGAACATGATGTGCAGGTGGGTTGGGCATCGTCGACTTTCCGATCCACGTGGACGCTCTCCAGTGCACAGCATCGCCTAGTGCCACCTGCAGCAGAGCATGCTCATCTCGAAGTGCCAGCAGGGTTGAACTCGTGAGCTTCGAAGCACTCTCCGAGACTGGCGGCAAGGGAGGCCGAGACTGCCCAAACGTCCAGGTGGCACAAAATTTGGTTTCAAAGATGCTGGGAAAGAGCATCAGGAGTACAGCTGCAAGTTCAGACAGGACAGCTGTCAGCACGCCTGCAGCTGACTGCAGAGTTGCTGACAGCGCGTCTGCAGGTACAGCCGACAGCGCGGCTGCAAGTACAGCCGACGGCGCGTCTGCAAGTACACCCAACAGCGCTCCTGAAGGTACAGTCGACAGCGTGTCTGCAGGTACAGCTGACAGCGCGTTTGCGAAAAGAACTAAGCAAAACGTCAAGCCCAAGGTCCCCCGTTTCCTCGTGAAACTTTTTGTGCGAGTCTTTCCCCGCAGCAACAAAGCACACGCGCCGGTCGGTCCTTCAGCGCCGCACGCCTTGCCGGGTGGAAGGTCCCGAGCGGGCTCGCGCTGCATCCACAGCACGTCCTCAGGCAGCAGCACAGAAAGTGAGCACAGCTCTGTCGACGGGGACGGCCACGTGGACAGCTCTGTCGACAGCTCACCTCTTAGCGCTGATACGTCATGCGAGACGGCGAGCGGGACAACCCCGCAATGTCGTAACGCAGTCATTGCACGCCTCCGCAGGGCTTCATCACCTTTATTCAACATGCTGAGCGGGGGCGAGGCAGTGGAGCTGCACAATACGGGTAGCGGCCCATCGAAAGCAGGGCCTCAAGTAGTCGTCTCTGTAACCGCAGATGGCAGTTCTTCCATCTCGAGCAAAGATCAGGAGCCTCAACTCTGCGTGGGCAACGATCAGGTGCCGCAGCTCTCTGCGACTTCATCTCTGAGCCGGGTCTCAATGCATGGGCGCCAACCAAAGCTTCCCGCCAGCTTGTCTCCCAGTCAGCATGCTCCGCAGCAGACGGAAACATTTACGGATATTTCGGCATGGAAGATACGCCCTTTCAGAAGATCTCGGTCTAGACGGAACACAAATGGGAAGAAAGAGCTGGAGAGCATGCCAGCAGCGAGCGGCAGCGGCCGTCATGGTGTCGTCCAGAAAAACCAACTCGACAGTTCTGAACAACACGGACCGGGATTCGAACCCCGGTGCGCAACGCCAGCGGCAGTCTCTGCAGCTGAGGCCGGCCAAGCCTTTGGCGGTGGCAGGGAATTGAGCTCAGCTATATCCAGCGGAAGCGGCAAGGCCAAACGGGCGCGAGTCCTTTTGCTGTATGCGACGGTGTCCGGCGTGACAGAGGTAAACTTATTGGCATTGGGTCATTTTCAATATCTTAATGTTGATTTACAATTGGGTCATTTCATGGCCCAGGAGAGATGCTTTTCAACACACATATCTATATTTAGCTATATGTACATTCATAGCAGATCCTGATGCTTCATGCTTAAGAAAGTCAGTTCCTGGTCCAGGAATGATGCTTTTCTACATACATAGCTATGAAGCTACATGTATGTCCATACCAGATTCTGATGCTTCATGCTAAGGTATGTTAACATCATTGCGGGAGGAGGTTTTCCTCGGAGGGTTTTGGAATTGTGGTCGTTACTGTGTGATTATTGATGCATGATCACCGACGTCGGAGGGTCGGTTGAGATATGTATACCCATGGGTCGGTCAATGCATGTGTCGGGTGGGGAATTCGGATATACGTATACATCGATATGCATTCATGGTTGCATCGCACACATCGATGTATCGCCTATATATCTGTTGGTCAATATGTCGGTTGCGCCGTCGACGTCAACGTCAGTCGGTTGCGATAAATTTTGGACTCGAATTGTTCTGGATGTCAATATGCATTATAATGTTGCAACAATTGATTTGCTACGTGCTAACCCAGGAAGCCATCTGCACCACCCAAGATGGTCAAGGGCTGCTGACACGTGGGTGGCTATGTAAACACACACGTGGGGTGCCCACGTGTAACATCCACGTGGGGTTGCCGAACACCCATCACGGGCCGTACTAACCCGCACACATTATCCAAAAAAACAATAAAAAATAAAATATAAATGAAAAGAGCAGCCTGAAAACTTTGCGGGTTAGCCCGAAGTGATTGCCAAGATACTCTTGGTTCAAAGTCTTGTTCATATATGTGTTCGCATATACTCAAGTCAATTTCAAGCTTCTGGGCCCGCAAGTGACGAGTTAAAATATATAATCAATTGAAACGAGTGCTTACGAGTCATGACAGAAGAAATGGCGGGCCCAAGCTTCCTCACGCTCCCTGCGTATGCATGTGGGCGTGGCCCATATGGGTGTGATCATATGGGTGTGGGCTTGCGTGCAGGAATTCGCCTGTAGACTCAGCCGCAGCCAAGAGGGGCTGCTGGACGTGCGCCTGGAGAACATGGAGGATGTTGCAAGCGAGGATTGGGAATGGCTGTTCGCGGATTGCTGCGTGGTGCTGGTTTGCAGCAGTACGGGCGGCATCGGGTCCCCCCCGCGTGGCGCCGCGGGATTTATAAAGTGGCTGGGGTCTAACGACGAGGGGGCCACCAAAGCATTGAGGAGTGCGTCTCTATTCTCCCTGGCTCAGACCTAAAGCCTGGGTGGTACCATTGCCTCTGTGGGTACCCAGAAGATATCCCCGTGCGTACCCTGCGGATTCCCCTGTGGGTACCCAGTGGGTGCCATTGTGGGGTTCCCGAGCAGCCTAAAGAATTCCTTTTTCAGACCGTCCTTGAAGTTCTAGAAACTTGTAAACAGATTTTACTTGTAAACAGATCTGTTTACAAGTTGTTGCATTCAGTATCATGGCGACAAAGAGCAAACATGGCCTCACTGGTTAACTTTCAGTTCAGATACTTCAAACCTAAAACCTTATTCTTTGTCATGGCCTTGTATTTGCCTGCGAATACATTGTACCATGGTATGCTGCTCAGACCACCTTGGGTTCCTCATTGCTCTTGCGCTCATGAAATTGACAATAAATCACAACTTGTTCTACATGTATACATGTATACAATTACAACGGTTCGCCCAAAGATGTAACCGGTCCAGGTAACATATATTTGCGAACGCCCAACCCAACTTTTGATACGGACGTACCAGTAAAACACACAGAGTGAAAGCGAATTGTAAGTGCTTTCAAGCAATTGAAAATTTGGTCAGGCAGTAAACTAGTCGTACAGGCTGGCGTAGAAGCGTGCACGTGCACGGGCTTGAATCGGTGTGTGGCGGCATGCAGACATGCCCTTTGCCGTCCTCGGGTTTGGTGACAGCAAGTATCCGCGTTTCTGTGCAGCCGCGGACGCGCTTCACTCCGCGCTCGCAGCGACCGGGGCCAAGCCTCTCTTGACCCCCTTCAAGGCAGACGCCCAACAGGATCAGGAAAAGATCGGCTGGGACTGGTGGCGGGAAGTGCTGGGCGTTATGGGTTACGCAGGCTTGATCCCGCCGGTTCAGCCCTTTGCGTTGACGTCTGTCTATAGCTCGTCCAAGCTGAATCACCAGCATGGAGAGGTGCGGCATGTGTATCTATAATCCTAATCACCAGCATGGAGAGGTGCGGCATGTGTATCTATAACCCTAATCACCAGCATGGGGAGGTGCGGCATGTGTATCCATAACCCTAATCACTAGCATGGAGAGGTGCGGCATGTATATCAACATGATCGAGTGAGCTGGTGTGTATGTGGTGGCGCGTGGTGTGGCGGGGTTGTGTGGTGTGATGACAAGAGATGTGCGGGGGTACCTACACATGCATTAGGGCGGTGCCTGTTTCAAACTCCAGCCAGGCGCCACGTGGCTGATGCGTAATTGGTTGGGTTTTCCCGGCGCCACGTGGCTGATGAGTAATTGGTGGGGTCATCAGGCGCCACGTGGCTGATTAGTGATTGGTGGTCTTTTTATGTTTCCCTGCAGGCGAGGGTGCCGCACACAGCGTTTCTATTGGTTCACGCGGATAATGTCGAGATTGAGGAGGCGAAGGACCCGGACGTCCTGCAGTGCCCAGTCCTCGGGACCACAAGCCTGGTGGGAGGTCCCACGCGTCAAGTGAAGGCCGTTCGCCTGGATACTTCTAATTGCAAGGTAGTGACTGCTCAGTTGTTTCGCCTGCATTGGGATGCACGCATAAGCTGATGTGTATATATAAAGCTTCCCACTGATCATGTGTGTTGCACAATAACAGTGAAGAAAGTCACACATGGTGACCTCGAAAGGGCTTACAATGCATGTTTATGACCTGTGGGCACGGATTCTCCACAGCTGAGCTCCAACAACCTTGAAGCGCGCTCGCACGCGCGGTCTCTCTCTCGCTCTCTCTCTCGTTCTCTCTCTCTCTCTCTCTCTCTCTCTCTCTCTCTCTCTCTCTCTCTCTCTCTCTCTCTCTCTCTCTCTCTCTCTCTCTCTCTCTCTCTCTCTCTCTCTCGCTCTCTCTCACACACACACACACACACACACACACACACACACACACACACACACACACGCGCGCGCGCGCGCACACACACACACACACATACACGCACACACACACGCACGCACACACTCACACCCCCCCCACCACACACACACACTCACAACCACACACACACACACATGCACACACACACACACACATACACACACACACACACACACACGCACGCGCGCGCACACACACACACACACATGCACACACACACACACACACACACACACACACACACACACACACACACACACCCCCTTGGGCTGCAACTTGGAAACCGGATGTAGTGGGAATGCATGCATATCTGCTGACTGCATAAGCGGGGCCTTGATTGTAGAACTGCGACTACATCCCGGGCGATTTGGTGAAAGTCTATCCTCCTAACAGTCCCGAGATCGTGGGGCGGATTGTCAAGCAGCTCGGCATTTCTTCAGAGCAACTGAGGGGGAAGCTCATCATGCGTCCGGTATGGCCGTTTGCCCGTTATTCCGTATGCCCGTTTGCCCGGTATTTCCCCAGAGCAACTGGAGGGGTAGCTCATCAAGCACCCGGTATGGCCATTTGCCCGTTATCCCGTATGCATATGCCCGTATGCGTATGCATTTGCCCGTTTACCCGGTAATCTCTTAGAGCAACTGGGGGGGTAGCTCATCATGCACCCGGTATGGCCGTTTGCCCGTTATCCCGTATGCCCGTATGCCCGGTATTTCCTCAGAGCAACTGCAGGGGAAGCTCATCATGCACCCGGTACGTCCGTTGATGACCAAAGTTTTGAGCCGACGTGCTCACAATTTCGGTTAAATTTTCCAGCCAATACTACACAAGGCACAACTGTAGACGCCATTGGTTCGAATTAGACCCAAACAAAGTCAAAAATTCTATACAAATCTTGAATGTCTGCGGTCATTCATATACCACATTCTGTACTTAGTTTTTAATTTGTAGGTTTGAATGAAATGAGGACGGGCTCCACGAAGTTTGGAGTGATCTTTGTGAAACTGCCGGTGACTTCGACTTAAAAGGATCATCACTTAGCTTTACAGCAGCACCCGTAATTTAAAACGTCGTTTTTTGGCAAGCAGCTGTTCAATTATATTATCCAGAGTCAATGCTGGATGCTGGTAATATTAATATTAATAGCACAAATATTAATATTACTAGCACGCCTGAGGGCGGATGCACAAATGCCTTCCCATGCTGGTCTGAATTGAGCTTCACATGCGCAGGGTTCTATATAGGGTTGGATATATAGAGCTTCACATGCGCAGGGTTATACCCAACCCGATTCAGCCCATGAAGAGCATGTGCGTACGTATGCACTCAGAAGGAAGTATGCAATAATGACCGGAAATAATATCAAAGTTTTGTTAGAAATAAACTCACGCAGATGCCGACGTCGTGTGCCTTGCGAGTTTTGCTAAAGCTCACTGATTTTTACCGTTGTTTGCCTGTGCATATCGGAGTTCAGGGATCCCCCACGTGCGTTGACCTATCAGAGAAGCTAGCATATCGGAAGTTTCCATTGCCAACGACTCTGGACACGGTCCTGACACGTTACCTGGGCCTCAGTGACCGGCTTTCTCACACAGAACTCAAGTCGCTGGCCGCGTATGCAACAGACGAAGGCCTGCTGCAAGCCTTAGCACAAGACCCAGGGTTTTTTGAGGAATGGAGTGCAGCCACTCGAGTGCGCCCCCGACAAACACATTCCATGGCTGTTGATAGCCATGGCAATATTGGCTTGTTGGAGAAATGCATTGCAGCAAACCCATGCATACATGTGTTTGAGAAGTGCGTTCAGCAAAACTATTACCTATTACCCTAATACTCTATAGCTACGTAGTATACTATCTTCTACCTAAATGTGTTTGAGAAGTGCATTGTAGCAAGCCAATTCCCTATTACCCTATGAGCTATATATAAATTCATCAAGCACGATTGATCGAGATATCTAGATGCCCTGTTTGGAAAGGATTCAGGAAATGTTTTTGAATACGTTGAGGGTGACCGTCGATGTACATGTCCTTCATGTACATCTAGAACAGTGACCCGGTTGTCTGAATTCGTTATTCGAAGGAGTTGTTGTACTTATATAGGGACATGACAATATCCCGAATTACGTCATCACAAGATGTAATTTGCAACACGTCATGGCGATATCTTGTGGTTCTCATGACCCGGGTTCTTGCTAGGCTGATGGGACATATGGATCCATATGGGGCTGTCATCACATGTCACATTGGGCTGTCATTACATGTCCATATGGGACTGTAATCACATGTCACATGGACATGGGGTCGTCACATGTCCATGCGGAATATTGCCATATGGGGCTGTCATGACGATCTTGTGGTTTGCAATTCAGTGTTGCCTGCTGTTGCAGGCCAATTGGGCTGATGCTTTGGACTGCTTTCCTTCTTTGCGATGCAAGCTTCCTCTGCATGCATTTCTCCAGATTGTGCCGACCACAAGACCCCGTTACTACAGGTGTGCACCAGCTCACGTTAAGTTATTGCAGGTGTGCACCAGCTTACTATAGGTTACTACAGGTGTGCACCAGCTTACTATAGGTTACTACAGATGTGCACCAGCTTACTATAGGTTACTGCAGGTGTGCACCAGCTTACTGTAGGTTACTACAGATGTGCACCAGCTTACTATAGGTTACTACAGGTGTGCACCAGCTTACTATAGGTTACAACAGGTGTGCACCAGCTTGCTACCTAGTATGCACTGTGTGTATACAGGCTTTACGAGCATGCACCTGCAGCTGCTTATCCCAGGTTATTAGTGTGCTCCATGTAAGTACAGGTTACAACATATGTTGTAACATGTACAGGTGTGCACCGGCGTACTACCATGGTTACTGCAGTTACTGCAGTTACTGCAGGCACGTGCACCAACGAGACACGTGTGCAAGACGTTTAAACCTCTACTGGGATCATAAATAGTGGCATGTATGCTTCTCACTACAAAGGGAATTTTTGCATGTCAACCCTGGGGTGTTTCAGCATCTAATGACCTTGTGGCACTGTCTTAAATATGTGTGCTTTGTGACTTTTTTACAGTTGAATTTGATGTTACTGTTGTTCCCGCTGTTGCTGCCGCTTTTGTTGGTCTCCTCGTTGTCCTCGCCGTCATCGTTGTCCTTCCTCCTCCACCTCCTCTTACTCCTCCTCCTCGTCCTCTTCCTCCTCCTCTTCCTCCTCTTTCTCCTCCTCCTCCTCCCTCTCCCCCTCCTCCTCTACCTCCCAATCCTGTCCATTCAATTCCTCCTCCTCCTCCTACTCCCCTTTCTCGCCAAACCTGTCCTTGCCGTTCTAGTTGATGATCTCCTTGGACAAGTTGTCGTTGTCACTAGGCACTGCTGTTGTCATTATTGCTGGTCTTCTCTTCTTGTCATTGTCGTTAGTGTAGTAGTAGTAGTTGCTGCTGATGCTTATACTTTCCTCGATGCTGCAGATGTTATAGCTTCTGCTGTTGCTTATGCTATTGCGGCAGTTGCTATAGCTGCAGTTGTTACTATTGCTGCTGTTGCTTCTGTCTTCAGTGTCGTCGTGGTCACTGCTTCTGCTTCTACTGCTGCTTTTGTTGATCCCGTCACCGCTGATGCTATGCTGTCGCTGCCGCAAATGCTGCTGCTCTCAAAGCTAATCTATTGCTGCCTGTTTGATTTTGTGGAAGCAGGCATGTGTATGCATGTGTGCGTGTGTGTGCGTGTGTGTGTGTGTGTGTGTGTGTGTGTGTGTGTGTGTGTGTGTGTGTGTGTGTGTGTGTGTGTGTGTGTGTGTGTGTGTGTGTGTGTGTGTGTGTGTGCGTGCGTGCGTGGCATGGGTGTTTGTGCAGGAGCGCGCGCGCGCTCCTGCGCAAGCGCCAATGCAACCAACTGAGCCTAAATTGGCACGGGAAAAGCTAGGTTGCTGATGACCTTGTCAATGCCCTGTGCAGCGTGAGCTCCAGCCCCGAATCAACTCCGGGTGAGCTGGCTCTTACAGTGAGTTGCCACGTCCCGACGCCGCAGCATCCCAAAGGGCCCATGAATTTGAGCAGCTCTTACCTCACAGGCCTGCATGGCGGCGAAACCGTAGCCTGCACGCTTATGTCGAACCCCTCCTTCCACAGGCCACCAAACCCAGAGGTCCCAGTGTTCATGGTCGCTGCTGGGTCCGGGATCGCTCCTTTTCGGGTGAGCCAGCAGTAGCATTGAGAAGCGTGTTTGACACTTCATTGCTCACGAACAACCGGAAAAGCTCATGAAAATACTCGATCAAGTAATGTCCACATAGTGGAAGGACTGCATTAGAATTCGAATTCGCATGTGAGATTAATCTCACATGCGATTGTGGCAGAGGCGAGCCCCAGCTGCAGTGACGGTTGACATGTACATATGTGTGCTGGGCTTGTGCCGACTCGAAACGAAGGAATTTGGGCTGAAAATTCTACAAACATTTGACCTGGCTGGATTTCCCAACTGCAGTTAAACCGACAAGCCTTTTATAACGAAAGTTTGGTCGAGCACGGGCTTCAGGCCTTTTGGAGCGAGCGGGTGGCATGGGCACAGAAGGGGACCTCGCTCGGGCCCGCGACAATGGTTTTCGGCATGCAGTCTCCAACCGACTATTCCCACTACATTGATGAAATGGGACACGCGGTGGGCCTGGGAGCCTTGCACAGCACCTTATTTGCATACAGCCGTCACCCGCAGAAGGAAAAGACTTATGTGCAGGCATGATCACGCCTGATTATGTCCATGCCTGATTATGATCACGTGACTGAGAGCGCACTCCGGAGACTACTCCGCAGAAAGGAAATAATTATGTGCAGGCATGACATAATGATCAGAGATACGTTACTGAGATGATTACAAGATAACGTGATTGAGAGTGCACTCTGGAGATGACTCTGCAGAAAGGAAAGAATTATGTGCAGGCATGACATCATGATCAGTGATACGTGACTGAGCTCGTCTAGATGATATCATCACATCGTTGTGATGGTCACGTGACTGAGAGTGCACTCCGGAGATTGCTCCACAGAAAGGAAAGAAGTATGTGCCGGCATGACATCATCATCAGAGATACCCGTGGGTGCCTCTCTGGTACACCAATCACTTACACGCTTCAGCTGGTTGTTACAATTGTAAAATGTTGTAATCAATTACAACATTTTATATAAAATATTGCTAGCTCATTGTCTACCTATTGCTTACAATATTGCTAGCTCATTGTCTACTTATTGGCTGGGAATGATATTGCGAAAGAGCCCTGGAACCTACCGGGTAAGAAAATTTGGGAGACATTTCTTTAAAGAAAAATTTTGAATTACATAAGAGGAAATCACACCCCGCACCACAAAAGCCAGCGCTGCAAGCACCAGTGCGAATTCCTTGGAAGGGAGACCCATTTTGTCTGAAGGAATGGCTGATTCGCCAGGCTGAAGGGAAGCGCTGCATGGACATCGTTTCTTTTTATTCGTAATTACGAACTTTCAAGGAACTTTGTCCTTTAGGAAAGTCCAAATTTAGGCGAGATTTCATTTCAGAGGCAAACCCAACATCCCGGACATTGTGCTTGCAGGACATCATCGCCAGGCAAGGGGCATCCTGGAAGGAGCTGCTGGAGCATCCCCAGTGCCACATCTATGTTGCTGGAGGCGCCGGCATGGGAGGGGACGTCAAGGCAGCCTTCGCCCAGGTACGTTCCTGCTATACATTGTACGTGCTGTGCAAACGGACTGCGTGTATGTGTGTGTGTGTGTGTGTGTGTGTGTGTGTGTGTGTGTGTGTGTGTGTGTGTGTGTGTGTGTGTGTGTGTGTGTGTGTGTGTGTGTGTGTGTGTGTGTGTGTGCCCGTGTGTGTATGCCTGCCTGCGTGCGTGCGTGCGCGCGCGCGCGCGAGAGAGAGAGAGAGAGAGAGAGAGAGAGAGGAGAGAGAGAGAGAGAGAGAGAGGAGAGAGAGAGAGAGAGAGAGAGAGAGAGAGAGAGAGAGAGAGAGAGAGGAGAGAGAGAGAGAGAGAGAGGAGAGAGAGAGAGAGAGAGAGAGAGAGAGTATGTGGTACGCTTGCCACCATGAGTGCATGCGTGTCTGCCAGTCTGCCAGCGCGCGCGTGCGTGCGTGTATGTGTGTGTGTGTGTGTGTGTGTGTGTGTGTGTGTGTGTGTGTGTGTGTGTGTGTGTGTGTGTGTGTGTGTGTGCGCGCGCGCGCGCGCGCGAGTGTGCTGCCCGCGAGGGAGGGGGGAAGGGGCTCGCATGGGAGGTGTGCAATACTAGAGGGCCTTGTCGAAGGAGAGGGCGATGCTGTATATCATCTATCCACAAGGAGAATGAATGTCGACTTTAAGACGTGCATCAACATGTCTGCAGGCAGATTCCTCAAAAGGCACGGGCAAGCCAGCTGTACATACATGCATGCGCATGTAAGTACAAGCAGTCATGCACGTGCTTGAACAGAAAAGTTTCTCGAAGCATGTGCTTACATACACGTCCACAAAGCACTAAAGTTGAGATTGAGCAGAGCGGTGAAATTGAGCAGGTGATGGGAGATTGCCTGCTTGACCAGCTTCTTGATGAAGGTCGATACCACCAAGACTTGTTTGACCCTGCTCGCGGTCACACACATGGCAAAGTCGTGTGGCATGATCATGATCACGATCCGCTCCTTGCACAATGAAGTTTGCAATTTGGTCGGTATTGCCATTATAGAGGCATGTAAACAACCATCCGGGAAACTTTCGAGGTGTGGAGCCCTAGTGTATATGTACATGCATGTATGCTTGTATACGCATACAAGCATCCTTATAAGGAACATGTTGCCAATGTTTCCATTATTGCCATTAAAGCAGTGCCACATGGTTAAAATGGGCTATGCTTGGACATATCTTAAAATCACGTGGCAACATGTGCACCTCTCCTTGCCACATGCGATGACTGTACAGTCATCAGATGATTCATCGGTTGCATTTGGGACTTGCAAGCAGCGCCCAGCCTCCTCCGAATGAATACCGGTAATTATATTCTATTGCATTATATTACATATATATTTATTACATATTTTATTTATAAAATCACGGCTTGGTTCAAACCAAATCCGTGATCTACATTAATGTATTTTGGATCTTGCAGGCACGAGCGATAGCTTGCACGGCCAAGGCTTGGAAAACGGGGACGCCGGCTTTCAACTGGGTTACCTTTGTCGTGTAAGGAATTATACTTAGGTCTTCAGGTGTATACATAATTACGGTGCGTTTTAGTTTGCCGTGAAGGAGTTTTAATGATCAGCAAAGATGGAACGTTCCATTAATGATCCATATGGATCAGTTCATTTTTCTTGCATATTCGTTTGCATATTAATAGGATGGACCTTTGGTTCAAAAGTCATTAGCAACGACTTGCACAGTTGAACTACAAGTTTCTTTGATCAACCTTATGTGGTGACCCAACATTGTATTTGTTCCGATTAAAGATAACTTTTGTGGAACACACAGGAGGTGATACGGATGGCATTGGTGCAAGTACTCGCCAATGAAAGACTGACAATATTGGCGGTCTGTACATATCTCAAGTTTCAGCCCCACTTCCTTCATGCATTCTTGGGGCATGTCTAGACAGTTGAATTTCCAATATAATTTTCCATAACGTTATGGGTATACCTCTCCAGTATTTGTGTCAGAATATAACTACTTGCTGTACGTACACGTTGTATACTTTGCACGGTTGGAACCAACTCGTTCCAACCGTAGCTGCAGCAGCAGGGGCTGAAATTATGTGGTCTTAAAAAAAAGTAAATAGGGATTCCCATTAACTATGGCGATAAGCAGGGCGCACTCAAGCCAACCAGGTTTTTGCAATACGTACCTATACCAGACTACATAGAAACCCTTTTGGCGCTGGCCATGCTGTGCCCTGTGCATTTGAATTAATGCCACTTTGCTACTTAAGCATACATCTTTTGCCCATGACGCATGCGTATGTTTTGCCAATGACACATGGTCAAGACAATTCTGCGCAAAATCGTTCTGACCCAGCATCTGCCGGCCATTATTTCGGGATGTAATAGACCTCGACTGACTGCTTGCAAACAGAAATCTGCATACTTCTCATTATTCCTCTTTCCTGTCTTATGGCGATGGGTCATCGACCGCTTGGGTACCCCGCACTGGCACCCCCAGGAAGTAGATCTACCTCTAGAGTAGATCTAGAGGCGGTGGCTAAAGCTCGAACTGTGGTCCCCCCCGGTAAGCTGAGGGGGACCACAGTCCGAGGGGCCGCGGGTGACCACAGTTCGAGGGGGGCCAAGAGGGACCACAGTTCGAGGGGGCCCGAGGGTGACTACAGTTCAAGGGGGCCGATGGGGGCCACAGTTCGAGGCGTGGCGAGGGGGGCAGGGGATTGAGGGTGGCAAAACCCAAGGGGTGACAAAACCCTTCCCACGGGCCCATGGGAAGAGGGCGATCGTGGCTGTGTGACAAGCCGGGGTCCAGCCTCTGTGGTACGAGAGGGTTGAGAACGGGCTGAACGTACATTGTACTGCCAACCTTGTCAAAGTACACACCCTAGTTCGAACCTAATTCAGAGGAAGCACCCGAAAGAAGTGCGGAGCAGCAGACAAAAGCCGATTTTTTAACAGATGGCTTGCCACAGTGCCCTCTGACCTCCATATTGAGAATTGTGTCAACTCCACGTGTAAGAGCAAGTGCGGCTTTTGGTGCTTGGTGTGAATGGACGGCGAGGGAAAGCACAGACACAACGTGGCCGCGAGCGCGCCCACCCGCAACACACGAAACAAACACGAGCGCGCGCGCACACACACACACACACATGCGCGCACGTGCAGGCTCACCACTCCACTCTCTCTCTCTCTCTCTCTCTCTCTCTCTCTCTCTCTCTCTCTCTCTTTCCCCCCCCCCCAACGCTCTCCTCCCTCCCTCCCCCCCTCTCTTCCCACCCCTCCAAGTGCTCCCTGCAGTCCCTCACGCTGATTCCCTTTCCCTGACGCTCCTTGTCCCTCCCTCTCTTTCCCACTCTACCTCGCACAACCCCCGCCCCCCCCCCTCCCGGCCATCATCCACACAAACGCACTCACACAAATTCTCCAGCAATATCTGTCTTTCCCATAAGCGCATGCATGCAGCTATGCCGGCTGCCGTGGAAAATCAAAATTGAAAGGAACCATCCATACACAATATATGAAGAAGTGGGAAATAGTGAACAGTCGATCTCTCATGGGTGACTCCAGGTCAACACCAATCAGGGTGACATTTTGAAGCCAGGCCAGAGGGGGAAGGACGTCCATGTGCATAGCTTGTCTGATCAGGCTCCGCCAATCCTCAACAAGCTTCTCACAATCAGCTGGACCGAAACATGGGACGGGCAGCGGCATAGCTTGCCTGATTAGGATCCGCCAACCCTTAAGAAGCTTCTCACAATCAGCTGGACCCAAACATGGGACGGGCAGCGGCAATGGCGCCGTGGGACCGTTTGATCTCCAACGAGTGTACCCCAGCCTTGGTGGCGGTACAGCTCAGCAGCAGGTCCCGCTCGACGTACGCGCAGGACGCGGAGCCCCCCTCAGGCCCAGACACAGTCACGTTGAGCCATTCCTGATTAGGCACCTGGAAGAAGAGGTCGGCGGGCGCGAAAATTTCTGACGTTGCATTCTTCGCCAGGTTGGACTCCGTCACGTTCCAGATTAGGGTCATCGTCTTCTGCGTCTGGTCGGCCTGCAAACGCCCATCCTGCCCCTCGTTGGCTGTGTCTTGTATTGCATTTGGTGTCCCATCATGGCTGGTTCTGGATGAATTATTTTTCCTTTTTTCCTACACCCCCCCCACACACACACACACAGAGGGGGGGGGGGGAGAGAGAGGGAGAGGGTTAGAGAGAGAGAGAGAGAGAGAGAGAGAGAGAGAGAGAGAGAGAGAGAGAGAGAGAGAGAGAGAGAGAGAGAGAGAGAGAGAGAGAGAGAAAGAGAGAGAACAGGCACACACACACACACACACACACACACACACACACACACACACACACACACACACATTTGCACGTGCCATCCACAAAAGTGCAATCCTCCCTGCAGGGCACGTGACCGGAGTCCAACAAGGGATTAGGAGCCTACATTTCCAACGACCTGAGCGATTCGGAAGGATCACACGTTTGCGCGCGCGCGCGCGTGTGTGTGTGTGAGTGTGTGTGTGTGTGGTGGAGGGGGGGGTGTTTGGACTGTGCTAGCAAGGGGGCGTACGAAGAACATAATGGGTTCGCCAGCGACCACCTGGGGCACCGGGCGGACCAGGAAGGAGGCCCTCAGGTTGTGCCTCTCGTCCACCATGCCCAAGTCACTTCCGTCAAATCCATCCATTATCTGCATCGGCCCAGTTGCGAGCTCAGTCACAGTCAAGCACTCGGAGAGGCCTTTTCGGCATAACCACACAGACAAGAGGCTCCTCCTATCCTTGGCGACGGCTTCAGGTCCAATTGCAGGGTCTGATAATTTACGTAATGCGTGTTTGCAGAGAAAACAACTAAAGCCTATAGGGTGGCTCTCTATCCACAAACCATACGTGGCTCCATACTCACAAACTTGACACGTGCAGCCTACACGCGGCTCGCTATTAACAAGCTTGGCAACCCCTTGAAGGGAAGAGGCGTGCATCGTGTTGCCTTTGCCCAACAAAGCAACCCGGTCCCTGCCCTGGTCCTGGTCCCCCGCCCCATGGGAGACGGGCCGTCCTCCAGCAAGAAGCAACTCATCCCTGGTCCCCCCCCTCCCCTCCCCGGATCTGGTTTCTCACACATATATCTCCACCCATTAACGCGTTAAAGGCCCACATGAATGCTTCAAGGACATCCAACTCTTAGTGGTGGATCTAGATTTTAGACAGTGATATCGTCATCCCTTCAGCCATAATGGCTGGTCCTGGATGCAATATATCCTTCCTTCCTTCCAGCCAATAGAAGCAAGTAAAAGGTACAAAGGTACAAGTGAGGTCCAAGTAAAACGGAAGGGGTCTCCACACCTGGTTGCTGAAGTGCGCAGTCCATGCCCACTGGGCCCACGACATCCAGGTGCGATCGAAATAGTCGTGGTAGCTCAGGGCAGTAGCGGCAACCAGGGGGATCTTGATCTCGGACTCCCCGGAGATGGCGGAATCGATGCCCCACTCGCCACAGAACAGCGGGCAGTCCCACTTCTTGCTGTAGGTGAAGTAGTTGTCGAAGACAGAGGGGATGCTGGTGTTGAAGTTGTAGTAGTGAACTGACAGCGCGAAGTTCTCGTAGGTGGGCCTGCTTATCAGCACGGGGCCCCCCTGTGCATGTGGACCAACCCAGCCGACCTCTCAGTGAAACATGCAGCACTTCATCAAAATCGGGCAGGACGATAAGTTCTGATAACTGACAACGGGAGTTTGTGGTGTGTGTGTGTGTGTGTGTGTGTGTGTGTGTGTGTGTGTGTGTGTGTGTGTGTGTGTGTGTGTGTGTGTGTGTGTGTTTCAAAACTAGATAATGTCCAAACTCAGTGGTCGGATGTGTGAGCCAGGATTGGCCACTTCCTCCAGACCAACCCACCCCCCACTACTTTCTCTCTTCCCCTTCTACTGCGTGGGTAACTGTGTCTTCGTTCTCTCTCTCTCTCTCTCTCTCTCTCTCTCTCTCTCTCTCTCTCTCTCTCTCTCTCTCTCTCTCTCTCTCTCTGTGTGTGTGTGTGTGTGTGTGTGTGTGTGTGTGTGTGTGTGTGTGTGTGTGTGTGTTTGGAGGGGGAGGGGGGGGTGAAACATGGCAAAGAACAACGTTAAGAGGATGGGCACACCAGCCAGAGGTAAAGGGAGGGGGAAAGGAACAGGATGCGGTCGGGGTCCTTGGATCGAATGTTCTTGGCAATCTCCTCGTACAGATCCGTCAGGATCTGGGCCTCCCCGAAAGGCTCGTTGATCATGTCATATCCGATCACCCCAGGTTCATCCTTGAAGTGCTCTGCCCCCGCCGACAGTCTACCGCTCAGGCTCAGGCTCAGGATGGGCCAAAGAAGTTTTGGAAGTACCGTCCAAATGTACTATCATGACACCGTTTCGAACGGGGGTGGTTGCTTGTGTGTACACGGTCTTGCAAGCTCTTATGTTGAAGGATGCAATTTCTTACAGCAGCAGTGAAGGTTAAAAGTGTGGAAAGAAAGAGCCAAAGAACGAACGAAAGAAAGAAAGAAATGGAAGGTGGGGGGAGGTGATGATGGAGAAGGAAAGAAGGAAAGGATGAGAGAAAGGAAAAGCGGGGAAAGACAGGAGAAAATGATTGAAGAGAGTGGAAACAGAACCTGAAGAAGGAAAGAAAGGAATGACGAAAGGAAGCCATGGGCTTCAAGGGAAGGCCAAGGCAGTTGCAGTCGTTTCTTGACCCCGCCGTTGGTTCTTGACCCTTTCTATGCTCTCATCCTCCAGATAACGTCCACAGGAATGCCACAATAAACCCTGCTCTCTTGCTAGCCGCTTCTGAGCTTTAGGCAACAAAATTCCCCGCGTATGAGATAGAGACGACAAAACCCAGTGTATCCCAGCAGCAATTGGTTCGTCCCTGATTGCTTTGAAGCTCCTCCACACGCGTCTGTACGCTGACAAGCAAACAACTCACGTGCATCACCCAAGAGCCTCAATGCGACAGAATTGTGTGGCATATGCCAATCGGCACGTTTTCTGGGAAAGCAGGAGCGCTCGTGATTGTTGCAAGAGCTGAAGTTCCCCATTCTTTCCCCCATTTTGTGGGGGGTAGAGGGGTGGGGGGAGGGGGCAAAACTGTTTACAAAAGCAGACCTGAAAATACGCACACACGCACACGCACACACACACACACTCTCACACACACACACACACACACACACACACACACACACACACACACACACGCCCGCACGAGAAAAGGGAGATCCAGCGCCGTGCTCACAGGACATCCGCAGCAATGGAAAGAAGGTGCAAAGGGCAAGAAGGGCCGGGTGGGAGCAATTGGGAAGGGGGGCCCACCTGCGAGAGTTCGCCAGAGAGTCATGAAGGAGTCGCGCACGCCATCCCAGTTCGAATAAAAGGCAGCCCACGCTGCCGTGGATCCCGGACTGATGCCCTGGCTCACATCTGCGGGTTGTTGGCACCTGCCCCCCAGCCGACAGCATATGTTCTGTGCTTGTGATCTGCCAAAGCTTGTTTCTAAATCGAGAAAAAGATTGTCGAAGCTTCGCCCCAAGGCTGTTAAATAGCTTGTGCTCATGATCTGCCAACTTTGTGCTCATGATCTGCCACATGTGCGCTCATGATCTGCCGCATTTGTGATTGCCAACCAGAAGGCCGGTAAGGTTGTCTCCCCATGGGCTGCATTGTGTCTCTCTCTCTCTCTCTCTCTCTGTGTGTGTGTGTGTGTGTGTGTGTGTGTGTGTGTGTGTGTTGGGGGGGGGGGGGGGGCAATCCCAAGTGCGCACGCCCCTGCCTTCCACACACTCCCCTCCCAACATCTCAGAAAGTCTCGTGAGAAAAAAGCGATCATGGCACAAGCAAAGCTATGGTAACCAAATTCATCCAAGCGCAATACTCGACGGTTGTAAAAGATATAATGCCATGGGACACCATACGTCAGGCAGGCTGGTCCAACAGGGCCATGTCATTTATCTAGGACAAAATACAAGCAGGGTTCTTGCAAACCACGAAAGAGGATCTAGATGGCACCGACACAACAGAGGTGGCTGGATGACATCAACAGGACAAATGACACCGACACAACGAAGGTGGCTGGATGCACATGACAGGGACTGACAGGGCAAAGGAGGGTGGATGACAGCGGCATGACAAAGGAGGCTGGATGGCACCGACACAACAAAGGAGGCTGGATGGCAGTGACAGGCTGGATGGTGGCCAGGGTCTGTTAATTTTGGTTTTCAAGGGTCTACTGCAGGAATGTGTGATGTGGGAAAGAAAAGACAAAAACACCGCTAGGCACGTTGGGGATCAAAGGCAACAGCAATAGCAAGAGGGGCGGAAGGACTGTCCATTTTGCGAAGGTGAGTCTGTGATGTGGGAAGGTGAGTCTGTGATGTGGGAAGTTCACTCTGTCAGTCCGTGAGTTTTATTAGTCTTTGAGTCTCTGAGCATTGGGACGGTGAGTCTGTGATGTGTGAAGGTGAGTCTGTCAGTCCATGAATTTTCTGACCCTGTGAATATGTGAGCTTTGGAAACGTTGGCCTATGGTGCGAGAAGGTGAGTCTGTGATGTTGGGGTGAAGAGCAAAGCAAACACCTGCCGGGGAAGTTGGGGATTTGAGCAAAGGGCGACAGCAGGAGGGGCGGCGGAATTGTCCATTTTGGGAAGCCCTCTCCACACCCAAAATTCATCCATCGCGAGTGCCCATCTTGGTGCATGTCGATGACCGAATAGATGCCAAGTTTGTGCAAGTACTGTCCCACACAATCCCAGGCCTTCACAACCGCTCTCCCAGAAGTTCAAAAAAACGTGATATTCTTGTGCAAGTAGTGTCCCACACAATCCCAGGCCTTCACAACCGCTCTCCCAGAAGTTTTTAAAAAAAAACGTTAATATTGTGCAAGTACTGTGCCAAGAAACCCCAGGCCCCTCCTAACCCCTTGTCCCAAATTTGACAATTATGCTAAATTGGTGCCGGTACTATCTCATGCAAGCCCAGACCCTCGCAAGCTCTCTCCCAAACGTCAAAAGCATGATGGCACTGTCTGCATGCACAGAAATCCCCAGCATAGTCTGCGTGCCCCTTGCCCCACGGCTCCCTGAGACCTCCCAGGCTACTCCGTACAAACGAAAGAAAAGTAAAGCTTTTCGGATTAGGTTAGGAGTAGTTTGTAAGTTATTGGGGTGGTGTCATGACGGCTGTAATTGAACTGAAAGGAAGAAAATGTTGATATATGCGAGCCGCTCGAAACAATCCGAACTCAGGGACACACCTGGGGCACTATTTTGACCAGAGAGGAAACATGACTTCTTTAATGTGACAGTGCAAAACCAGCTTGTCATTCATTCTTCTTCTTCTTATTGTGAGTTCTTTGGCTGACTAGATATGAAACATCGGGACGACTATCAGTCCTCCCCGCCTTTTAGGGGATCACTTTCAGATTCATTCCAGAAACCACATTTCTGGGGCTCCACGGCTCAATCGACCCAAAACATTGCATCAGGTCCCCTGCCCTGAATAGTGAGTGATGGATGATAGCTACCTTAGACAGATCTTCCCTCTGTCCCCGTTCCCTTGGGCAAATGAATCCCCGCTACCATTGGCAAATCCCCACTTCTGTTGCCTACTCCCCATACCATTGGCAAATCCCCATTACTGTTGGCCAATCCCCAAACATTGGCAAATTACCCTAAGTTTGGCAACTCCTGGATGCCCTGAAGCCATACAAAGCCATCTGAACAAGCGAACACATGCATGGCTATGCACAGGTCTTATTGAAGCATGTAGATCACTCCATAGACGAGTGAGCCAAGCAGAGGACACATGGCGTCCTTCTGGCTCAAATCTGTTCACCAAGTCAGGAAGTCGGCACTCTGGCGAGACCTTGGAAGCAAACCATACCATGATTGCTCCAACTAGGAACAATGAGTATAAAGCTCGAGATTTCGTTGTTCCACTAGCAATTGGAATAGCAAACAAGCAAGTAAGGCATGAGTAGCAAAATGGCCAAAAGGGGCATTTGAAACACTATATATATATATATATATATATATATATATATATATATATATATATAGTGGAACAGCGATGGAATGTCAACCAGGTTTACTCGAACACCTTAAAGCGCTGCTTCAGCCCGTTCTCTCTGGGGGGAGCATACCCTGATAATCTCCGTGTAGTACTTGAGGTACTCCATGTTGTACTGCCCGCGCTCTGGCTCAAATGCCTCCCAGATGAAGGCCAGGCGCCCCAAGTTGGCACCCCATATCTTGAACACATTGAGAGCACGCACGTCATCTATGGGCATGAATGGCGGCAGTTTTGTGTCAGATGCTAGGTTCAGACCCCTAAGTGTGACCACCTGCATGGCAGTGCAAACTTGGTGAGTTAGGTAGATAAAGGGACAACAGCCCTCTGATACAGGTGGAAACGCCTGCTGCAGCCTTCTGAAACAGGTGCTACAACCAGCATTCGACCCCACGAGCATTCACTTATCGTTCCAAAGCCCACATGGCTACTTGTGATACTGCTGCACCGAGTAGTTATCCACCCACCAAAATTGGCATGAAGATATATTATGCCGTGTTTTGGAAGAAAAGAAGTAGCCTGTTCGACAGGGTGTAATGATAAGGTGCCCTTGTGCTGCCAATCCTGATAAATAAGGTTTGGGTACTTGAACTGGCAGTGCACCAGTCCAAGAGCTTGCAGTTTAAGGCGCAGAACAATCTTTTAAAGGACTAATTGGGATAGCAATACATTCTACATGCGCATTACAATGCTCCTGTAGTTCTCGATCTTTCCCTTCAATGTTTCTCCAGTGCTAGAAGAGCCAAGTCGCTGTTAGACGTATGATGGGAGTAGTGTACTGTAGAAGGCAAGCACAAGAAAGTCGTCTCATATCTGTAAATAAAGTCAGTTTAACGAACAGGTGCGGAAAGCTGGCCAATTGTGCAGCTGCAACTGTTGCTCTTAGTCAAGACGGATGAACAGGTGGGAACAATCAATTCTTGGCTATGCAGCTTTAATGCTACTAAGATGACTCGCACAGCAAATTTCAAGTTTGGCACACCCTATCATGCTCGTCCAGGAAGAACGGTCCAGGCCCCGCACGGATCGTGCCCTTTCCAAGCGCGACGGTAAACCCAGATACAATTGCCAAAAGAATTGTCAGTGGGACTACGGCCCTCAAAGGCCTTAAGCCATCCATTGCGGTTTCGCCTCCCATTACATGGGTTTCAACTTGTAAATGGGACAAGCTTGCAGCAGCTGTCCGCTGAAGATTTGAAGGAAGAAAAGTGTCGTACACCCTGTAACGTTAACGTGCAACACGTGAAACTCCTCGGGCCGTCCCCCCCTCGGCGGCTTTGTACCGGACGGACCCGCTGTCGCTTAATGCTTCCGACAACATACTGGCTTGAACCCTAAAATCTGTGCATCGGAGTGGCTTCCAAATACATCAAAAGCCCCTGTACCTGACGTCCTGTGTTTTATGTGCGTCCACCATCATTTGCGGCAATATTTCCGGGTGGGGCGGTACAGTAAAAGCCACCGAGATATTGAGGAAATCCTGCCGGGGTCAGCTAGGAGAGCAGATTGGGGCTTGTGGACAGAGGGCTGGGGAAGGGGAACAGAAGAAGTTTTCCTCCTGAGGAAGCCGCTCCATTTATGACATCTACTGCATACAAGGTTCGGCATTGCTCACAGGATGGACAATGCATTGCACAGGGGTGTAATCAGGGGTTGGGACAAGAGCTCCTCGCACTCGCTTGCGAAGGCAGCCACCTTCATGCCTTGCATTTCTTACACAACAGGCCACTATCAATATAACATTTGCAGCATTTTGGTGAAGATGCCACGCAAAGATCTTGAACGTGAACTCGAAATACGCAGACCCAGTACTTGGGAGAAGCAGACGACGCACAAAGAATAAGTGGCTGAAGCCCTTGAAACATGTAGGCCGAGGCTTTAAGAAAATCAAATAATCACACGTACCCATAGACGTGTCCTTGACTACCGACACCACGATCGTCCACTTTCATGGCAGGGCGTGTGCCTTGATCGGCACTTACCCCTTGGGCTGCTCAGAATGGTAGGATACTCCCACACAGCAGCCGGCCTTCGCGTTGCAATCATGCACCCTGCTGTCTTCGTATTACTTTGATTCAGCACAACAGGACGCAGACTGGGTCTTCTCGTGCTGCCCCCTTCAGAGCTATATTGAAGATATTGGGCAGAATCTACACAGGGAGTCAGGCACTTATTAAGAGAAGGGTTGACCCCCACATAGGGAGTCAGTTACTAGCAAAGATCAAGGGATGACACCACCCACGGAGTCAGGCAGTAGCATATATGTCTACTACCAAGGGAAGGTGGCCCCACACAGGGAGTCGGGCTGCAGAGCAGCTGCAGGGATGACTCAACACAGCAACTCAGGCTGCAGTACAAATGGGGGGATCACCTCAAGGATCAAGTCAGATAGCGAGACGGGAAGTGGAGCTCACTATGCATGTCCACATGGTTTGAAATCACCATTTGGTCAGCAATTTGGGGTCTCCCGATCCTCCTGAGCTCCTCAAGGTTTGAAAGGGACCCTTATGTCAGCAACCCCGGGGCATTGTAGGCTTTCATATATGACCTGCAAGGGACCTGTAAGTCGGCCAAAAGGGTGGGGGAGGGGGTGGGGGGGGAAGGCTTCGAACCTTATAGAAATCTGCAGGATTAAATCAAGCAAAATACGTATCACGTTGTTATGCATGTGTGTGTATGCACACAGTCAAACCCATTAATGTTAAACAGGGCGTGCACGTGGACGCCCACGTGGGCGCAAACTTCATCCCAGACTAGTGTCGCAGTCCCCAATAATGAGAACGTCACCCACGAAACGCCGGCAAAGCACCAGGGTGAAGTTGTTGCAGAGTGCAAGGTCGACCAAGGCAGGCATGGCACAAACCATAGAGGATCGTTATAACGCAACCCTCCCTTGTGGGATCTGAATGGTATAAACTTGCCAGGGAGACTAGCTTGAGTGTGTACCTCCTACCCCACTCCCCCAAGGAATAGTTCTACCCAGTGTGTTCCTCCCCCATTTGTGCAAAGCTGACATCGCGGGAGGCCCTGAAGGGCGTCTGTCAGCCGGGCTTGCAGGTACATATGTATGCATAATCCAAGTAGGAGGCGGCGGGTGCCAGTACCCTGATTTCTGGTGTGCGGTTAGGATAAGCTTCACTCTTAATACTAAAAAGGAAGATGGGGGCGAGAGCCCTAGACTCGCACCCCACTACTCCCAGAAGTTTAGAATTAAGAGTGAAGCTTATCCTAACCGCACACCAGAAATCGTGCATGCGGGAACGCGGCACGGCGGGAAGTTTGACCCGACAGAGTTACTAATAAGGAAAACCCCCAAAACCCAGAAAGAGAATATCACATGGGTTCCATACGTACCAACGTACCCCCGGGGCCCCCCCGTCCCCCCGGGGGGGGGGGGTCCAATTTACCTGAACATCTTTAAAAATCTACCCTCACACCCCCCCCTTCCCCCCCCCCCCCCCCCCCAAAAAAAAAAAACCGCCCACACCCACAGCATCCAGTGTAATGAGTTGTGGCCATGGAATGTACGGGATCGCACATAAGAGTGCACGTGGTATTGCGCTCGAAGAAGAAAATCCCACAACAGAAAAATTCCCGTGAAATTTCATCGATTTTAAAATCCCTCCACCAACGAATCCGCTGCCCACGCAACCCCGATAAAAATCCTCCCCCATAAAAACCCCCTCCTCCCCTTTAAAAATTACCCCATCATGATTCATGAAACCCTACCCTCCCCCCCCGGCCCCCCCCCCCCCCCCCCCCCAAAATTTCGCCCATCCATAGATAAGGCAGAAGAAGTTACACTCGAGTCCACACACTAAAGGGTCGGAAAACAGGTGATGGAACGCTGGAACAGGGTTTTATTTTTTGGCCGTTGGCAGCCAACTTGGCCGCAGGGTGGCAAATTTTGGCGGAATTGGCCGCAAAGCACGGCAGTTGGACGTACCCGGCCGGCAATTTTGACCGCAAACGTTTTTGATCGAGGGTTTTCATCGGCCTTCGATGGCCGCAAGTGGTTTTCATGTTCGCGCCCTGCGTCGGCCAGATGGCCGCACGGCCTTAGGGGTTTTCGCTCTTGTCCGGCCATTCGAACCAAAATTGCCTTCGGCTAGATCGACGATCAGGGTCCTCGAGTCGAGGTCTTCAATTCGAGTCGGAGTTCGACTGCTCACTCATTCGTTGCGCGACTCCTCCACTTTGGTACCCATGGACACCACAAGTCTGAATCCGATGTGGATTACATCATGTCACATGATTCATTTGTTGCGAATCTTGCAATACATATGATCCAGAGAGAGTACATCACCAACGGCGGCGAATTTGCGAGCACCTTGTGGATATCATTCACAAATGTCCAGGAAAACATGTTAGAGAGTCAACAAACTAATGGAAAATCTCCTTTGTTTTGGAACAATGACGGCACATTGAAGTATGCTGCGGGCGTACACATTGATCATGAACTTTTGCTGCATATAACGTTAACTTCCATGCGAGGACGTGCTAAGCTTACTTCAGTGACTGAGGAGCCTGTGGATGAACAAGGCTTCTTGGGTGAGTCCAGTGTACTTGTATGCTGCGTTATGTTTGCCAATGCCAGTCTTCTAATACCACCGGTGTCATAAATATGACACCTTTGTAATGGCTTTAAAAGCAAATGGGATACAAGCATTCCAATGGCACCTCTAAAGTTGTTAGCATGTTGCATTGCAGGAGTAGTAGAAGAAGTCAAAGCACAAGTGACTCTTGCGGCCAACCTAGCGTTGGACAAGATGCGTGTTCTTATAAAGCACGATAATGTAACGGATGCCTTTAGGGTATTGCAACTACCCTTTTGGATTGATCACAAGGACGACGATCAAAATGAACTCATGACTCAAGTGAAGGAAAAGGTCGAAGTTCTGAAGATGCATTACGGAAGGCCAGCGTACCTAGCAAGTGGAGAGGAGGTTGCACCTTTGGTTTCTTCTTCAGGATTGGACCAAGAATTTGCCTTCTTCACTGGCAGGTATCGCCAGTGGTTTTTGCCTTTCCAATCTTCTATTGCATGAGCATGTACAAATCGCTCATCATGTTGGCAATAACATTTTTCTGTATTATTTTCCTCTAAGGAGATCGTGTTTACATACATGCATGTGTGGATTGGAAAGCCGGCTATGCGTAAACGTATGAGAGCTTTGCCTCATTCACATTGCATATAATTTCATTAAGAAGCCACTTGGCTGGAACAACCTACTTATGCTAAATAAGTTTTTGTGCAGGATGAAGTCGGCGGCTCGCTGCGCTTTCTCAGTTGAACAAACAACCGAAGCTTTCTGGGAGAGGACATTTGTTAGCGCTGCCCATATTCACATGCCAAACTTTGCGCTGCTGGCAAGAATCATGATGAGCTTGCCGTCAACCAGCGTGGAGAACGAGAGAACTTTCAGCCTAATGAACCTGCTAAAGAGTGCACTTCGAAATAGAATGGAGCAAGAACTCCTGCAAAATCTTTGCCGCATTCAACGCAGCCATTACACACCTCAGACGTTTCCGTATGACAAGATGCACAAAGCTTGGATGAGTACTGAGCGATACATGTACGACGTGTAGGTGCGTATCCATGGACATCCATGTTGATGGATAGCTCTTCATTTAACAGTTTTGAGAGTATTATCAGTTGGTCAATAGGGCAAGGATCTCCAACACGGATTTTGAGCAGCAGACCGCTTGGACAGTCCAATTTGAAGTCAGGGAACATACAAGAGTTGTGGCCGTAGCTTAAGTGTGTGGCATGGCGGTCCGTCGGCCTGAGTGGCCGCACACTTTGTAAGCAATGGGAGGTGGCCGGCCATGATTTGCCGCAGGTCAAACGTGCAAGACCCCCTTCATCGGCCACTGGGCCGCAAGGCAAAAACTAAAAAAAAAACCCTGCGCTGGAACGGTGATGCTGGAACGAAAACGTCCCGGGTTTAGAGGGGAAAGCGGCCGGGACCAGCAAACAACTGGGGGTAACGGTCCCGGACCGGGGAGTGATCCGCATGCCGGTTCCGTTGGATAAGGCAAGCTTGTCCATCCATAACGCGCAGTCTTACCATAACTGGAACCCACGCTATATCGGTTTATTCCCATCATCTTCAGTCATATTAGCTGGTCGTGGTTTTGATGTTCCCTTGCAGCCTTACTCCACAGGCAGCACGGTATCCAGACGGGAGATAGCATCGGTCTTGATCAGCGCTGCGGCGCCTGGTTTGGAACCTTCCGTCTGAAAATACTACCAAAAATCTTCAAAAGTCTTTGAAATCCTTCCAGAACAGGTTCCTGGCTCCCCCTTCATGTGGTGCTATTGGTCAGATGTGATGCTACTGACGTCGGGCGGCGGACCGCTGCGGGTTTCTGGTGGCCTCAATGTCCTAAAGCATGTATGCATGTGGTATTATGCTATTGTGTTTAATTTGCACCACTTTCGACCCGACCTGGTAGTATTCTTTGTTTAGGTCGAAACTTTGGGTCCGAAGCTAGGCTGGTCTAGTTAGATAGACCTGGTTCAAATCGAGACTTCTTCGCGATTTTCTGCTCCCCAATTATTATGTCTTGTAAATTGTTTCTTGTGAGAATATACAGCGTTCCCTAGTAGACCCGCGGATTGTTTCGTCATCGGACTAGTGGAAGCGACACGTGCCGGGAGAGGGCAAGCCTTATTACGGGAAGAAAGCCTGTCACTCATCCTAACCGCCAAAAGACGTATCTGAATCGTTTTTCCTTGTGCGCAAGAGACATATAGTTTTTGGGCAGAACTAAGCTACACCGCAAGTCGAATAGTTTCGAGAAGAGAACAGTGCGCTGAGGGAGGCTTGTTCACCGTGCAAGCATCTGAAAGGACTTCAACCGTTACGATATTTGGCGCAGGGTCGGAGCAGTCAGGAAAAAGGAGAGGGTCAACAGGATCATGGCCTTGCAGGGGCGCACGGCTTATTTTGCGGTTGCATTAGCATGTACGTTGGCAGTCCAGCTGGTAATTCCTGACTAAATCTACCAAACCTAAAGCCCCTATGTTCGGTTATGTTCCTGTGGCTTGGATGCGGTGAGCGGTGCTGAGGCAGGACAGAGGTGAAGGACCCGAAAAGTAAGTGCAACAGAGAGTGGGACGAGGGGGCGGAAAAGGCAGGCAGGAGGGGAGAGGAAGCTGGGTGAAGGAGGAGGAGGAGGAGGAGGAGGAGGAGGAGGAGGAGGAGGAGGAGGAGGAGGAGGAAGACATCAGAAGAAGTGAAAACTTTTGACCATTTTTCCCTCTTGAAGATTTAATCAATCTTAAGTACGTTGGCCTGCAAATTGTATTGGCCTGTGACTTCCTTTGCAGCAGCAGCAGCAGCAGTGCAACAGCGCAGAGGCGCGCACGCACGCACAAACACTCACTTTCTCCCCCCCCCCCCCTCCTCTCTCTCTCTCTCTCTCTCTCTCTCTCTCTCTCTCTCTCTCTCTCTCTCTCTCTCTCTCTCTCTCTCTCTCTCTCTCTCTCTCTCTCTCTCTCTCTCTCTCTCTCCCTCTCCCTCTCTCCCCCCCCTCTCTCTCCCCCTCCCTCTCTCCCCCCTCCCTCCCTCCCTCCCTCCCTCTCACACACACACACACACACACACACACACACACACACACACACACACACACACACACACACACACACACACACACACACACACACACACACACACAGACGCACATACAGGGTGCATGTGGGTGCAATCCAAAGATAAGGTGAGAGAAGCCTTAGACCCCATGATCCAAAACAGGAGGGGCAGCGTTGGCGGGCGGGGGATTTCCAGGTAGTCGGTTGAGCGCTCGATCCCCAACACGACCGGCCACCACTGGGTTGGACCAAGGGAGCGTCTGCATATTTTGTTGTTTTTTTTTTTTTTTTTTTTTTTGTTTTTTTTTTTTTTTGGTTTTGTTTTGGGGGGGGGGGTGGGCTCCTCCCAGGAAGTCAGTTGAGCACTGAATCCCCAACATGACAGCGGGGATGGCACGCCGGGAGCAGGGCCTACCGGCGTATGGGACGCCGCAATCTCCCGTCTGGAACCGACGGCTCGTTCAAATCGATCTTCCACCATCCCCACCGCCCACCGATCCCTTTTTTCCGTCGCCGCCGCCGCCGCCCCCGCAAGAATGTGGTGACCTGGGTATCCAAGCGGATTGCGCCAACTGCAATGCAAATTGCTTTTCCCCCCCAGAACTAGGGGGCTGCCCGGGGACCACTGTGCCCAACTGCCAATTTGTTGGAGTAGTCTGCTGCACTGCTGTTCAGCTACCGAACGCCTGCCCAGAGTCCGGCGTGGTATACTCCCCGCTGCTGCTGCGCCCCTAGTTGTCTGTACTGCATGTCTGTTATAACAGTTTACACATTATGATCATAATCTATAGACTGTAATTGCAGTTATTTAGAGACTCAATTCAGCCGTACACGACGCCGCCCTATGAACCAGCCCTTACTAATGAACCAGCCCTTACTAATGAACCAACCCTTACTAATGAACCAGCCCTTACTAATGAACCAGCCCTTACTAATGAACCAGCCCCAACTAATGAACCAGCCCTTACTAGTGAACCAGCCCTTACTAATGAACCAGCCCTTACTAATGAACAAGCCCTTACTAATGAACCAGCCCTTACTAATGCAGGAAACCGAACTCGTGACGCCACAAAGGCAGCCTCGTAGCAAAGGCAGCCTCGTGGCTGTTTTAAACTGTAAATTCTTTCTATTTTAAACTGTAAATTTAAGAGAACAAACACCAGCACTGCCTGCTGGCCTTCAACTGGCCGGGGATTTGAGGAGCGTGTGAGGAGGCGCAAGAGGAGGCGGTGTGAGGAGGCGCGAGGGGAGGTGGAGTGAGAAGGCGCGAGGGGAGGTGGTGTGAGAAGGCGCGAGGGTAGGTGGTGTGAGGTGGTGCGGGGAGAGGCGGTTTGAGGAGGCCGGAGGAGTGGCGGTGTGAGAAGGCGCGAGGGGGGGTGGTGTGAGAAGGCGCGAGGGTAGGTGGTGTGAGGTGGTGTGGGGAGAGGCGGTTTGAGGAGGCACGAGAAAAGCATCCACGTGGAAGCTCGAGTAGCAGAGGGGAGAAGTGGGTGACCCCACGAGGGACCTCGATCGAGGAGTCCTTGCAAGCCCTGCCCCTTCTAGGACTTTTTTAGGCCTGAAAGCCTTCTTTATTCTGCATTTGTTCAGGTGTTGGATTTGCGCAGGTGTGCACTAATAGCCCGGACCCAATTCCACCACCACCTCCACCACCTACCAGCCCACCACCGCCACCACGTACCAGCCCCCCTCCGCCACCAACTCCCAGCCCCACCACTGGACCTCCACCCCCAACCCCCACTCCACCTCCGCCTCCACCATCACCTCCTAGCCCACCTCCACCATCACCACCTCTCAGCCCACCTCCACCTTCACCTCCTCCGCCAAACCCTAGCCCGCCTCCCCCGCCGAACCCCAGCCCACCTCCACCCCACCCATCAGCCCACCACCGCCACCACCCCCAGCCCACCACCGCCAACCCCCAGCCCACCACCGCCACCACCCCCCAGCCCGCCTCCACCATCGAAACCCCCTAGCCCGCCGCCGCCACCCCCGCCTCCACCGCCGCTACCGATCGCACTGTTTCCCCCGCCGCCGCCACCTCCCCCGTCCCCACCTCTCCTCCCCCGCCGCCGCCCCCAGGCCAAGTCTGCGTCGGCATTCTTGGGGTGAGTTCCGCCCCCCCCCCCGCCCCCCTCCCCCGAGGGAAAGGCATACCTTCGAAGGGCACGGCAGAACAGTAGATGGGAGAGTTAGGACCCTGAAGCTGCATTCGTTAGGTACACACTCTCTGCCAGAAGCTTCATGGCTCAGCAGTGGACCGACCGAGTTTCAGTTGAATCTTACTAATTGAATGGCATTGGAGTGCTTCAATGCTTTTCGAGTTTGTGTCCATTCTTGTTCACTAGAGTCCGGCCACTCGGTGTGATTGCCAGCTTTTGCATCGGATATATGGCATTGCGGGGACATATGCCATTGCGGCGATTTATGCCATTGCGGGGTTTTGCATCAGATATATGCCTTTGCGGGGATATATACCATTGCTGGTTTTGCGTCGGATATATGCCATTGCGGGGATATAAGCCATTGCTGGTTTTGCATCGGGTATATGCCATTGCGGGGATATATGCCGTTGCCAGGATGTATGCCTTTGGGGGGTTTTCCATCGGATATTTGCCATTCAATGTGTTTTCCGGGTGCTATTAAACGATCAGGCTACTCTTGGAGCTGGCCTGGCCATGGACAAGGTCATGTCCGAAAGGTTTCACTTCACAAAATTGAGCCTCTTGCTGCCCAAGATTTGAGCTGCTGCTGCTTGATACTATGCAGGGGCAAATTCACGCCTATCGATAAGTATCGGTCCGGAAACACATTTAGATACTTTGTTTTCGCTGTTTTTTATGTTTTTTTCCCTGGTATGTTTAACAACGACCCCTGGTGATGTAATTTTGATGTCCCTCCAGTGCGACGGAGTATGACTCAGCTACCTGCAGGGCAAGAGGGGTCCCTTCGGGTTGCCAGTCAATAGCGCCCAAGTTAAAGTACCGATCCAGACCGAGATGGTGTGCGTATTTGGGGGAGGGCCTGTGACAGGGCACGCGCCCCCCCCCCCCCCCACACACACACACCCACACACACACACACACACACACACACACACCCACACACACACACACACACACACACACACACACACACACACACACACACACACATACACACACACGCACGCGCACATGCATGTCTGCACCCACCCATGGCCACGCAAACTTGGTCAGGGCTACTGAAACGGTGTGTGGGGTACTGCCGCAGTGTGTTGCGTATGGAATTTTCCAAGTTCTCAGCTTCCCTCTGCGAGCCGTTCAGGGCATCTTCAACTGGACGACCAGCTTCTTGAACTCGATTTTTAACTTCTTCAATGGAGGATTCGGATAGGTCTCAGCCACACAGCTGCAGAGCGCTCTGGGTCGGTTCGTTTAAAGTGTCCCCCGGCCAAATCAGATTTCTTTCTTGCAAGGTAGTTGTCATGTAAAGACATAACCTTGTGTCCTCAACCATTTCTTCATATTTTCCTCTAGAGATCTTTCTATGTATATGCCCCCTCTGTGCCATCTTGAGGGCTCAAGCTCCGTTATCTGCACAAGGGCTTCCTTATCACCTGTAAGGCTGCTTTATGACCTTTAGAAAGGCCTATTTTCTGCTACTCAACGTATTAAATCTAGAGCATTTTCACCAGCATGAAGAGAATATGTCGGTATGTGTGACGCCGTGATCAAGCAGCCCTGCCGTTAAGGCGTCATGTTTGTGGAGCCTTAGCTTGATTTGCTTGAAGACCTCCGTGATCCATGTTCATGAATACTAAGAACGGTGGACAGGATGTGTCTAGATTATGAAGGTGCAGGACAAGTGTTCACTGGACTATGGTAGTCCGGAAGTATATATCTATTTTTCCCCAAGTTTCCTACGTAGGGGCTAGCCTCGAGTTATATTTTTGCCAATACTGTCCGGATTTGTTTTGTCCGTACGTTCGAGGCGAGCCCCTACGTTGCAGGGTGGAATACGGGCCTTGGGTAAGCAGCGCTGAATTTGTTTGTCCAAATTATGGTATTGATCCCGGTACCTCTGGGATAAACACCCGCACCCTTTTTTCCTAGTAAACTTGGGGTTGCTTGAAGTTGTCGTAAATACGGCATTGAGCAGGCCCTTTCTACGGTTCTTAATTACTGATGTAGCAAGGGGTGCGCCGTATATGGGGGTTTGAATTCGTCGCACAGCAGCAGGCAGCCCCTAATAAGGGTAACACCCTGTGAAGTGAGGGTTGCAGCTGCTCCTTCATAGTAGATACAGCAAGGGTCAGGCCTTGGTTAAAGGCGAAAGCGACATCGTGTACGCAGTATGCCTTAAAAGTTTTGTCGTGTACGCAGTACGCTTTATTACAAATTTATAATAGAGTAAGCTACGTAGCTGGCCTGCGGGAGGTTTGCCCCTGGCAATTGCTAGGGGGATTACTTTCTTGCTCGGGAAATACAGCTTCGTCGTAGATGCTGCGAACTCAGCCGTTGGAGCGTAAATGAAGTCGAATTTGTGTGGACTTGTGTCGAATTTGTGTGGACTTGTGTCGAATTTGTGTGGACTCGTGTCGAATTTGTGTGGACTTTCGGCCTAAGGTCCATCCTTTCCAGGTCGGGACATTCCCGGTCGTTTGGGCTCAACCGTGGCATGGTTGGAATTGCAATAGATACGCAAGAGCTTGCAATTGCCGAAAGGCGGCCCCTTATTAGATAACGCGGGGAAAGCTACGCCGCATAGCAGAAGAAAGCCAGTACAGCAGAAAAAAAGCCCGTGCGGCAGAAGAAAAGAGGCAGCAAAGCAGAAGAAAGGCCGTACATCAGATAGAATAAAGCCCGCATGCATGTCTCCGAGTATGCAGTTGGTGCCATAGCGTGATTGCCTAGGCACAAACCGCACCTAATGGGGGAGTTAGAAAAGAAGTTGTCAGCTAGCTGGAGTTGTAAGCAGCGGTGTAAGCATTGGCTGGCGTTTAGAGGAACCTGGAGTTGAAACAAATTTGTCCGTCTGGCAATGAACTGCATCCGCTAGATAGCCAAGTAGGAAGTTTGCAAACAGGGTTGGAGCTTTTACCTTGTCCCACACGACAGCTCTTTAGTTACGTAACGTATACGGTTAAAGCTTCATGGTGTGGCTTCCGCTCTGCCCCGTATTAAGGGGCTGCATTTTCGTCGTGCAGCGGAAGGGGCAACCTCCGTATGTGGAGGCTGCGTCAACACAAACAAGCCACATGTGCTTGTACAACCCTGATCAATTGGAACGGCTGCACGAAGAAGCTACATCCCTAACCAGCTAGTTACGGTTGTGCAGAAGACAGCTGTCTTCTAGAGGATTTGCACAAATGTGTTAGTTCTATCTCGCCGGTTATAACTATTTTGGTGGTAATTACCACCTAAATAGTGTTGCAGCTTCATCGTGCAGCAAGAGGGAGCCACCTGTTAGGGTATATATCGGTTCATCGTACTGCGCAGGTCGAGATCCCATACATACATCGGGCCTATATAGGCCCCAGCTAGGGCTTTTGCAACATGTGTACACTTCATTAAAGCTTGCCTGATCAGCTGATATCACTCATGAGTGATATGAGTGATAAGCTTGCAATTGCCTGATCAGGCAAGTGATGTATCCACCGTCGATGGTGGATCCACTGTGACAATGAAGTTGCTTTCAGATATTAAAGCAACTTCAGAGCAACTCTATAGCAACTCATAGCAACTCTAGCTAGAGCTTGCTTTGAAGGTTGAACCTCTCCGGAGCGCCATGCTTCGAAGCTCTGAAGTTTTGAAACTCGAGCTTTTCCTGAGCATGCTTTGAGATTCTGCTTGCGCGAGATTCATTAAGCTTATAAGCTTTGAAGCCTTGAGCTTCGCCGGGCCCGGGAGCAAGCACAAGCTTCGAAGTTTTGAGTTCAAAGCTTTGCTTCCTCTGGTGAAGATCTTCTCTAGAGCGGGTTGCGGACATTTGGTTCATTTTCATTTCTAAGAACGTTCTAAGTCATAGTAATGGTCACTTAGAACGTTCATAGTCACTTTCACGTCTAAGAACGCTCTTAGTCATAGTCATGGTCACTGAGAATGTTCATATATGACTAAGAACGTTCATTAAAGTAACTATATAGTGACTTTAATGTCTAAGAACGTCCTTAGTCATAGTCATGGTCACTTAAAACGTTCTTAGTCACTTTCATGTCTAAGAACGTTCGCGGGTTGACCACTTTTGAGGCAACTTCCAATTCAGAAGAAACGCTCTGGTTGAAAGCAGAACGTTCTCAACCCCGTTAATCCTCTCGGCCCCTCGTTGAGCGGCAATGGGGTCTTCTCGGCTGGATGCTCACGTGAGCATCACGTGGTGCACCTGCAGAGTATCCGCCCTTCGGGATATTTCCCTGCTAGTAAGCTCTTCCCAATATGTAAGTATATGCGTTTATAGTATACTTCCCTGTTGGGAGAGGGCTACCCTTCCCTTATTGCTTTAAAAATTTTAACGTATGAGGGAAGCTTCCTTATGCCTCCCTTCACTGAGGAGATACGTATCTCCTTAAGGATCCTCCTATACGCTCTCCTCTCCTTACGTATCTCCTATAAGCTTATACGTATAAGTATCCGTATACGTGTTGGGAGGGAGATATCGATAAGGTGAATATTTACCTTATCAGGACGATCTCATGTACCCTTACCGTAGTCGTACGTACCCCGACCTCATGCCTTACAAGGACAATCTTACTAATGTTGTGGTTGAGTTTTGACTCCCCTGTCAGACATCTCTACCAGGGGAGCAGTTCCAGGGGCATGATCTGGTGGTGCGGGCCACCAACGGGGAGGCTTATCCTTACATAGATTAATTCAGCATATGTTTAAAAAGTGAACACTTGCAGCATATGTCCCTGCACATGTACATATAAGCTTATATAAGCATATCTGTACCTATGCTTATATGCATTTAAATATATGCTTTTCAACTTATGTCTGATTAAGCATAAGCATAATGTGCTTATATGCACGTAAGTATATTAATTTGACATGTCTCTAGAGACATGTTAACTCAGCTGTTAACTCAGATGAAACTTCCTCTAGAATTTAGATAAGGTTATGAGAGCCATGAGCATTCATGAATAAAAGTATACTGAACAAATGGCTGCAAATACTTCGAGTAAACCCGTGGACATAATGCTAGCTTTCATCTTCACTGGGTGTAAAGAGGTATTGCTTATTGGGATAAAGGACGTAATTGCTAGATTCTGGTCCGTTCATGCACGATCATGGACTTTGATATAATGTAAGAGTTCAGGAAGGTTCTTAAGAAGGGTACACTTTACATGCTACGACGCAACAGATGATGCGCTCAACTGGGCTTAGGATGCCTTGAAGCAAATGGAACGGCAGTCAATCCGGTTGGGATTCGAATCCTTCGACTCATCCATTGGCTGGTTCCTTTCATTTGCTGGTATTCGCTTTGTTAATGCATAAGATAAGTTTTGCATGTAAAAACAAAGTGATACGATCAACAGTAAGCTTAAGCTTGGTTGTCGTCGTGCCACTTATAAGCAGGCAGATCATAATTAGGCAGATCTGTGGTTATTTCTTATAAGATGTGGTTAATGAATGATTAATTGACTGTTTACTATATTGCAGTCCTTATCAGCTGCTACCCTCAGGGTATAGGACCAGCCGATACGGTCACGCGTGAAAATCAATCAAACATACGTTTGGTGAGTCGGAAGGATAGAGGTCGGTTTGTGTCGTATGTTACCAGCACATACTTCCTGCAAGCAAGTAACGTAAGAATGATTGGCTACACTTAATGTGTCTGGATCATCCTTCATCACAAGTTAATCTTGGCAACGGCTTGCAGGTGAACGCTTAGACAGTCTCTGTGTTTGTAAGTCAATTCGGCTGGAATTGGTATCCTTCGACTCATCCGTTGGCGCGATCCTTTCATTTGCTTGCTATTGAGTACCCTATTGACTACCCAAATCTCCTGAAGACGTTGAATCCCTCTCTCTCTCACTCACTCTCTCTCTCTCTCTCTCTCTCCTCTCTCTCTCTCTCTCTCTCTCTCTCTCTCTTCTCTCTCTCTCTCTTCTCTCTCTCTCTCTCCTCTCTCTCTCTCTCTCTCTCTCTCTCTCCTCCCTCTCCCTCTCTCCTCCTCTCTCTCTCTCCTCTCTCTCCTCTCTCTCTCCTCTCTCTCTCTCTCTCCTCTCTCTCCTCTCTTCTCTCTCTCCTCTCTCTCCTCCCCCCTCCCTCTCTCTCTCTCTCTCTCTCTCTCTCTCCTCTCCCCCCCCCCCCCCCCCCCCCCCCCCCCCCCCCCCCCCCTCTCCTCCCTCTCTCTCCCTCCTCTCTCTCTCTCTCCTCTCTCTCTCTCCTCCTCTCCCCCTCTCTCTCTCTCTCCCTCTCTCCCTCTTTTTTTTTTTTTTTTTTTTTTTTTTTTTTTTTTTTTTTTTTTTTTCGTGTCCCCCTGCATCTGTGCGTGCTCATGCGTATAGTTAAACTAACTAGTCCTCCCTTTTCCCATACCCGGAAGGCTGGCTATCTTATCAGAGCATCTTCCTTCCTTGGTTTCATGCAGCATCAATCTTTTGGCTCTTGGGACGTACATGGAAGCGCAGGAGAACCCACCGGGTACCCGCACTCCCTGGGTACTACACGACAGGGTGGGTAGTACCCAGCGGGTACCCGTGCGAGTGATCCGGTTCAACTGGATGAGGCAAGCTTGCCCGTTGATAACACGGAGTCTTACCAGGACTGGAATCTGCGCTACATCGAAATTTCTATCATCGTCAACCAGATAAGCTGGTCGTAGTTGTGGTGATGCACTCCCTATCTTAATTCAGAGGCAACGCGGCACTCCGACGCGGAGATTGCCTCGGCCTTGGTCAGCGTTGCGGCGCCTGAGGTACAGCGCTTCGTCTGAAAATACTACAAACGGTCTTAGAAATTCCTTGATTATCCTTCCAGAACAGGTTCCTGGTTCTCCCTTCACGTGGTATACTTGGTCGGATGTGATGGCCTAAAGTCCGGCGGCGGACAAATGCGAGTTGCTGGTGCCTTAATGTACTAAATCATGCATTCATGTGGTATAATGCACTTGTATGTAATGCGCACCAGTTTCGACCCAGCTTGGTCGTATTGTTTGATTGGGTCGAAATTTTGGATCCGAAGCTAGGCTGGTCAAGTTAGATAGACCTAGTTCAACTCGAGAGTTCTTGGCGTTTTTTAAGCTATCATTTTTTGTTTTGCGTTGTAAAACGCTTATTTTGACAATGTACAGCGTTGTCTAGTAGAGTTCGCGGATTGATTCGTCGCCCGGCCGATGGGAGCTAAACGTGCCGGTTCAGGGCAAGCCTTATTACGGGAAGAAAGCCTGTCACTCATCCTAACGGCTAAAGATGTCCCGACTCGTTTTTTCTTGTTCGCAAGAGACAAAAAGGTTTTGTGCAGAACCAAGCTGTACCCCAGGTCGATTGCTTTCGAGAAGATAACAGTGCGCAGAGGGAGGCTTGTTCACCGTGCAAGTGAAAGGTCTTCAACCGTTACCTAAGTTTTCCATTACAAATTATGGCGCAGGGTTGGAGAAGTCGGGAAAGAGGAGAGGGCCGCAAGGTTTGTGGCTATGCAGGGCCGCTCAGCTTCTCTTGCAGTTGCATTGGCATGTACGCTGGCAGTCCAGCTGGTAATTCCTGACCAACCCTACCAAACATGAATCCTCTCTATTTGGTTTTGTTCCTGTAGCTTGGAAGGGGAAGCGGTGCTGAGGCACGAAAGGGGTGGAGGACAAGAAAAGTAAGATGGGACACAGGATGGGATGAGGGAGGCAGAGAAGGCAGAAGGGAGAGGGAGGAAGCTGGGTGGGGGAGGAGGAGGAGCAGGAGCACATCAGAAGAAGTAAAGACTATTGACTCATTTTTTCTCTTTCGGAGATTCAAACTGTCCCAAGTGTGGTGGCCTGCAAATTTTATTTTCCTGTGACTTCCTTTGGTCAGCAGCAGCAGTGCAACAGAGCAGACACACACTGACACACACAGACACATGCACACACACAGACACACACAGACACACACACACACACACACACACACACACACACACACACACACACACACACACACACACACACACACACAGGGTGCAGGTGGATGCAAACCAAAAAAAGGGTGAGAGAGTCCTCGGACCCCACGATCCAAAACAGGACAGGTCGCGATTGGGTTGGACTGAGGGAGCTCCTGCATTTGGGGCCCGGGGGGGGGGGGGGGGTCCCCGGCTCGTCAGTTGAGGGCTCGATCCCTGAGGTGACCGGCCAGCAAAGGGTTGGGGTGAGGGAGGTTCTGCATTGGGGGCCCCTCCTCCCGGGAAGTAGGTTGAGCTCTCGATCCCCAACACGACAGACCGCTGACAGAGCAGCAATGACAGACCATCAATAACAGATCATCAATGACAGACCATCAATGACAGATCATCAATGACAGATCATCAATGACAGATAATGACAGACCATCAATGACGGAACATCAATGACAGACCAGCAATGGATTGGACTGAGAGAGAGAGCCTGCATCGGGGACCCTCCTCCGGGGAAGTCAGGTGAGCGATCGATCCCCAACACGAGACAGGCAGCCAATGGGTTGGACTGAGAGAGAGCCTGCATTTGGGGGGGGGGGGGTCAGGCACCGGGGATGGCAGGCGGAAAGCGGGGCCGGCCGGCGTACGGGACGCCGAAATCCGGCGCCGGGAACCGAAGGCTCATTGTGGTAGATGGGTCCCCATCCCCCCCGCCAGAGGTCTTTTTCCCCCCGTCCCCCCCGCCGGGGGACGATGGCTTGGTCTGGCTTCCCCCCCCACCTCCCCCGTTCTCCCCGCCGCCGCCGCCAGACAGTGACTTCTGTGGTGCCCAGGGTTTCCAACCAGACTGCGCCAACTGCAATGCAGCTTGCTTTTCCCCCCCAGAATTAGGGGGCTGCCCGGGGACCACTGTGCCAAACTGCAAATACGTTGGAGTAAACTGCTGCGCGCAAATTGATCTACCGAACGCGTGCCCGTTCCCCGGCTTGGTA
>KV908342.1:175156-190156 GCA_002005505.1 Botryococcus braunii | reverse complement strand
ATGGGTGCTTCCCTATATTCGAAGGGTATCTGTCCCTTGAAATATATATTTTAAAGGATATATTGGAAATTTCCAATATGTGCTTCCCAATATGTAAGTGTATGCGTTCATACATGTGCGAAACGTACATGTAACGGAATGGTTTCTACCCTTCCCTTATTACTTTTAAAGTTAAGAATTATACGTAGATTTACGTATAATTTACCTTGGTTTCGTAGTCTGCAAACTGAGTAGTTACTCAGTTTATAAATGCGATTAGAATAGGCTTCACTCTTAATTTTAAACCCCGGCGTGCAGATCTGGACGTGCTGCGTTTTTCAATCCCCGGGGTACCGGGACAAACGCCATATGTAGGATCGCATAACTACATACATAGCGGTACCTATATAGGTAACTGCTCTGACGAACCAACCCCATTGACGCCGGAAGGTGCTTTGTACCTGTCCGGACATCTTCTTGCAAGTCCAACTGGACATTGTTGGACATCGAGTTGAGGGTTCAGAAACACTTGTCCGCCCTGGAATTTTTTTTAATTAAAATGATAACTGTTTCTTGAGGACAGATGCGAATGAGCTCATGGGCAAGACAGCTTCCTGTCCCTCGCGACAACATACCACTAGCGGATTTACAGGTGCATACACATGCATGCACGGATACATGTATCTGCAGGACAGTGCTTATACATAGTCACGTGCTAATCTGGATAAAGTGAGCATACAGGCAGGTACAGCTGCTTTCAAGTGCAGCGTGTGATTGAAGGTACACCACGTCCTAGGCTAGGTGGACCTTCAAGCGCAGGCTGCGCTTGACAGCAGCTGTACCGCTAGAGGACCAGTGTTTGCAAAAATACGTAGTTACGTGAGTCGCGTAGGGGCTTCGCATGGTTGGGCTCTCTTTTGTAACATCCCTTCATCTGTGTGGCCACATGCATTAAAGGAAGGTCGGCAAGAGAACCCTAGAACCTGCAGGTACAGGTACAAGTTTGGACGTAGCAGCAGGTATCTACAGAATACGTAACAGCATGTACCAACAGAATACGTAACATCATGTACCAACAGAATACGTATCAGCATGTACCAACACACTACGTAACAGCATGTAGCAAACAAAATACGTAATTTACGGTCAGGACATGCTTCAATTTTATGTTAAAATTGGTGAAGCAATGCCCGAGGTTTGGGAGAAATGTTGGGAACGACATCGAAATGCCTCGAAAATGAAGGCGCCTTTGAGACACCTCCAACGCGTACACGCGCTGGCGGATGTTGCTGGGAACGTTTATTAAACCAAAACGTTTATTAAACCAAAACAGCTCTCGCAATGGATCTGGTGCAAGATGCCAGGACTGAAAACACATTGAGGCTGTGGCTCTAGAAGGAAGGAGGTAGATATTACAAGCAGAACCAGGCATTATGGCTGAAGGGATGACGATAGGATTCTAGAGACCAAATGTCTCTGAGGGTGCATCAGACACGTGCACGTGAGAACCACTCGCTTCCAACATTGAAAGAATAGCAGTACTCTGTGCAGACGTATACATAGAGGATATTGCAAGGTCGTGTCCCACAGCCAGTTTCGCGATGCCAAGTGATTGGCAATCCCTAACCCAGGGCAATTTCGAAGTGCCACCAGTGTAACTTCAAAGTCAAGCAAGATATATTGCCTGCACACTCCACTCAGAGCGGCAACGGCGCCAGTCGCCGTATTACCTAAGGTCAGAACATTGCCTGCAAAGATCCTATGACATTAAGGTACCAATTATGTACACAATACCGGTATTATATGTGTACGTTACTCTAACGGTGCACACTTCAATGCATAAACGCAACATAAGAGTAGGTTTACGTAAACCTATAGGTATACCGTGGCTGGCATTTTTGCCCGCAAGCAAAACCATTATCAAACCACCATCAACATAAATCATAGGCAATCCTTAAAGGTGGTGGGCAGGACTAGTTACCGCCCGGCCTCAACCCTGGGCGACCAACTAGGCCTTCAATGTGACTGTGCTCCTTATCTTCTCGTGATTTGTCCATCAGATCTGGAATCGCCCCTAACCAACCAATTAATCAACCAACCAAGCAAACAACTGGTTGGTTGGTTGATCAAGACCAATCAGATCAACCAATCAGCCAATCAGATACAGCAACAGTACACTATGACGAACTACGTTATGTGCTCCAACTGACGTGTCGATACATGCACAATGACCTTTAGGTGATACCCGTACCGGCCTTGTCTACTGGTAAAGGATTGAGGCAACGTTGCCTATTGTATCCTAGTACGCTATATACTAGAATCCTTCTCAACTAACACTGCTAGTACTACTCAAGCCACACTAGCAGGTCCTTCTAGATTGCCACGATTGTGTTGCAACGGCATTGTCATTTTAATGGACTGTGGAAGATTGGGTAAATAACGGCCCAAGAACTATAGCACTAGCTAGTTCTGGCCCGAATACGAACGCCCAATTACGCTGCCTGGTGCGAGCAGCTGCCTTGCCACTGTGCACATGTGCACAGCATCATGCATGTCCTCAAATTACAATGACATCGATGCGGGTCCTCAAATTTCAATGACATCGATTCGACGCTTTGTAAAGCTACGAACACAAGCACTATGCATCCTGACTACGTAGTCAGTCAAGACGGTCTGGTAAATAATTACCCGCCCGTTCCAAGAGTCCATATCTGATACGTCTGATCAGACGTGGATCCATAATGGACGCTTTCATGAACGCCGATCCGAATCTGAACCGGTGGACGAGGGACTACAAAATTGAAAACTTAGAGAGTGGACGGGGCATTTAGTTACATTAATGCCCCGTCCACTCTCTAAGTTTGCATGGCATGTTTACATGTATAGCCCGTTACGTAATTACGGGACACAGAATCCTAGATATAACACGAGCAGGGTTGAGCAGTGATCGATTCAACTGAGCTGAGCTCTAAGAACGAGGTGGATGATCGATCAAACACACCTAGAAGAAGGCGGAGATTCCTAAAACATTTTGGCAACCCTTTAAATTGACAATTGTCAATTTAAAACAGGGAGTATGGACAGGGCATTGAAGTATCTATATAGCTCTATTACTTACGGGACGCAGAATCCTAGATATAACACGCGCATAGTTGAGCAATGTGAGCGATTCGTGTAAGCTTCTGAGTTTGGCGTTCCCTGTATGACCCGGGCACGAAGGGTGATTAGCTCGTCGGCACTCTTGTTGTGTGTAGGAGAACAAGCAGTGACCGAATATGAATGAGGACTTGATAGGCAACAGTCAAGAGATAAGCACCCGAAGTGCCTTTAATGTCCCAATCAAGTCTTTACAATGCTACTTGCTTTCTCTCATCACATCATAACCCAAACTACTTAATCTACGCAACTACCGATAGTCTGCATTATTAGTGTTCAATGAGCAAAAGCATTAGCACCAACTTAATAACATTATCTAGACCTCTTCCTAACCAATGGTCAATGAGGCTTCTGTCACTCAACGTCAGATTACCTGTATGACCCGGGCACGAAGGGTGATTAGCTCGTCGGCACTCTTGTTGTGTGTAGGAGAACAAGCAGTGACCGAATATGAATGAGGACTTGATAGGCAACAGTCAAGAGATAAGAACCCGAAGTGCCTTTAATGTCCCAATCAAGTGCCTCGCCCTTGCACGCCGGCGTCATAAATCCTTTCAAGCAAACCGTGTCCAATTACCTCATTCTCCCTACTCTATGTGAGATTGATCTAGATTGATTTTGGCAGAACTCCTAGGTTCTGCCACCTATTACTCATTCTAATGAATGTTCCCGCTAGTTAATCCGAGTTGATCTGGCCACTATTACTCTTCTGAGGGAAAGGCACCAAAATGTTCTTTCACTTTTATAACAATTCGCCCGAGCTGAGCTCTAAGAACCAGGTGGACACACACCTTCAGAAGGTGAGATTCCAAAACATTTTGGCAGCCATATGTATTGAAAACAGGGGGTATGGACGCGGCATTTTTGTATCAGTATAGCGCTAATACTTGCGGGAGTCAAAATCCTAGATGTAGCACGTGCAGAGTTGAGCAGTATGAGAGATTGGGATGAGCTGACCTCTAAGGTGGTGGATGATCTATTAAAGACACCTCGAAAGAGGTGGAGATCCAGGTATAAACTAAAAATTTAGGAAAAACGCTAGCCCCTTGTGGGGAATTGACAGGCCAGGAAAGGACCTAGGGGGAGGGCTGCTGACCATTGAGTTTCTAGGGTAAGCATATCTGCTTATAAGGGTAAGCATATCTGCTTATAAGGGTAAGCATATCTGCTTATAAGGGCAAGCATATCTGCTTGTAAGGGCAAGCGTATCTGGTTATAATTATCCTTGAAATCTCACCCCCATCTGCTTACCGGGAAGATTCGACTTCCAAGTAAGCGCTAACGGCTGATTTTCCACACGAACACAGGTTTCGGAACTGTCTGATTTTGGAGAAATCCACTAGCTTACCCGGGCAGGCCTAGCTAGGAGGGAGGACGACATCATCAAGGGCTTAACACAAAAAATGCGGGAATACGCGTCAACTTGTAGCATCCCACCAAGCGTTCCATCTGCAACCTCCATGGGATGCGTTAACGTCTTGTGACACATCCACGTGGTTAATCACATGGTTAAGACATTTACACATCCAATGCAGGTTTTCAGATGGAACGCCCTCTGGCAGAACTCGTTCTAGAATCAGATCTGCCGTGCAGTTCTCCCACATTTGTTCGGTGGACAAGTCAGATGGAACGCTGGGTTTGTACAACATGTTCAGTAGGGGTGGTGACATGACACGTGTACACCAGGGGTGGTGACATGACACAGACTGTGCTAACGAGAAACACCTCCACAACATATCCACGATATGCAGATATGTACACAACCTTGCACGTTTTGTAATAGATCCGAAGTTGCTAATTAGCAACTCATAATTTAGTTGTAAGGAAGGACAACCATGATCAGGACAGATTGCACGCGGTGAAATGCATGCTGAAGGGCGTACGAATTCCCTTGTGCGCCCTTCAGCATGCATGTTAACACGTGCAATCTGTCATGATCAAGGGAGTTCGCGCGCTGATGCAGAACTCGCACATGAACAAGCGGAGCCTGAAACCCCAGAGCCACTGCAGTGCATTGGATCTACCCCACGAATACTGGGGAGAACGATTCAGAACCAATAACGGAGAACGATTCAGAACCAATAACGGAGAACGATTCAGAACCAATAACGGGACGGCTGGCGTGGGAAGCCCTTCCGGCACCGGGGAGGGCGGGGGGGTGGGGGGAGCTTGAAGCCGCACCCAAAATAAAAGCATCCATTATGTAACCTGGAAACATTGCCTGATTGGAAACCACATACGGAAGGCTTGCTTGATTCCTTTGGCTAACGAAGCCTGCAGAGTCCACCCAAAAGTGTGTGAGATACCAGCATGGATGAGGCTAACTCTGTAGACCTAAATTTTCAGACCTGGGGGTCATCTACTTTGCTCACATCTGCTTTGCCCGTGGACCCCTCATGAATCAATCAAAAATCGATGATATCTTACGGTATCTTGTCACGCGTTAGGAACGCTCTGCAACACATTTGGCACAGCCCTCTCAGCCACACTCACCAAGCTAGCCGGAAGCAGGAAGTTGCTGACAAGATTCATTGTGGTGTCAAACCTTGAATTCCAGAGATCTTGGCAGGTATGCCTTAAAACACGATTATCAAATAGTATGTACCTGATTGCTTATTAGAATCAACAATCCATACATTCGCCTCCCCTCCCATCCTACCCCACTCCCTTCACCGCTCCCCGCCCCCCTCCCCGCCCTCTCTATCTGCATGTGTGTGTGTGTGTGTGTGTGTGTGTGTGTGTGTGTGTGTGTGTGTGTGTGTGTGTGTGTGTGTGTGTGTGTGTGTGTGTGTGTGTGTGGGTGTGTGTGTGTGTGTGTGTGTGTGTGTTGGGGGGGAGGGGAGAGTGGGCCCCGGTGGTACCCCAAACTCGAAAATCACAGCTCTCACATTCCCGTTCACCATCTTCAATGCCCTGCAGGCAGGTTATCTTCATTGGGATGGAGATCGCATCTTACCAAACTGTGACAAACGATGGCAGATCTTCCGCATACTTGCAGTTCCACATGTGTAGAGCTGCCAGTGCGCGCCGCGCAACTTCCGTAACGTCCCGCAAGTCTTCCTGGCAAAGATGATGAACCGTATGTACCCTTCTAGTGACGGGCTTCGTGGTCTGAGGTCGCCACATCACAAAATTCCTATATTTCTCCGGCAACCTCTTGGGTGCCTTCCGGGGCCTCTTCGGCGGCCTCCAGGCCCACTTCGCCCGCCTTTCGGCTTTTGCGACAGCCTGGCAAATCCAATGAATTAGGCCGATAAAGGCCACAATCCGCTCGCGGCATTCACAGGCGAAATGGAAAACCAGCTGTTCCCCCTGAGCATAGAGTATATATAAATAGTCATCCAGAATGATTTCCATTCCTGCTCCACCCTTCCCAGTCCGCATCCGTCCCGCCACGCACCGTCTCTCCCTTGGGCCCTGGAACTCCCAGGACCCCGCGGGCACGTGCACGACATCATCCACCAGTGTTCCTCCACTTAAGCACAGCGCCTCCGCTACGTATCGAATATCCGTTCCTTCCTCAAATTCTTGAGGGGGTTCATCAGCGGCACCTGTGGCGCCCCACGATCTCAGCAGTCGAGGGCGACGCGCTAAGAATTCCCCAAGCAAGGAGATCCAAGCGACCCCGAACATTGCCGTGGCGCTGTCCCTGATGTATGTTACATCCGAGGCCGCGCAGAGCAGGTAATCACTCCTCGCGCTGCTGCAGGTGGCGCCTAACCTGGCCAGGTCGGCGAGCGACAGCATGCCGAGTTCACGCAGCCAACTTTGACCAGGCGCCCAGTGCTGGAGCTTCCCGCATCCGCTGTCATGCGCATTCGTGCCTGGCGGGTCCCTATCCAGCTTGCGAGGGCGATTTGGCTCTGCCGTGCACCCCCGTCCCGCCAGGGACTTCAAATAAAGAGAGAAAGGATAGACTTACCCTCCCTCCTCCTCCCTTTCCCCCCCCCTCTCCCCCCCTCTCCCCCCCCCTCTCTCTCTCTCTCTCTCTCTCTCTCTCTCTCTCTCTCTCTCTCTCTCTCTCTCTCTCTCTCTCTCTCTCTCTCTCTCTCTCTCTCTCTCTCTCTCTCTCTCTCTCTCTCTCTCTCTCTCCCCCTCCCCCCTCCCCTCCCCCCTCCCTCCCCCCTCCCCTTCCCCCCCCCCCCCCCTCTCTCTCTCTCTCTCTCTCTCTCTCTCTCTCTCTCTCTCTCTCTCTCTCTCTCTCTCTCTCTCTCTCTCTCTCTCTCTCTCTCTCTCCCTCTCTCTCTCTCTCTCTCCCTCCCTCCCTCCCTCCCTCCCTCCCTCCCTCCCTCCCTCCCCCTCCCCTCCCTCCCTCCCTCCCTTCCCTCCTCCCTCCCTCCCTCCCTCCCTCTCTCTCGTACGCGCCCAGGCGAGCCGCAGAGCGCGCATCTCCTGGGTCCAAAGCAGCGCTCTGCAAAACGCTTTGCCCCATTCGTCCTCACAGTCTGCCTCCGGCACTCCCTCCTTGAAAGCGGTCTTCGAACCGCTTGGCCCATCGCCCCTCATAGTTCAATATAAAGAGTGAAGCCTATCCTCCCGCACTCCTAGGCCAAAAGTGCTCTGGGTGATGATTTGCCCACTGAGGCTGGCACTGCGTGATGTGGGTGTGCTGCTGGTTTGGATGGCGTCACGTCCGAGAATCCGGCAGAAATGTGTTGTACCATGAGCAATCCCTCGCGCGCTTTGTCATTGACTACCCCTGAACCAGAATCCCCTGGCCTCCTGGCTGGCCACGGCGGTTCAGGGGTAGTCGGTGAAAAAAGTGCGCGCAGTAGAACACATTCAACCGGTTTCTAAGGCACGACGACATACAAATCCGCATCTCACCCACCTCACCCGGCCCCAGTCTCGGTGGTCAAAGCAGCACCCAGAGCACTTTCGACACAGGAGTGCTGCCGGCAAACTGTGAGGGTAGATGGGCCGATCGTTTCGCAGAGCGTTCTCGAGTGGGGAGTGCCAGAGGCAACTGTGACAGTCAGTGGGGCCCCATAATTGGGCCTGCCTCGTGCCTGTCAAACATACCTTTTCTGAGCTTCGCAGAGCGCTGTTGTAAACGCTCGTTACTCCTTTAAGGAGCTTCTGTAAGTCCGCATCTACCAGCTCATCGTTGTAATACTCGGTAAGGTATCGGTCCTGGCCATGCACAAATAGCTCGTAACACAAGACAAATTCTTAACAACTGTACAATTCATCTAGGTAACAGACAGAAGCCAGATTAGTATTTCAAAAAACAAATAAATAACGAACCTATTCTGTACGTGCAGGAGAAATTTGAAGGCCGGTTTGGGGGGGGGGGGAGGTAAATAAGCGGGACCGATCTGGATCTAGATGTGTAGAAAGAAAGGATGCTGGAGGCGCTAGAGAGACCGAAAAACATGTCTTATGAGGTTTTGGGCCCTTTTCTCTCACGCACACACACACGCACACGCACACGCACACGCAAACGCGCGCACACACACACACACACACACACACACACACACACACACACACACACACACACACACACACACACACACACACACGGCAATGTGCAAAATGGCAAAGGATATTGTGCAAACCTTGATTTCCTCAAGTAGATCTTTGACTAACTCAAGCGGATCATCCTGCAGAAGCCCGACGCATGAAAGTGTAAATCAAGCAATTTCTTTCTAGCAACATCAAGTCTGATTTCAACTGAATTGCTGTCAAGCTGTCCCACAGCTTCAACCAAATCCCCAGGGTGATGGAGAGGTGCACTTTCTGTGATGGAATGTAGGGATTTCCCGGCATTTCTGGACATTTCCCTTACCCCCTAGCCTAGGCGCACATGTGGCGCACATGTCGTACGAGCAACGCGAGTACGCACGTGCCTAGCGTCTAGCCTTGGCTTCCTAGCCGTCGAATTCCATTGGATAGTTATGGACGTTACTCTCATAGTAGGATTCTAGGATATTTTCTAGATACTATTGTAGAGGTTTGGTGGACTAGTGCGCTACCATTGGAGGAATGTGAACACACGATCACGAACCACGGAAGGAACGGATAGAGACGTAAGCCACGGGAAGACACGCACTCAGGTAATTTGGAAGCTTAGTAGACCACAAGTAGGGAGTGGAAGCTCCGTGAGGTGGGGGTTACTTGTAATTGGAAAGAGCGTCCAACTTGTCGGCCATCCGGCCTTGTCTCTCTCTCTCTCACAACTTGGAAATTCTCTCTAACTTGTGCATTCTACGACATCTGGTATCGGCGAGATGCCGAGTTGTTCTCTGCAAGTCTTTCGCGTGGTGGAAGGAGGAAAGTCGTAGGAGGGAGATCGTTCGATGGAAGGTCCTAACTCTCATATGTGGGCCGTAGATGTCACCGCCCTCTTCTGGGAAGTTTAAAAACCTTTCTTAGGAAGAAAGAGAATTTTTGGAAGCGTTGGAAAGCTCAGGGGAGCTGGTAGAGGACTTGATGGAGGGGGCATCTCGCGATCCGTCGCCCGCTCCGTCCACACCAAAGACAAAGAAGATCAACTTGACCAAGGAAATAAAGGAGCAGTTATTTTTGGAATTTAAGGAACAGCTTCTTGCCGAAAGGCAAGTTGGAGGGGATGGGGTGGAGGAGACTCCTCGCCCTAGTGGACAAGTAAGAGCAACTCCTCCTTCTTTGTTTTCGGGAAAGAGGGGATCTTTTTGCTATTTTGCAAGGAAGTTGGAAGGCTATGCAAAACTAACCAATGTGCCTGCAGGAAAGTGGGTGGCCTTGGGAGTGCACTTGATGGAAGAAAGACCCACAAAAGTTTGGGACACACATGTAAGGAAACTAGAAAAGGAAGGGATACATGAGCATACATTGGAATGGAAGGATTTTAAAACTTTTATGGTTAAAAGATATGATTCCACAGACACAGTGGCCATTGCCAGGGCAAAATTAGACAAAGTCTTTCAAGGAATTGAGACTGTGGAGAGATATATTGAAAGATTTATGTCTCTCTTAGCAGATGTAGAGGTTGACTATCAAATAGCCATGCAAGACCAGTTACATCTTTTTACCAAGGGTCTTAATACTCCTCTCAAACTTGCATGCACTGTGAACCCTGCAACAGGCAGTCCTTTCACTGATCTGGAAGACATTTGCACTTATGTTGTTAAATATGAGGCAAGTCTCAAAAGCACATATGTGGATGCACACGGACCCAAGAGGAAGAGGGTCTACACCCAGACACCTCAAGTGGCAGCAGGAGTGGTGGAACTTCAACAGCCCCCTGCACCACCTTCCTTGGGTTTGGTGGGAGCACCCCCTTTTGGGTCCCGGAGAAAAATTGATTCCAGAACCTCTATTCCAAAGGATAGGGAATGCTATTTTTGTCATAAACTAGGCCACGAGTCATGGCAGTGTGTTGCTAAAAAGCAATATCTAGCTGCCAAAGCTCAAGCTAGTGGGCACACCCCATCAAATTTTCAGCCTGGATTCTATCCGAGGCAAGGAAACAATCAACCAGTGGCAGCACCACTGCAAGGTGTTCCACCTCCCTCACACATTGGGCCTAAGGGATTTAACAAGGGAAAACATTGGAAAGGGAAAGGGAAGGGCAAGGGCCCTAAACAAGATTAGTCATGAATGAAATTTGTTTTTCATATTTAACTTTTCTTGTTCAGAAGTCCTTGGGAAGTTGGAATACACCTCTGATTGTTCCTGGCAAACACAAAGCTGAGACTTGTATTGAATCTTTTCTTGCTGAACGAAAAGAAAATTCACAAGTCAGTGCATGCTTTGTGATAGGCCAGAAGGTGTGGAAAAGTAGGAGTTTCTTTTTGCGGTTACGCTCTCGCGCAAACCTGAAAATTCTTGCTAGGGGCTCAAAAGGGGAATGCTTTTCTTTTCAAGGGCAGCAATGTACATTTCCTTTTTCCTTTGTTTTAGCTTATGCAGCACCCAAAGCATCTTGTCAGTTGGGTTCAACGTCAAGTGCTGCACCTCTTAACCTCACATTTCCTGTCATGACAAGGGGACAACAATGTAAAGCTTTAATGGACACCGGGGCCACACACTCTTTTGTCCGGGCAAAAGTTTTGCAAGGTTTGAGGTATAACAAGAGGACTTCACCCGTCACACTTGCTGATGGGACAGTAACACACACAAATGGGAAAGTGGATTTGAGTGTCCGGTTTGCTCCAGCTATCATTACGAGACACTCCTTTCTTGTGTGTGACTCAATAATGGAAGGAATTGACATTATTTTGGGACAGGATTGGCTAGCACCACGACATGCTAATGTTAATGTGAGAGCTGGCAAGGCTCATATTAGACACAATAACAAATGGGTCTTGTTAAACAAACATGGCAAAGGCTTGGGAAAGAAGTTGGGATGGGGAATCAAATTAGGAAACACCAGGAAAGGGAAACGGGATCATTGGAAAACCTGCTTGTTCAATGTCATGGCCAAGGATGAACATGTTGGTTGGGATGAACAAGAAGAGATGCCACCTTTGGTGGACATGGACGACCCCTCGACGGAGTCATCCGGGACTTCTTTACACAACTCTGCGCCGGGGGATACCTCGGGCACGGCCCCGGATATGGAGAGTTGCCTAGAAGTGGAGAAGGAAGTGGAAGAGGAAGAGGAAAGGGAAGAGGAAAAGGAAGAGGAAGAGGGAGAATCCGAGGTCACCACGGGTAAGCCTTCGGACCCTCTAGAGGAAATTTGTGCTAAAAAGCCTGAGCGGCTAGCACACTTGCTCCGGGAGTACAAGGACATTTTTCCAAATGGGCTACCAGGACTACCCCCACACCGACAAGTCTATCACACTATTAATGTGCAGGAAGGAATAACTCCTCCAAACCGTCCTGCTTACCGCTTGTCCGTGGAAGAAACTGAGGAATGTGAGCGAACTGTGGATGAACTACTTTCTAAGGGACACATACGCCCCTCATGTTCACCATATGCTTCACCGGTCTTGTTTGTGAGGAAGAAGGAGGGCACATACCGAATGGTTATAGACTACAGGGCATTAAATAAAATCACCATTCATGATAGGTACCCTCTCCCTCGCATAGACGACTTGCTTGATAAACTTAAAGGTGCTAAGATTTTCTCAAGTTTGGACCTCCTCAGTGGTTATCATCAAGTAAGGCTAAAGGAGGAAGACATTCCTAAAACAGCGTTTCGTACACCCTTTGGGCTGTATGAGTTCTTAGTGCTTCCTTTTGGACTCACCAACGCCCCCGCTACCTTTCAACGCCTAATGAATGAAATCTTTCATGATTTCATAAGGGAAGGGTTTGTGGTAGTGTACCTTGACGATGTTCTAATTTTCAGTCGGGATGAAGAGGAGCATTATGCTCATCTTCGGAAGGTGTTCCAACGCCTTCGGGAAAAGGAATTGTTTGCAAAACTTGCCAAATGTGAATTCTTATGCTCAGAACTCAAATACCTCGGGCATATCATTGGCAAGGATGGACTGAAAGTGGACCCCCAAAAGGTGGAGGTAGTCAAGGATTGGCCCACACCCCAAAACGTCACCGACGTGCGTAGATTTTTGGGGCTTGCAAATTATTTTCGAAAATTTATTCAGGGGTTCAGCTCACTTGCTGCTCCTTTGACTAAACTGTCCAGTAGCAAAAGTTCTTGGACTTGGGGAAAGGAGCAAGATGAGGCCCTTGCGGCTCTCAAGGATGCATTAATACAGGCACCCATACTATCACTGCCAGACCTTCGTAAACCCTTCCAGGTAATTTGTGATGCGAGTGATTTTGGGGTTGGCGCTGTACTATTGCAGGAAGGTCGAGTCATTGCTTATTACAGTAAGAAGCTCAATAGTGCAGAAAGGAACTATTCTGCAACTGAGAGGGAGTTACTTGCTGTAGTGTATGCCTTGACTGAATGGAGATGTTATGTCCTAGGGAAACAAGTCACTGTCACCACAGACCATAAGTGTAACACTTTTCTTCAGCAACATGTTGGTTTAAGCCCTCGGAGGGCACGGTGGGCTGAGAAGTTGCAGGAGTTCAACATTCTTTGGGTTTGGGAGCCTGGAAAGACTAACGTTGCGGATGCGTTGTCCAGGAACCCAGTCCTCCAGGGACAGCTCCAGGGACAACAGCAGCGCAACGTCTCCACGGAGCCCAACCCCGGGAAGGGGACCAATGCAACCTCGATGGATGGGGACGGGAGGGCCCGCTCGGGCTCCATCACCCTCGGGTCTGACGGGTGTGACACCTTCTTGGAATTGTTGAAGGGTGCTTACGCACATGATTCGTGGTTGGGAACAAGGGCAAATAGGAGAAAAGTTCACTTTACGGACGGGGTTTGGGAATTTGGAAGGGAGGGAAGAAAATATGTGCCTGCATTTTATGAAGTCCGGGATAAGGAAGGTCCAGTTGCTAGGAATCTGCGGCAGGACATATTGAAAGCTTTGCATGAACCTCCGACTGTTGGTCATCCAGGCTTTGCGAAGATGTATGATCTAGTGAAGCGGGACTGGTGGTGGCCGGGAATGGCGGAGGATGTGCGGGAGTATGTGAAGTATTGTGATTCATGCCAGCGGGTGAAGGCCTCAAACCAGTTACCCGCAGGACTCTTACACCCTTTACAAATCCCCACAAGGAAATGGCAAAGCATCTCAATGGATTTCATCACGGGACTGCCTAAAAGCAAACACGGGCATAACGCAATATGGGTAGTGGTTGACAGGTTGAGCAAATGTGCCCACTTTGCCCCTACCACTACCAATGCAGATGCTTATGAAGTTGCTGTTCTGATGAGGGATAAAGTATGGAAGTATCACGGTTTCCCTGAGGAAATTGTTTCGGACCGAGATCCTCGGTTTGTGAATAATTTCATGAACACACTTCTAAGTCTGACGGGGTGCAAGCCGGCTCGAACTACGGCATATCATCCTCAGTCAGATGGTCAAACGGAACGGGTGAATAGGATTTGGAAGATTTTCTGAAACACTATGTCAAGGATAACCCAAAGGAGTGGGAGGATTACCTTTCAGTGGCGGAATTTGCCTACAACAACTCTTGGCAAACTTCCCTAAACTCCACACCCTTCAGGTTAACATATGGGCAAGATCCAAATATACCGTTTGCGGTGGGACACATGGAGGGCACTAAGGTGGATAGGGCTGATCTCTTCATGAGAAAAATGCAAGACAAAATCACCCTTGCAAGGAAGTGTTTGCGTGCAGCTCAAGACCGTCAGACGGCCTATGCCAACCGGCATAGGAGGGAGGCCATCTACCAGGAAGGGGACTATGTCCTCCTTTCAACCCGTGCGGCCCCCACGCTAACTTCAAACAGATTCAGCAAGCTGCAGCCCAGGCACGTGGGACCCTTCAGGGTCATGGCGGTCACGCCCGACAACGTTAACTTCGTCACACTGGATCTTCCGGACCGGCTGGACATCCACCCCCGCATAAATGTCTGCTATTTGAAGCCATACTGGACACGTGAGGAGGCGCAGTCGCGTGGATACTGCCCCCCAAAAGTCATCACCAAAGCGGATGGCACCACTCACCTGGAGTGGGTAGTGGATGCACTAGTCGATCACCGGCTGTTGCACGACAAGGATGGGTTCTCCTACCATTTTGAGGATGGCACACCCTTTCTCGAGTACCTTGTAAAGTGGGCAGGCCATGGGGCCACAGAGGACTCATGGGAATCTCAGGAGGCATTCGAGACCCATCCCGGGCTGGTTAATACCTATCATAGACTCCAGGGGCTCGCCCCGCCCATTTGGGACCAGGTGGCGCTGCGCGACACCTTCCCTTGAACGGGCCCCTCCGGACGGTTGTCCCCCTCATTCCACTTGTGGAGTTCCCACCTGGTGTCTGGGAATACATGGGACGGGACCTATGGTAGGGACTGTATATCTTGTGTACTTTGGGACAAGGGACG
>KV908342.1:160156-170156 GCA_002005505.1 Botryococcus braunii | reverse complement strand
TCTTTTACATCTTCATAATACCCAAATGTTTCTTTTTTAAAGGCGTTTGTAACAATCGAAGACTCAAGTCCAGATGTATACTTCAAGGAAGGAAGGAAGACACAACACATCCGGGACTAGCCACAAGGGCTGAAGAGGACGGCAATACAATGCAAGCAGGACATAGCTGATTGTGATGGTTGTGGTGCAGGAAATGCAAGCAGCGGCCTACCACAACAACTGCAGGGGATCTGGTGGGTAGAGAAGTAGGCCATAGCATGCTCGCTCCTCTTGATTTTGGTTGGATATGTGCATAAGAGGCTTTTTTAGTATCACTCAATGCATGACAGTATACCTCCACGTAGGAGTCACTATAGATATTCAGTATCAAATGCGTAGGGGATGCTCAGAATGTCACATGGAAACAACTTTGTATAATTTTAAAGGCTGAACCAGTGTTCTTGGGCCCTGCTACGACGGATGTCTCAGTTCGACTAGCGGCAATTGAAACATTCATCAGACTCCCTTATTGTGTGTAGTTACAACTACTGTCTGACATGCAGGGACAAAGCCATGTGTTTGAGTGTCCCATGGCTGTGTGTGTGTGTGTGTGTGTGTGTGTGTGTGTGTGTGTGTGTGTGTGTGTGTGTGTGTGTGTGTGTGTGTGTGTGTGTGTGTGTGTGTGTGTTGTGTCTGTGCGTGCGTGCGTGCACGCTCGCCGCATCTCTCTCTTACTCTCGCTTCCCCCCCTCTCTCTCTCTCCCTCTCCCCCCCCCCCTCTCTCTCTCTCTCTCTCTCTCTCTCTCTCTCTCTCTCTCTCTCTCTCTCTCTCTCTCTCTCTCTCTCTCTCTCTCTCTCTCTCTCTCTCTCTCTCTCTCTCTCTCTCTCTCTGTCTCTCTCTGTCTCTCTCCTTTCTCGGTGTGTCTGTGTTTGTGACGGGGCTCGCACACCGGGTGCTCAGTGCGGTTCTCCGAGTGTTTGAAGGGCAAAAATTGGGGCAGATGGAAAAGGCTCATTGAGCATAGCAGGGGCGGCAGAAAGGCGCAACAGTTGGTTGGACAATGGACTCGAGAAATGGCACAGTGGGGCAAAATAGGGGTCCTGCTGCTTTGGCCCCATACGCCCCCTCACTCCTGCATACACACCCGCACACCAACCCCCCCCCCCCCCCCGCGGGGTGACCACCCTCACAGGCACACCCCACCCACCCACCCACCCACTCAGAGAGAGAGGAGGGGCCGGGCATGAGACAAAATAGGGAGAATGGGGGGGGGGGGCGCTCATTCAGAAATAAAAGTCCTCATACCAGCAACCTGCTCTCTTCATTGTTTCATGATAACCAGGCTCTTAGCAACATGTGCACATGCATAAGTGTTTGTATTACACTGTAGTTGATGTTTTTCGATCATTCATGAAAACCAGGCAGCCAGGCTCTTAGCAATATGTTCATGTTCACAGGTGTTTGTATTCCATTGTGGTGGATGATATCTTTCAGCAAAAGGGGGTGGACAGGACTTGCTGAGGGGACCATGAGGCTGTGGCTTGTGTGTGCAGCACACCCTCACCTGAAGAGGCCATATCTTGGGGCGGGGGGTGGGATCCGGCCACCAAGACTGTGGCTGTGAGGCCCGGAAGAGATCCAGTGTGGGCAGGCTATGACACCAGCTCGGAACGTCTGGCCAACGGGCTTTGGACGCTGTCCGCAGCAGCCCTGTTCAATTCCATGCAGACCCTGGTTTGGACCCTCAACATCAAGTTCAATGAGGTAAGCATCGTTCCCAATTTGGACCCTCAGCATCAAGTTCAGTGAGGTGGGCCTGGTACCCTGGTTTGGGACCCTCAACATCAAGTTCAGTGAGGTGGGCCTGGTACCCTGATTTGGGACCCTCAACATCAAGTTCAGTGAGGTGGGCCTGGTACCCTGGTTTGGGACCCTCAACATCAAGTTGAGTGAGGTGGGCCTGGTACCCTGGTTTGGGACCCTCAACATCAAGTTCAATGAGGCGAGCCTACCGCAGCGATTGACCTTGATTCGATCAGGAAATGCCCCCCCCCCCCCCCCGCCCCTTTTTCTTTTTAATTGGTGGTGTCATGAATTTACGGCGCCTCTGGCGGCTGCGTTCAGAGGCTGCGTAGCCCCCCCCCCCCCTTTTTCCTACTCTAAGGAGCAGGAGATAAAAGAGTGTTCCACATGAGGGCATTTCTGCTTCAATGTGATTCCATATGAGCAGCGCCATGGCGTGCGTTCGAATTTCTTTCCTGCCAACCACGTGAGTTCGGATTTCTTTCCCGCCAACCACGTGAGTTCGGATTTCTTTCCCGCCAACCACGTGGGTTCGGATTTCTTTACCGCCAACCACGTGAGTTAGGATTTCTTTCCTGCCAACCACGTGAGTTCGAATTTCTTTCCCGTCAATCACGTGAGTTCGGATTCCTTTCCGACCAACCATGTGCGTTGAAATTCCTTCCCCGTCAACCACGTATCCAGTCCTCCGAGTCCTCCGTAGATCTCTGTGGGATGCAAAAGTTGAGACCTGGGAGACCGCCGCTGCATCCACAAAATGCTCTGCCTGGGCCACCCGTCCCGTGCAAATACCCCTGGGGCTGCCCTCGGTTTCCACATTCTGTTTGTTATGATCATAACAAACTCATGAACGCCACAACTGGTTTGTTATGATCATTCCAAACTCATATGAGCGCTGTAGCGGACACGCTCTGAGCCAGCGTTGGTAGATGGGAAGGGCGGCCGACCGGGAAACGAGGGCAAAATCAGCGGGCTTATTCTCAAGTCTAGTGCAGACACGCTCTTACAGAGCTTTTCCGAAAGATGTGCGAAAAGATGTTGTGACTAGGTGGGGTTTGGGAGATGGAGGTGAGAATTGGCAATTGGAAGTGAAAGGGAAATGATTGTCTCGTTGCTCTGATGCCGTCGGTTTGCCTCTGAAGGATGCGATTATGACTTGAGGCGCTACAGGAACTCACATTTGCATGTTATGCCTGAATGTCCTCAAAATGTGTGACCGTGCCGAAGTTCAAGGGGGATGTTTTTCCACTATCTGGAAATGCTAACCAGGCAGAAGAGGGGGGGGGTGTCGTAATAACCTATGTATAACTGGGTTGTAGAAGGAAAGGGTGGGGGGGGGATACTTCATTGAAAATTGGAAAAACAAGTCTGAGTATGCGGATTGCAAAAGAGATCGGGAAGATGATTAGGACAAAAGGGAGGGGGGAAATTGCAGAGTCAAGGGGTTTGCAGAGTGTCCAGGGGATTGCAAAGGCATTGGAAGTTTGGCCGGAGGGAGATTGGGAGGGGACATTGTGAAAATGCATATTGGGGCAGTGTGATGTGGGAGCGAGGCAGACTGTTTAGACAAATCAAAAAGGCATTAGGCCTAGGTGGAGTGGGCGCTTGTAGAAAAAAAAAAAAAAAAAAAAAAAAACACATAAAAAAATAACTTGTATACCGGCATTGAAAAAAAAAAAAAAAAAAAAAAAAAAAAAAAGGTTCGAGTTTGGACAACAGGGTGGCAAGAACCATGTGGCCAGACATATGCTGAATTGCGAAGCGTTCGGAAATTTATGGGAAGGAGTGTGAGAGAGAGGGTGACATTGTCCAAACTTCTTACTCTACGCAGCTTGTTTTTCTGGTTTAACTCCCCCTTGATAGCACTGTCATGGAGGGTGGCACCTATCGAAAATTGCGTTAGAATTGCATGCTAAGTAGTATTGTCTTGTTCAGGACGTCACATTTGGGCAAATGAGCGTGGGACTCAGCAGCTTAAACCTGCAAGTGCCAACGGGATACATCACCAACTGGACCATGTCGTACATGCCAGATGGGCGTTGGCTGCGCAAGACCACAAACTTCGGCATACCTTGGGATAATGACAAGGACATCTACCTCACCCAGATCATTGATGGAAATGGAAAGCCGACCGCCAACTTTGACAAGTGGACAAAAGCTCGTGATGGCCGTCCCGTTGCTGTGAGCCAAACGCTACATCTGTAGCAATATTGATCAACACTGCAGTCTCAAAAGGAAGCGTTCAACCTCTGATTATCAGTAATGGTGGGGTGGAGACATTGTGGGTTAGTAAAGGGCAGTTCGCCTTTGTATGGTACCTCCCCACACACGCCTGCCATACTGAACAGAACAGGCAGGCCCTCGGGGCAATGGCGCAGTGCTTTGCTAATCGAGTGTGTGTGATTGGCCAATGTGTGTGAGTGCCAATGGTATGTCTTCGACCCTAGTGGCTGGTCCTGGCTGTAATATTCCTTCCTTCCAGAGCTCATTGAGCTCGCCGGTTTAGCCATCTGCACGATGCTGGAGAGTGCCTACCTGCGTTGATGGCACCAACCTAAGTTTAAAAGGGATTGTCCCAACAGAAGTCTTCCGTTGTGCATTTGAGCATCATTCCAGCGGTACAGTTACAGCTGTACATTGTTTGTAATCATATAGTAACGTCGGCGTCAGCGGTACTGGCGTCAGCTGTACTAGTTAGAAACTGTTGATGTAACCGCTGTGAAGTTTACTCTTTATAAACTAATTTGACGTCCAATCCGCGTGAGAATATTAATTCTACCATTGACGTCAAAGTTGTGCAGCTAAATAGCTGCAGGTGCACGTGATACACGTGATACAAGTGTACGTAGTACACTTGACATATATACCTGCGCCTGGCAAGGGGCAGAATGCCATATCCGGCCGGCCAGACCACGTGTTCCAAATCTTCTAAATTCCTCGGTATTAGACTCGAGTTAGCTTAAACTGCAATTGAGCAAACCGGGCCAATATTGTTGCTGGCAGCTGAATCCCAGCTCGGGTCCCAAAACTAACAACGACATATATGACATGTAAAACATAACAACGACATATATATGCACATGTAAATATATGTAAGATGTCCGGTTTTGGACAACGTGCACGTGTACAGGTACACAGGTGCACGTTGTACAAGTACGTTTGATATTGATAACGGATTAGAAAGGAGTTTCAAAAGGGCTGGATCCAGCTTCCGGACGCCATATGGGGCAATGGGCCTGGCTATGTAGCAAGGCCCGTTAAACGTTGCCCCTTTTTCAAAAGCTAATGGCAACGATGTCGACATCCCTCTCAGAAAGCTGATGACATTGCATGCATAGTAACAGATTTTACTATTATATGTTTATATTAGCAGTGCTACTAGTAATAGCTCGCGTACATTCTCTGAAGATCTACAGAACCCTCCAAGTGTTAATGAGCTCATTCCTCGAGGCACTGCAGCTGGAAACCGTCCTTGAACGGGAAGTTACCCTCATGCTGTGAAGAAATTGCGAGTTGGAGAACCATTTCAATTCTCTGCGGCAGACGGCTTAAGCTTAGCGACAGACGGCTTGACGGCTCAAGCTTGTTGATGAGTAGAAATGACAGACGGCTTGACGGCTCAAGCTTGTTGATGAGTAGAAATAAGCAGCAGACGGCTCAAGCTTGCTAATGAGTCGACTGAGTTCATACATTCTGTTCGAACATTCTTTACAGCTGCATTGATGCGACATCGATGACGTCTGGCAATACCAGGAGACCCTTCGAAGACCTCCCCAAGGTGGCGGGTCTACGTAGACTCTCCAGGCCTGGGACACTCTCACTGCCTCCGATTGAGGGAGGGGAAGCTGTGCAGAAGCTGCTGAGAAGCTGCTGGTTACTACTTACTCATAACAGTGCGCCGCTCACGTGAGTGTACTCAGCCGAAAGCCATTAACAATTTGTTTAGCGATGGACCAGATTCCAATTTCTGAATCCAATCCCATTGCTCCTGGGCTTATATAATGTCCACGAAGTACTATAGATTATACATTTGATCGCCCGTTGGGGTGATGGTATATGACATACATTACTATCTTTTGACTAAGAATACGAGAACATGGATATCAATATATTAATATTACTATCCTCACAGATGTCCTGCGAAAAGGAGACTTTGACAGAATGGGGTGGTTGCAGACAACACAATGGGAAGCAGCCTGGCCATATGGGCAGGCTTCATCAGACAACATGGCTAGGAGCTTCATCAGGCAACATCAATACGATATAGATATACCACATGCCGCACATTACTAAAGTTTTAGTAAGTTACTAAAGTTACTAAACTAAAATAAGTTACTAAAGTTACTAAAGTTAACCATCACACTTGCTCTATGGGAATGCCCTTTCAAAGGCTGCGGCACCACGCCGACATAACGTCTGTCGTTTGGTATATATCAAGGATGTATCGTTCACAGACCATAGTACTGGAGATTAATATTCGGACACAAAGTAGCATGCTGTGCAGCGACATGCACGCTCTGGGGGAAGGGCCTTTCAGAACGGGTCGGCCCCATGTCGGCGGTACGTGGTATAGGTGTTCCCATCATATGACAAGTCTTCTCCAAGTAAACTCATGAAAAGAAGATAATGTTTACCTAATGCTGGAGGAAAAGACTGTACTGTCTCGCAGTGCAGCCAAGAAACATTGGCCCGTTTAGGATTAAGAACAACGTAACAGTGTGATGACAACACACACAACAAGCACTGCCATCTCACTCATGGAGCTTGTGTTTGTGATCGTCACAATACAATCTGGCAAAAAGGCCAGCAACCCCATCACACATGCTCAAAACCCCCGCACACATGGTCTACGAGAGGCCCTAAAGATCCTTAAGGGTCCTCTCTATCAATTGATAGCGTTCAAGTGGTGACACGCCATGTTCGGGTCGCGGCATTGCCCTGCATATCACTGCGCATGAGTGAACCCTCACAAATATATATTTGTGGGGGTTCATATATGAGTAACAGCATTTCAATTACCATACTCTGCAGAAAGGCCCTTCAAAGGGTCCGAGTGAAGCCCACGCGTATAAGTCATGTGTGATGGTACGTACCATCACACATACTCTGCAAGAAGGCCCTTCAGCGCCTTTTGGAGTGACCCTCACGCATATGAGTAATATCCTTACTAATAGCATCACACATACACCGCAGGAAGGCCCTTCCAAAGAATCCGAGTGACCCTCACACCTATGACTAATGTCTTGTTACTAAAACCACCACACATGCTCCGTGGGAAGGACCTTCAAAAGGTCGGAACGAACTCCACAAATATGAGTAATATCTTTAATAATACCATCACACATACTCCGCGGGAAGGCCCTTCAAAGGGTAGGTGTGAACCTCAGACATATGTTTCAGAGTGAACCATAAACCGTAAACACCTACATACGTGACATATCTTTACTAATACCTTCACACATACTCCGCAGGAAGGTTCTTCAAAGGGTAGGTGTCCAGGTCGATCGTCCCTGCCGGGTAGCTCTCGGGGAGCTCTGTACCGCCCTTGATGTACACCGTCTTGCCCCGCGCGGCCGCCTCCCAGACCGCGTAGGAGTACAGTGCAAAGCCGGACACCGCCAGTGTACAGCCGATGGTCATTGTGACTGTGAAGACGGTGGCCTCGCCCAGAAGAGCAGCGGACAGCACCACCAGCGCCACCACCTGCACAACCCCCATTATGGGCTTGGGGTTTAGGGTTGTTGGGTTTAGGGTTGTGCAAGATGGGCTGTGCCACCACCTGCAGAATCCCCATTATGGGTTTAAGGTTGTTTGCTTCAGGGTTGTTGGGTTTAGGTTTGTGCAAGGGGGGCTGCGTCACCACCTGCAGAACCCCATCATGGGTTTGAGGTTGCTGGGTATTGGGTTGTGTCAGGTCCCCCCTCCCTCCCTCCCCTTCCCTTCCCCCTCCCCCGTTCTCCCCCCCTCCCCCCCCCCCCCCTCTCTCTCTCTCTCTCTCTCTCTCTCTCCCTCCCTCCCTCCCCCCCCCCCCCCCCCTCTCTCTCTCTCTCTCTCTCTCTCTCTCTCTCTCTCTCTCTCTCTCTCTCTCTCTCTCTCTCTCTCTCTCTCTCTCTCTCTCTCTCTCTCTCTCTCTCTCTCTCTCTCTCTCTCTCCCCCCCCCTCTCTCTCTCCCTCTTCCCCCCGCCCCGCCCCCACCACCCCCAAAAAAACAAACAAAAACACAGTAACCCCCCCCCCCCGGGGGCGCAAGGAAACACAACAATCTGTTACTATAGCCTGCCCACCGCAGCCCCCAGACGGCCAAGTCAGCGAACCGAAGCGTGCAGAGCGTGCCTTGATGGACCCGATGACGGGCGTGGTGACGGCGGAGGTGGTCTGGATCATCAGGTAGTGGACCAGGTTGTAAGCCACGGCATTGATGCCCCCCGCCGCAATCCACCACACCACCGAGTGCCCCTCTTGCGCCAGGTAGGCCACCAGCGGCTTCGCCTCGAAGGCTGCAAAGAATGGCAGCAGCAGTACGATTGACAGCGGCGAGGTGTAGAAGGTCAGCCGCAACACGTCCACCTTCTCCGACAGCACCTGAGTTCCCCGCCCCCTCCAGGAGCACTGTTTGTGTCGAAACGATAATCACAATTATCATGCTTTGCCTACCATTAAAAAAAAAAAAAAAAAAAAAAAAAAAAAAAACCCTAGGAAGTCACAGGACCAAATCCTGTTGCCTGCAAAATAGAAAGTTCGAAGTTACATGTTCAAAGTTACATGTTCAATGTCAGGAGCAGCACCGACCGCCTCGGCCTCTTAGCCTTTCCTGACCTTAAAAGTGTAAGGCGGTCGGTGTTGGAAGCAAGTCCAATGTAAGCACGGGAACAAGTGCGGATCTGCGCAGATTCCAATCGGGTGCGCGCTCGTGCACGCATGACCACGCGCGCCCGTGCGCAAACACGCACACACACACACACACACACACACACACACACACACACACACACACATACACACGCGTGCGCGCACACACACACACACCACACACACACATACACACACACACACACACACACACACACACACACACACACACATACACACACAGAGTGAGAGGTGCTGAGCGAGCAGAGACGGATGCATCGAATCACTTTAGCCCGATGAACCAAATTCTACAATCCTGCTCGCCAATCCAGGGAACGATTTATTTCATCCTGTCCCTCCACACACCAGCTGGCACCTCTCTCCTTGACGGGAATCGCACCCCTACCATCCCACATATCCTTCTACATATAACCTCCAAATGTCCCCTCCAACGTTCGTACTGAAAATAGCGCCCCTACCCTCCCACCCTACACATCCACCAACCACACATCCACCAACCTCAACCGAACACTCCACTCAGAACAAAGGGAATTGCGCCCCGGGCCTTCCAAATGCCCACACACCCACTCCAACCTCACCTCCCCCCATCCGCACCCGCTCACAACGACGGGAACTGTGCCCCGGCCCTTCCAAACCCCCACGCGCCCACTCCAACTTCCCCCCCCCCCTCCCCACAACACGCACCCGCTCACAGCAACGGGAATTGTGCCCCGACCCTCCCACGACATACGACTCTGCACCCACTCTCACCCCCCCACCCCCCCCCCCTGGGCCCCGAGAACGACAGCCCGCCGTGCCTGCCCTCCCTCATGCCCACCCGATGTTGAGCAGACCCCCGGGAGGGGGGGGGGGGTCGGAGATCCGGCTCCGGCTCGAATACTGTACTAGCCAATCACCAACGCCGGCATCCGCTCCCCCTCAGGGGGAGCGGCGGGAGGGCCCCGGGGCTCACCCGCCCGGAGAAGTTGAGCATGGCAGCGGCCGCCAGCGTGCCCGCGACGCAGAGGGCCACCCCCCGCGGGGAGGACTGCACGGAGCCGTCCCAGCAGCCCAGCCCCACGCCCGTCGCCAGTATGCTGAGGCTCAGCAGTTCGAAGCCGGAAGGTAGCGAGCCCCCGAGGGCGAGCGCCAGCAGCGCCGCGGCCACAGGGATCGAGGACCGTATTATCTGCGCAGGCAAGGCGTTTAAATGACTTTTAATTTATATAAGCTTTTCAAACAGGCTTTCATGTAAACTTTTGATAAAAAGTATTATATGAGCTATTTATACAAGCTTTTTTGTAAGATTTTTAATACGAGGTAGGGAGCCCCCGAGGGCGAGCGCCAGCGACGCCGCGGCGACAGGGA